>CAWUFW010002252.1:1800000-2326822 GCA_963921515.1 Calotriton arnoldi
CGAGCACAATCAGGGGCAGCAGCGGGCACACAGACGGAGCTGTGTGGTGGGGAGCGACCTACCAGTCAAGGTCAGGGGTCGCTCTCTTCACCACGCAGCAGCCGCCATAAATGGGGAGGTGGGAGGGAGGAGCAGGGAATGGGGCAGCGAATGGGCAGTGAGGGGCGGGGCCGCAGGCGCAGCGGCGGGAAACAGGCACAGAAGGGAAAACGAGCACAATCAGGGCATCAAGGGGGCACAGAAAGGAAAAAAAATGAGCACAATCAGGGGCAGCAAGGGGGCACAGAAAGGAAAAACGAGCACAATCAGGGGCAGCAAGGGGGCACAGAAAGGAAAAACGAGCACAATCAGGGGCAGCAAGGGGGCACAGAAAGGAAAAACGAGCACAATCAGGGGCAGCAAGGGGGCACAGAAAGGAAAAAAACGAGCACAATCAGGGGCAGCAAGGGGGCACAGAAAGGAAAAAATACGAGCACAATCAGGGGCAGCAAGGGGTACAGAAAGGAAAAACGAGCACAATCAGGGGCAGCAAGGGGGCACAGAAAGGAAAAAACGAGCACAATCAGGGGCAGCAAGGGGGCACAGAAAGGAAAAAAACGAGCACAATCAGGGGCAGCAAGGGGGTACAGAAAGGAAAAACGAGCACAATCAGGGGCAGCAAGGGGGCACAGAAAGGAAAAAACGAGCACAATCAGGGGCAGCAGCAGGGCACACAGACGGAGCTGTGTGGTGGGGGAGCGACCTACCAGTCAAGGTCAGGGGTCGCTCTCTTCACCACGCAGCGGCCGCCATAAATGGGGAGGTGGGAGGGAGGAGCAGGGAATGGGGCAGCGAATGGGCAATGAGGGGGCGGGGCCGCAGGGGCGCAGCGGCGGAAAACAGGCACAGAAGGGAAAACGAGCACAATCAGGGCATCAAGGGGGCACAGAAAGGGAAAAAATGAGCACAATCAGGGGCAGCAAGGGGGCACAGAAAGGAAAAACGAGCACAATCAGGGGCAGCAAGGGGCACAGAAAGGAAAAAACGAGCACAATCAGGGGCAGCAAGGGGGCACAGAAAGGAAAAACGAGCACAATCAGGGGCAGCAAGGGGGCACAGAAAGGAAAAAACGAGCACAATCAGGGGCAGCAAGGGGGCACAGAAAGGAAAAAAACGAGCACAATCAGGGGCAGCAAGGGGGTACAGAAAGGAAAAACGAGCACAATCAGGGGCAGCAAGGGGGCACAGAAAGGAAAAAACAGAGCACAATCAGGGGCAGCAAGGGGGCACAGAAAGGAAAAAAACGAGCACAATCAGGGGCAGCAAGGGGGTACAGAAAGGAAAAACGAGCACAATCAGGGGCAGCAAGGGGGCACAGAAAGGAAAAACGAGCACAATCAGGGGCAGCAGCAGGGCACACAGACGGAGCTGTGTGGTGGGGGAGCGACCTACCAGTCTGTTGCTGTGGTGGGTTCTCATTGTACATTTTCATTTTCCCTATGTGCTTCCACATGGTTCTGGTCTGGGCGCTTCACTGTTTTCAGTCCATTCAGTTCCTCTATTTTCCAGCATTTCTTTGTGTGATTTGCATTCACACTTTTACCAAGCTTCTTAGTCTCACTTTCTTCTTCTCTAGGACAACATTTTTGCCACCGAAGGGTGCCAACTTTGGAACTGGGGAACCAGGTTCGAGTTTCTGCGTTGGCTCAACATCCTGTGATTCTGGACAAATCACTTAATCTCACAGCGCCTACCAAAGATGAACGTGTCCTTGTGTAATGTAACTGGTGCTCATGTAAAGCGCTCCAATATCTTCGGGTCGAGTTTGCGCTATATAAAACTGTAAACAAATAAATAAATGAAGATTGTTTTTTCCTGCTTTACCTAATATTCCTTATACGTATCCTATTTCCACTCTTCCTTCTAATAGTCTTCTCTTTTTCAGTCCTGAATCTGTGGTTCATTCTTAACTCTTTTTTGGACTGTTCTATATAGAGTTCCCTAACTTTCAAGTTCTTGCTCTTTGCACCACATAATATGAAAAATTTCCAGTTTTTAGTTTCTGGTCCAAAATATAGAATTTTCTTGTTTAAAATATTGTTCTTCCAGTTCTGTTGGCCTGCCTAAATATGTGGCTTCTTTAAAATTCATTCAGAATTCACTAATGTGTTTATTATTTTACTATTTTGTATAGCTTTGGTTTCCTAGACTTACACCACATGTGCTGGAAGCCCATCCTTTCTCTTTTGGAATTAAAGTTTGTTTTGTCTTTCAATATAATGTTTCTCTTACCCCATCTTATCTCTGGTGTTACATCCCAACAAGCCCCTTTGTTTTCTGTACGAGCATTCTCTTCTTTATCGTGCGAGCAACGTTTTAGGTTGATGGAGTTCCTGCTGCAGGTAACGGGCCTGGTTCTCAAAAAATTTGGAAAATACTACCACCAGTCAATGACCTTGTATGACTACAAATTTATGACTTTCTGGAGTTCACAAACTTTCAGAGGTACATTACAAAATTTCAGAGTGCACCTGCAAATCTCCAAATTTAGGTTGCACTTGGGGGGCGTGGCCGGACCGCGGACCAAGATGGCCGCGTAGATCCGAAGCTCCGTCCGAGTCCCCGGAAGATCTGGCCCATCCGCCGGCCCCAGACGCTGAACTGACGCGGCATGAGGCGCACTGGCCTGCGCAACACCTCCGGTCTCCGCCGAGCCCTTCCTTACGTTCACTGGTGACTGGGAACCGGCAACTGCGCCGTGCTACGTTTTGGGGCCTGGTGTGCTTCACGGAGCCGGGGCCTCGCGTAGTCCTTCGGCCCGCCGGAGCTCCACTCCGATGGGCGCGAGGAGGCGCAACACTCCCTGACCTCGCCTGGCCTGCCTGTGACACCACGGACCGGCGCTGCTTGGCTCACAACATGCCTCTGTGTTTCTTGAGGGGCTGGGAGTGGTGAGTACGAGCTAACCAGTGTGCAGGGTCCCACCCGATACCCCCAGAGGCCCGTGGTGACAGCGTCCACGGGTGAGCCTGGGGACCGGCCGCTCGGCCGCATCGTGGTGGGGGCTCCCCCGCCCCACTTTGGACACCGCTCCCACCCCACCATTCAGCACTCCTCCACGCTGTTCGGTGACCTGGTTCCCACATTGGTGTATTTTGGTGACTTTGGCCCTCATACAGCGACGCCGCAGCCCCACCGCGCAGTGCCATTGCACCCCGATTTGCTTACCATTGGGCACGGACCGCGGCATTGAGCCACAGGCACAGACCCTGTTGGGCTTTCCCTCTCCTGCTGGGCAGCGCCATTGCTCAGCCATGCTCCCCCCCTGTGTTTTGTTAGCACTTCTGGACCGGCTGGCCCAGCCCCAGCTTGCTGCACCGTGCTTCCTTCAACGCCCTCCTCCCGAAGGTCCAGGCGTACCACCGTGCTGCTCTCACTCTCCCCCTCCACTGCCATGGGGAAGGTGGACCCAAAAGAAAGAAAGATACCGTTTGAGAAGGCAGCTAGTAGCACTGTCCCCCCTGGCGACACAATGGCGGAGAGGGGTAAGTCGGAGGGTCCTCCCCAACCAACAGTGCATGGCAATGAGGCCTTGATGGCGGAATTGCGGGCCATATTTAAATCCCTTGACACGAGATTCGATGCCCTGGATAGCAGACTTGATGCGATGGGGGCCAGGCTTGATAAGCACGACGCGCGCTTGGATACCGTGGAGGGCAGAGTTTCTGATCTTGAAGATGGCTTGGCCCAGACGACCAAGCGCTTGGAGCGGATGGAGAGGGTGCTCAAGACCATTGCCATGAAGAATGAGGACTTGGAGGCCAGGGGGAGACGCAACAACATACGAATCGTGGGTATTCCGGAATCCACGAACACTGGGAGGCAGGATGGGTTTGTGGAGGGCCTACTAAGTGATCTGTTTGGTTGTGACTCTTTCACTCCCACCTTTGTCCTCGAAAGTGCACATCGCACCCTTGGCCCCCGTCCAAATCCTGGGTTCCCTCCCCGTCCGATCATGGCACGGCTCCTTAACTTCAGGGACAGGGATACTGTACTGCGCCTGGCCCGGAAGCGGGGGTCTCTGGACTGGCAGGGTTCCTCGGTCTCCTTGTATCCAGACTTCACCGCAATGGTTCAGGAGGCCCGTCGAAAGTTTGGGGTGGCCAAGGTTGCTCTCCGTAAAGCTGGCCTCAGGTACGGGATGCTCTACCCTGCGCACTTGAAGGTGGACATCGACGGGAGATCCAGGATCTTTGACTCCCCGGCCGAGGTGCAGGAACTTCTCAGACTCTGGTCAAATAATGCCCAGCCGCATAGATCGCCCACACCGGATCACTCTCCTCGCCTTCCAGACTCTGGCGCCAGCGCAGAACTGTTCTCTGTGCACGGATAGCGCCTCGCCGCTTCAACGCTTGGTTAAGTACAGAACCTCCTTTTTTTTCTTTTTGCTTCTCTTAAATACATCTCTGGAACTGCTGAATGTGTGCCTTTACGATCTTTATAAATGACACTTCTGCAAGCCCGGGGATTGTTCGGAGCGCTGCCTCCCCCCAGTGCTTTTTGCACCCATTTCGGACTGTATGGTTTGATTGTTGTACTGTTTGTCATGCTTATATTTGGGATTTGGGATTTCCCCAACGTAATGGGTATGGGGATGGGTGGGGGGGTGGAATGTTGTAGGTTATTGATCTTTTTTTCCTTATTTGATCCATTCGTTAAATTTGTAAGATTGTCTTTTGATCCACTATTCAGCTCTGCCCAGACTTTTATCAATGCCACGTAGCACACGCCACACTGAGAACATCACCCTGTTATCTTGGAGGGGGCTTAATTTAATGATACCCGCAAACACAAGCAGGTGCTTCACTACTTGCAGCGTCACCAGACTGATGTAGCTTTTCTCCAGGAGACGCACCTCCCCCCCACTCCTCTCCAAATTTTGCCGCTGGTTGGGGCTCCAACAGGTATTTTGCAGGGTACAGTAATTACTCAAGGGGAGTCTCAATTCTGGTACATAAGTGCTTACCATTTAGAACTGTGGCGGTGCACTCTGACTCGGGTGGTAGGTACATTTTGGTAAAGGGATGGCTCCTCGGCCATACACTACTCCTGGTAAATGTGTATGCTCCCAATATAGACAGCCCAGACTTTTTCACTGAGCTCCATTCACGCATTGACACAATGGGGGCTGATCACATAATCCTAGGTGGTGACCTAAATATTCTGTTAAATCTCCAGTTGGAAAGCACTGCCAACTCCCCAGACTCCAAGCCCAGGGCCAGAAGAACTCTTTCAACACTGATTGATGCTTTTTGCCTCACTGACGTGGCGTAATTCGCATTCACTGGCACCGGCATACACGCACTATTCAGCCACGCACAACACCTGGACCCGTTTGGACTATTGGCTACTCACTCCCGGCATGGCCACCTGGTCGCGCTCGGTCTCCCACCTCCCACGCACACTCTCGGACCACTCCCAAGTGGTCCTTGGACTGCAGGTTCCGGGAGCTGGGGACAGGATGGGGCAATGGCGGTTTCCCAAGATGGCCCTGCGAGATTCCGTTTTCGAAGAAGAGTTGCATGCTGCTGTTGAAGAGTATTTTGAGCTTAATATGAACACCGTGGACTCTCAGGCCACGTTTTGGGAGGCTTTCAAAGCTTACATCAGGGGGATATGTATTTCCAAAGGTGCTGGCATTTTAAAGGACCTCCGCCGCACATTGGCAGGGATTGAGAACCCACTGGCTGCCCTGGACACAACCCAGGAAGCTTCCCGCTCCGTTTCATACATTAGACGTAGGGCAGCACTGTTGACTGAATTTCAGAAAGCGGCTGAGAGGGAGGCCCAGTTTTTAGGGAAGTACGCCATAGCCCGGTGGTATGGGGAGGGTGAACGACCGGGGCATACATTAGGAAGATTGATTCACCCCAACCACGGGCCCTCGTATATCACCGCTCTGTCCGGTTCTCGGGGCGAACTGGTCACTGACTGTACTGGTATTACCGATAGGGTGTTTTCTCACTATCAGGAACTCTATAAAACCAGAGTTGACCCTGATCCGGCTGCTAGTAATGCTAATCTTGATGAGATAGCCATGGTATGGCTGGACCGACCACCCAGAGACTTTCTCGCTGAGCCTTTCACGGTTGACGAAGTGCTCCAAGCCATCAAAGACATGGACGGCTCAAAAGCGCCCGGTCTAGATGGGTTCCCTGGATGTTTTTACAAAATCTTCAAAAAGACCCTCGCCCTGCACCTCATTGATTTGTTTCAAGAGGCCATTGAGCGGGGTGAACTACCCCCCACGCTGCGTGAAGCGGTTGTCACACTCCTTCCCAAAGCCGGCAAAGACCTGCAGCAGTGTGAATCTTACAGGCCCCTTTCGCTGCTGAATTTTGATTACAAGATTCTAGCAAAAATGCTAGCCAATAGGCTCTCCCTGATTGTTGATACGATGATATCGCCTGCGCAGGCAGGTTTTATCCCTCGCCGGTCCACTGCGCTGAATTTGTGCACTTTGTTCGCCACCCTCCACCTTGTCAACCCTTCTCTTCCGCCTGCGGTGGTCCTATTGGACGCCGAGAAAGCCTTTGACTCACTGGAGTGGCCCTTTCTTAGAGCTATGCTGGTACGGCTCGGCATTCCACCCAGGTTTATTTCTGGGATTTCATTATTATGCACAGGTCCAACGGCCAGAATTCGGTTAAACGGCTTACACTCTCCCCCCTTCAAGCTGTCCAGAGGAACCCGGCAGGGCTGCCCCCTCTCTCCCCTTCTTTTCATACTTGCAATGAACCCCCTCGTCCGGCACCTTTTAGAGAAACACCGGCATAGGGGTATTCAATTTAACACAGGTCCCCTCTTACTTACCCTTTACGCGGATGACGTCATTCTATATGTTCAGCAACCGGATGACAATTTGGACCCGATCCTTTGCGAATTCACCCGTTTTGGCGCCCTGTCAGGATTTCAAATTAACTGGGGGAAGTCTGAGATATTTCCTCTGACTGATGCCCGTTGCAATCGCACTTCGGAGTTCCCCCTTAAGTGGTGTGACGACTCTGTCAAGTATCTTGGCGTACACATTCATAGAGACTAATCGCAAATTTTCAACTCAATTATGGGCCGGCCTTGGAGAAACTCTCTGACAGTATCGACCGTTGGTTGAAGCTTCCCTTATCTATGGCCGTCAGAATGGCTCTTGTAAAAATGGTCCTGCTCCCGCAATTCTTATACTTGTTTCAGAATATTCCTATTCCGTTGTACGGGAGCTTCTTTGTGACCCTTCGCTCTCACCTGCTGCGCCTGGTAAGGGGGGGGGTGGTCAGCCTAGGGTCAGCTGGGACGCGCTCACTTTGCCGTTTGAACGTGGGGGATTTGGGGTTCCTAATTTCCGTATATATTATTTGATTGTGCAGTGTAGTTTTTCGCGCCACTGGTTTCATGCGGACGCTCGAGTTCCGTATATCAGGCCTGAGGCAGACCTCGCCCTCCCCTCTCCCCTCTCAGCACTATTACCGGTGGGGATTCTGCGCGACCCACAGGACTTACAAACCCTCTCCACAACCAGCTGGGCATGGAAACAATTGACTCGCGCCACCGGGATGGCACTGCTTTATTCCCCATCCCTCCCTTTGGCTGGGAACCTTTGGATTCCCATCACCAAGGAGGCCATAGTACAGTGCACACTTTCGAAATTCAACTTGGGAACCTTTGGGGATCTCTTCTCGAACAATCAAATCTTCTCGCGTTGTGAGGATACTCGCTTCTCGGACGCCACCTTTCTTGATCACATCATTTTACGCCGGTTATTGAGTGCTCTAAGGTCTTCTGTCCCGACTTACCCTGTGGAGCCGCCTGACTTCCCCCCATTGTCTCTCCTCATTAAGGATGTCAGTGGCGACCACTTCTCGCACTTCTCCCCCCTAGAGACTTGAAACTGCGGCAGACGTGGGAGCGTGACCTGGGCCAGCCCCTGTCGGACACCCAATGGCACTATTGTTGTGACCAAACCCGTAAGATCTCTTTCAATTATAGGCATAAATTGTTACATTTTAAATTCCTTCGGCGGGCGTATATTACCCCAAGCATGGTCCACCATATGGACCCCACCAGGCCTCATGCTTGTCCTCTCTGTAAGAATCCTATGGCAGACTTTGCGCACATGTCATGGTCCTGCTCTAAGGTCGCCCTATTTTGGGGTAAAGTTTTTGAGGCAATATCTTCAATGCTGGACCGACCCCTCCCTCCCTCCCCCCTCATGACCCTATTGGGATATGTCGGAGATCTCCCCAAATCCTGTCGGCGTTTTTGCGCCCTTGCACTATTGTTGGCCAAAAGAGAGGTTGCCATTTTTTGGGGCAGCAAATTCTCCCCCACTGTAAAGGGATGGTTGTATAGCATGACTTATTGTAACACCAACTCGGAATTATACGCCCAGTTGCAACCCCCTGCCTTCCGCCCTCTTGATGTTTGGCAGCCATTCAAGTTGTACCTGTTAGACCAGACGTCAGTGAGCTCGCAAACTGACCCAGAGCCCACCGCCACGCAGTAATGTTGTACTTTTGGGATTACTCCTATTCTACTTTGTATGTTTGCAGGGTTACAGTATGATACGAACTGTCGCGCTGTGGCAAAATGTGTATAATTATGGATCTCAAGATGTTTTGATTGTCTCTGCTGGGAAAAACCTTTAAATAAAAGTTTTTTTTTTTTT
The DNA here is from genome assembly GCA_963921515.1 of Calotriton arnoldi. Classification (NCBI taxonomy): domain Eukaryota; kingdom Metazoa; phylum Chordata; class Amphibia; order Caudata; family Salamandridae; genus Calotriton; species Calotriton arnoldi. Next base: position 1,808,699 of record CAWUFW010002252.1, read on the forward strand.
AAATGTAGGTTGCACTTGTAAATCAACCTGCTATTTTTTTTACCAGCCTTCAGCAACTAGTGAATCAAACCAATTTGGTTATGTATGATTGGATAAAGGTGGGTTAAGCAATATGAATTTTAAAAAAAATGGAAAGTGGAAAAAATATCCTAATAAGGGTTACCACCTCAGCCATACTTCTTGGGAATTGTAGCAAGTTCCTGCAGCACATAGCAGCCCTGACAGTGCAACAGGCTGAATGATGTCTGAGGGTGCAAAATCTGTTTCTGTTTTGTAAGTGTAATTAGCTTAACTAAAGGGTGTGGAATGCAACTCTTCTTGACAAAACCCAGGGATAGACCTCTCTTTAAAGACCAAGGATCAGCAGACAGCAGATCAACAGAAAAGTTTACCTCTCTTTTCACTATAGCAGCCTCACAGTAAAACACCAGAGAGCAAAGCTACAAACTGGATTCTAAAATCAAAGACAGATGACTATATACAAAAACAGATATTGAAAGTGAAGTATGTCCTTGAAGAAAGCTGGGAGAAAGCAGAGCATGCTAAAAACCTGCTGATTACTCAGGCCTTAAGTCTCAGTAATTCATGGATGTCTCTGATATCTACAATACCAATTAATAGTCTAAGGAAAGTGACTGGGTCTGAAGTGAACCAGAAGACAAGTAGCTAGAGGAAGCCTGACTCTAAAAATGACTGAAGCACAGACAATAGTCTTTATCCTGATAGAGGTTTGACTTTGGATACTACATCAGACTCACTGTAGCCATCATCTTGCTCAGCCTCAACCTTTGAGGGAGAAGGAAATGGAAAAGAAAAAGACTCCCTGTCAAAATCTTGGAAACAAGACTAAAGAAGGGAAGAGAGATAGAGAACCTGTTAAATCTGCTGGGAAGATCTTGAAGGCCATATTATCTGAAGTGCAGAAAACTAATCAATGCCGGGATCACAAAGAGAGAACTCAGGGTTATTAAAGTATAACTTGAGAGTATCAGTGTGAATCGGAAAGCTTTCTCTAATAGAATCATGATGGCTGAGCAGAAGAAGTAGAAACCTGAAGATGACTGCTGCAATAAACAGAAGAGTACAGCTAAAGCAAAACGAAACCACACCAGAAGATTGAAGATTTGGACCACAGGTCTTGATAGTTAATTCAGCATTGGTAGAAATCCCAGAGGGAGGATACAGCAGCATCCCGATGGTGGAGTACATGCCCAGCTTAATTAGAGAAGCAGGTCTGCTAAAAGCTGGGCAATCTCAGCAAGACTTACCTATTGATAGAACCCACATGATCCCCTTTCATAAATCTGAGGATGGTGGTACACCTAGAACCACTACAGTTAATTTCAATGTTTCATGATGAAAGAGTTGCTTATGAAGGAATCATGAACAATGATAACTGTTCCTCCACCAGCTGGCTACTCATTTAGAATATTTTCAAACATATCTTTCGAAATTGCCCAGACAGCAAAGAGAATAGAAATCTTATTAAACTATTTAAACAAGCAGAAACACAAGAGCAGGTTATCCAACAGTCAAAATCAAAAGTCCTTTAGAAGAGGGGTGTCTCTTTTTTCATAGATGTCAACTCTTTTTTTACAGACAATTGACACTGAAAATAATTTAACATAAATTAAGAACTAAGGTGCAGCTACTGACTAGATCTAAAATAAAATAAACTTCATAATAGGGGGGGAACTTCAGAAGCTCAAATTGAACATTTTTCTTACCGCTTTTTCCTTTTTTTCAATTATTTGAGTAACTCGCTTAATCAAAAAAGCAATTAATATCTGATTAAAAATTAAGAATTAATTAATGAATTAATGAATTTGTGGGTGTATGGGGGAATAGGGTGGGGGACAGGTTACTAACACAGGATGGGAGGGCACTGCTTCCTGCTATACAAGGAGAGGGGGACAGTAAACTGGGTATGGGTTTGGGTGGGGAAAAGTAATATGGCTGTGCAAAATGCTGTAGGGTTTGGAGGGCGTACTGTCACAAAATATAAAATGTTGCAAAAACCGAGGCAAGCTACTGACATCAATAGGAAGTGATTATTTAGACTCTGCAGGGTATATTAACTAATGTTTTTCATAGATGCTTAAGTGGTGGAACACAACACAAATTGTAGCTTCTATTTTACTGTCCAATAAGAAGGCCGGCAAGTGCAGTGAAAAATTTTGTAGCACCATGCAAGAACCCACTCAAACATTAGTGTATATGCCCCCTACATATATTTCATGGCTAGGGTAGGAGATCCACCTGTTCTGCATGGTCAACCTAGATTTTTCACCTTTTGTTGGACAGTATATTTTTTGCTGGATTTAGAACTCGGTGCACTTTGCCCCTATTAACCAGTAGTAAAATGTCTGTGCTCCCTCTTTAACATTTAACTTGCTCATAAGCCACAAGCATATGGTACAGAGTGTACCCAGGGCCTGGAAGTTAAATGCCTCTAATGGACTGCACCACTTATTGTGCCATCCACCACAGTGGCAGGGCAAACATTGCTTCAGGCCTACCAACGTAGCCTGACGGTTGCAGTGTAAAAACTACAATTCGACCTGTCAGAATAAACCCTTTTGACAGGTCAAAATCTCCTTTTTAAATATTAAGATGTCAACCCTATGTAGGCATTGTAGCCCACAAGGTAGGCTGTATGGCATTTAAAAGTCACACTGATTGAAAGTTAGGTCCTAATGTGTATGTTGGCGGGCAGGGTAATCTGTTGCAACGGAGCCAAAGTACCCTTTCCGTGAAAATAATGGTCTTACCATCTGATTTAAATGCAGATTGGCCTTTAGTGTAACAGTGGCGGAGACTACTCCATCGTGGTTAGACCCTCTGGTGGCCCACGGAGTAAGTGCCATCAGGGGTCACAGGTAACAAGCCAGTTTTCACTACCCGTCACTGCCAGGAACACACTTGCGGTAAGGAGAAATGTAAATTGCTAAATGTTCCCCTTGCCATGGGAGATAACTCCCATGGTGAGGGGAGCATTGTTGTGTTTATTTTCAAAAACAAAATCCTGCTTTGGGGCTTTGTCTTTGAAAATAAAAACAAACTTGAAAGTTTAATATATGGCTCTGTCATGTTGACAGAGCTGTCCTTGAGACTTTCAGTGCATTTCCAGAAATTGGTGTGACAGCAGTTCCTGGAAATGCTAGATATGTCCACTGGCCCAAATGGACATATCTAAATACGGCGGGTGGATTACTTTCACCATGGGGGTTGTCAAATATTCCGCCATGCTGATGGATAATATCCCTCCGCCAATATATAGATCCGGTTCTTAATGTTAACTTCTCCTTACAGTGATTAGCACCCAAAAGCTATTTTCACTGTGGCAGGCCTAACTGCTCAATGTAGAAAACCAAAGTACAGAAGGAGACCAGCTAGAAAAATACAAAGGTTGGATTCATAATAAATATTAAAAAAAGTAACTTTTAGAAAGTAACTTTTTGTGTACTTGGAGTTTCTGAAGCCAAAATAACATAATCCTCTTCCAGCTCCCAGCCAATAATTAGCCTTGAATAGGTGTGAAAAGTCTCCCTGGAGCAAACAAAAGGGTGACCTAAATGGGCAGAGATGACTCCTTTGAATATGCAGGATAAGAGCTGTGGGCATCCTGTTTGACACTAGATTATGAATTCCTGCTTGAGTGTCAAATCCTGCATGACAGGTATACTGGGTTCACATATAGCCCTAGGGGCACACTTGAAAGGGGAATGAACAGGATACCAAGACAGTTCTTGTGGATCCACTGTCTGGTTGCTGAATGACTCTGCTTTTGTCCTACCAGACCTCTGTTTCTGGGTTTCTTGCAGGTACTTTGACTGTCGTAAACTGGATTTTAATGTTAGATGTTGGAGGACACTAGGATTACCATAGTAATTTCCCCAGAGCCCAAGTGGAGAGTCACTGAAGATCTTCACCGTCTTTCAAATGCCTGGCAGGCAAAAAATGTGGCACCTCCAGGCACCCACTTCAGAACCCTTCTTGGTTCTGTACAAGATCAGAAGAGGACTGGACCGGCTGTCTTTAACCTGAAAAGCATACTGAAGGACTTGACCTACTCCCTCTTGTACCTAGGACAAAAAAGTGAACATCAAGGTTCATAAGGCTGACCTTCTGTTCAAGCTAGAACTACAGAACAACAAGTTATAAAAGGCTTTTACTTGGAAGTACCTAGGTGACCAGTGGAAACTGGACCTGGACTAGACTCTGCTGTTGGCCTCTGGCTGATATCCAGTGAGTCTCCGAATGCCTCCCCTGAAGTCCTGGGGGGCTTTAGAAGTGTACTCTTGTGGTGGATGGAAACATAAAGGACTACGTTGGAGGGTAACATTTTTGACCAAGGCGAAACTAGTTGATGTACCGGATCCACGATCCATAACGGTCATTCATAGCGGTCAGCCTCAAACTGCACCTTGGTCCTGGTTTACCATGACTATTGGCTATTATTGGCTTTTTGTGCTTTTTGGCACTATTTTTACTTAAAGATTAAAAAATTCATATCTCTGGTTGCCTTTATTGGATTGTTGTCATTTTGCTGTCATTTGGTTCATTACATTTTTCTAATTCGGTTTGAGATTTATATTGTTTTGCATTTTGACTTGACTTACTGTTTTTATACTTTATAGATAGTTTACGCATTGCTTTCAGTTAAGCCTGCCTGCTCTGTGCCATAGCTATCAGGGAGTTGAGCTCAGGTTAATTTAGTGACTTTGAATGTTCTCCCTGACAAGGGTGGTTATTATTCCTTGAGGTGGGTAGTCACCCACCAAAAATAATCACATTTTTTACAACTAGTTTGAAGATTATCTGAGTGAATGCCGATGGGTTGTCAACAGGAGAGAAAAGCAATTGTTTATGACCTTTTTGGAACAAATGCTGTCTTGATACTGATGCAAAAGACCTGTATTCATCATTCACATTACATCAACAAATTGAAAATGTGCCCTGGGTACAAGTATCAATGTATTCAAATGGTATTGGCTCAATTAAGGACGTTGTTAGCAAAGTTATAAAACAATTGCCATATTGTAGTGAACCAGTTGGTAGACGAATATGCCTTTAGGTAGGCAATCATATTGGCTGAACTCCAGAATCAGAAAATTACTGTAGTGAAGAGATATGGCCCTATAACAGATGGTTCACGTCACCCGAATGTCAGAACTGGCTTAATTCCCCTCTTCAGTTATCATGGGTGGTAACTTTACTGTTGCTTTAGAAACATTAGACGTGTTTTCACATGCTTCCCAAGGAAATCCTCAGATATTTAACATAAGCGTTCCTCAAAACGCACTCACTTCCAAATTGTACACCATTGTCTGATATCAGATACTCAGAAAAATCTTCCCTTGCAAATACTTCTATCAAAAAACTCCAGTATTCTTCCAGTATTGCATTCAGAGACTAATTTAACCCCAAGCCACTTAGAGTTGCAATCAACTAATACAATGATGTACTTGCACTTAAGCTGCAGACTGTGAATGGAACCCACAAACTCTATGCCAAGCTTAACCCACAGACCATTGGGCAACTCTATTGGTTGCAAAGGTGATTTATGCATTCACAATTCTTTCTCAGAACTGGCATGCACTACAAATCTCCTGACTACTTCTTGTGCCTCCTTGCCCATTCCAGGCCACCAAAAGGAAGCAAGCAATGTGCGTTTAGTTAAAAGGTTCTGGCTCTCATGAGCATTTTGTACCATGTGGACATTAAGGACACTGGTGGGACTAACTTTTCTTACTTAATAAAAAATCATCTTCATCATTAAGTTCCTCTGACACCTTTGCAAAAGAATTCACCCCCACATGCAGATATTTTTCTTTGGGCCAACTATTTGTTACAAACGGAATAACTTCTTACAAAACAATGTCTTCTCCTGCGTTCTTCTTCCTTTCTCCTTATGAGGTAGCACTTGCTTCTTCAACACCAACAGCCACAATTCTACAGTTCTCCAAATTATCATCTCCCACACCATCACTCTCTACTTGAAGTGAATATCTAGAAAGGTAATCTGCTCTACAATGTTTTCCCTCCGGATATGTGATGTATATCAAACTGATGTTGTAAGAGGTGGGAAGACAACTGTACTATCCAAAGGGTATAGTTGATATGTGATGTATATCAAACTGATATTTCAAGAGGTGGGAAGGCAATTGTGTTATACGCAGATATCTTTTTTGACATTCTGTACTTAAAATGAAGACCAATGGTTTGAGATCAGTGACAAGCGGGAACCTCCTTCCCCACAAGTAGGAATGGAACATTTTTAGTGCCCACAAACACCCTAAGAGTTCATTTTCAATAACAAAAAATAACACTTCATTTCTTCTGAGGCTGTGTGATGCATACTCTACTGTGTACTCCTTATCCCCTTCTCTTTGGGACAACATCACTCCTCATACCACGTTGCTTGCGTACACAGTGACCCAACAAGGCAATAATGGATCAAATGGTTTAAGTGCTTTAGCTCCAACTAATTGTGCTATGACCCATTTAAAGGACACTTCACAATTACAATGTCACACAAAAGAAACATCCTTATGCAACATATTGTTTAGGCATGACATATGAGTGGCATGTTTAGTAAAAACATGCATAACATTCGCAAAACTCAAAAAATGACTTCAGACTGGTCTTGGCAATTGTTGCAACAGATTGCTGAATTGCTAGAACATGACCAGGATGTGGACGGATTCCTTATTTAGATACCACATTCCCCAAGTACTCAATCTCTCTTAAGAAATTTGCACTTTTCTTTGCGCAGTTCAACCCCTTTTCTTTGTAATACTACCATCACCTTTTCCAAAATGAAATAATGCTCCTGGGGAGTAGATGAGAATACTGAAACATCATTATGGAACACTATAAACTCCCTTGATACCTTTTAAAAAGTGTTCAATTAAAAAATCGGAAGCCACAGAGGTTAGCCCAAAGAACATGCAACAGTATTGAAATGTTCCAAAACAAAAGGCAAACGTCTTGTGACTCAGGTTCAAGTTCCATCTGATGGTAACCTGAGGCTAGCTCTAATTTTGTGAACCACTTAGAGCCACCTAACAGCTCACGAATGTTGGGCAAGGGGTGTGAATCAACCCATATCTCGCTATCAAGGCTGCGAACGTCAACACAGACCCTCAAGTCCCCGTTATGCTTGTGCACCATGACTAAAGGAGAGAGCCATAACAAAGTCTCTATGGGCTCTATGATTTGCTTGCTGCAAAGCTTATCTAGTTCTTTCTTTAGATCACCCCTTACACTGAAAGCTATTCCTCTGGCTTTGGGTTTAACTGGAATGGCATTATCCTTGACTTTTATTCTGTGTTTCAATTCGACAATCTTCCATAGCCTCTCAGATAAAACACCTTCAAACTTATGACATAAGTTCTCTACCCAATTCTCTTTAGACACCACTTGCAGCTGTTCTTGTGCACCCAGTTGTAGGACCATGTTAAAGAGACCCTGGTGGAACCACCCAAGAATATTCAACCTCATTACTGTGACATAGACTTTTCGTAGGATATGCCTGCCTTAAATTCCAAAATATACTTGAAGAAACAATTGAGATCAATTTTTTGGCCTTCATATGAAACTGGAGCTCTGTGAGTCTGTATCAAAGAATTATCAATCCATATTTAATTAAAAGGTTTATGGGTTATCATGGTGATTCTGGCTCCTGAGTCAACCATAAGACTGATCACCTTATCTTTGACTTTTATGTCTACATAAAGGTCTACACATTCAGTGAATTTACCACTACGTATATTGTTGTAAAGTCATCCTGTCCCCTGGGCACCCCCCAACTTTTTGCTGACTGGAACTGGTGGTAACTGACTCTGACTGACCCTGGGCTCTGTTTAACCAGGCCCAGGGCCAGTGCCATGCTGAAACACTTAGATAACAGTAAAGCACCTACATACACTAGGGTACACTTTGGGTTGGGGTACCCCTGTAATTGGCATGACCTACCCCCTAAGCCCCTAGTATATAATAGGGCAGGGGATTGAAACTACCTAGAAGTCCCCAGTATCCTGGGGCATGGCAGTTTAGAGGCCAGCAGACTTTTGCACTTGCATGTGTGCCCTGCTGAAGCCTGTGGTCAGTTTAAAAGCAGCCCTGGGCGCCAGGATTGCTCTTAAACATGTAAATTGTGGCCAAACTCGACTTTGGGGTTTGGGGCACTTAAAACTGGTCAACCTAAAATGTTTTGGCATAATAATGACCCCCAGGGTCTCCCCTAGGTATCCCAGGGGTGGGGGTCAGGTATCTATAAGGTAGACCCTTATAAAATGAGTTTATATATGCCCTGGGTTAAGTGAAATTCACATTTCACTCTCCCCATTGTGTAAAGTGCTGCCCAAATTCGACTTTGATGCTGGGGGCACTGGGCATGGAGGATCTGCAATATTTTTACAGATTCAGCACCCCTAGGGGCTCTCCTAGGTGACCTATGGGGTGGGGGTCCTGTGAAAATAAGCCAAGTACTTATAAAATATGTTTTTGTAAGTCCTGGTGCTGGAAAAATGGCCCATGTCATTTTTCTCATTGCAAACCCCCTGCCCCATAGGTTAACATGGGGGAAAGTTATTAAACAATAACTTCTGATAGGAGAGGGATAAAGATTCCATTCAAAGACTCACTAGAATGGTATTGATAAATCCTACAATATGATGTTATTGAATTTTTCCCAAAGTGAACAGACAAGAAGTTATAACACTTTCTGGGTTTTAGTTCCAAATCCAGCCTTCCAGTGCTCTGCCCTGATTGGTCAGAGTTAAGGGGATTAGCCAGCCTGCCTGAAGAGGTGATAAAGATCCCCTGGGGCCAGCCAGATGGACTGGGAGGGCAGTGAGCTGTTCTGCAGGAATGCCAGGCCAGGGAGAGGGGTCGTAAACAATGAGCTTCAAAGGGGCAGAGCCCAGAGCAGTGTCATTAACAGCTTTGAACCCCCACCTCAGCCAGATGGCAGGATTAAGGAAGATATGTGAAGATGTAGGGAGGAGAGGCTAGGTTAATTAGCCAACTCAGTGGGAGTGTTTAGCCAGCTCTTACCTCCTTGCTGGAAAATCAGCCATTATGGATTTGGAAGCTTTGTTGCACTCTGGGATAGAATAATGCCACACTCTGCAGGAAGGAGTCACTCAAGTGGGAGGTTACCCTACTCCTATTGGTGAAGGTTGACCTCCTGGATGACCCAGAGACTGTGGAATAAGTATCTGAGAGAGGCCCAGCCCCTCAGATCTGCTGCTTGAAACTGAAGAAAGCAAGACTGGCCCTGCTGAAAAGTTCTGCTGTGCAAAGACTTCTAAGGCCTGACCTCTGGAGACTGCACCACCTGAAACTACAGCTTTGTGGACTAACTGTGCTGAGTAAAAGAAGTCAAGAGTGGACTCCCTGCAAGCTACAGGTTAACAGAGCTCATCTGGACCCTCACCACCAAGAATCATCAACCTGGGGAGCTACTAGTGGATTTGTAAGGGTGACGTCCAGTGCATTGTGGGAATTGAAGTCCTCAACTTTCAAGGACCATCTTGGAGCTTCCAGACCCTTGGAGTAAGTTTGAGACACTTTGGGACCCTTTGAGGAACTTCAGGAAGAAGTTCAAGAAGTTTGGGGACCTTTGGAGGAACTTTGGAAAAAAAGCTCCATAGGGGGACCGACTCATCCTGGTCAGCCAAGCCGCCTGCCTTCAACCGCGAGCCGGCCAAGCCCACCAGGTTCGTCCCGCTAAAAGCTCCATCGCATCGACTTCCAGAGATTGACCGGGACTAGCGAAAATCTGAAGCCGGCGAACCCTCACCGGATCCGGCTACATGAGGAGCATCGAGGGACCCCACGAGAAAAAGCTCCAGAAAAGCTTCTAAGTCCGCTCGTAAGAAAGTCGACCGGGAACAACCGCGAGCGCCAATCCGCCTGCCTTCCATCGCGTGTCGGCCTGGATTGTTGGATTGCCCAGCTGAAGCGATCTTGAAAAAGTTTCTAAGTCCGCTCCAGGGAAGTTCACCGGGAGATCGTCGAAAGGCTATCCGGCGGAGCCGCACCGGATCCGGACTGACGGAGAGCGTCGAGGGGCCTCGAGGAGAAAAGCTCCAGAAAAGTTTCTAAGTGCGAAGGTAAAAACATTGACCGGGACCTTCCGCGTGGGGTATCCGCTCAGGGCTCCATCGCGGTCGGCCTTAAACTTTGACTTTGGCCCGGTCTATCGCGAGCCTATGTCCCAATATGGTGCTATATGCTTCTAAGTGCTATATTTTATTTAAACTTTGAAAATTCATATCTCCGGTTCCCTACATTGGATTTTTGTCGTTTTGGTGTCATTTTAAAGATAAAAATATTTCCTATTTTTATAAATTGGTGTTGGATTTTTATTATGTGTTGTGTCTTAATTATTTACTGAATTGGTGTTTTTAAATGCTTTACATACCTGTCTTTGAAGTTAAGCCTGTCTGCTCGCAGCCACGTTACCAGGGGTTGAGCATGGGAATAATTTTCTGAGACCTATGCTGAGTCCTATCATGTGTTAGTGGCCTTATTGCCAGTGGCAGACCTACATTTGCCCCTACCAATAATCCACTTTCCAACATTTGGTGGCAGCGGTGGGATGTGGACTTGTGTTTAAAAAATACACCTTTCAGTGAATGAATTAAGAATATAAAAATCCTCTAAATTGCCTTAGAACAAAACTTTTGAGTTTGATTTTTGGAATTTGGACTAAACTGTTTTTAATCCATTGTTTTGATTTTTCAAAATTGTTCTAAGTCTATTGTGCCTCGTGTTGTGACCCAAAACTAGGGAACCATGGAGTTGGACCTGGCTAAACTGTCCCAGTGTAAGTTGACTGAGCTTAGGGAACAGTGTAGGCTTAGGGGGCTGCCTGCTTCCAAGAGGTATAGGAAGGCAGGGTTGTTTCAGTTTATACAAGCCCATGACCAGGCAGCTGAGGGGAATCAAGGGGGATAGAGGGTGTCCCCTACCTCCCCAAGAGAGGGAGGAGGTTGAGGATGATGCCTCTTCCATTATAACTAGTGTAAGCCAACAGAATCCTGATGGTGGGAGTGGGGAAGGGTCCCTTACTCAGGAACCACTACGGTCCCTTGCAGAGAGACAGCTTCAGGCTCAATTAGCTTTGATAGCTTTAGAGCAAAGGAAACTGGATTTGGCTGAGAAGAGGTGGGAGAAGGAGGAGAAGAGAAATGGTGGCAGCGAAAGCGAAGAAGATGCTGAGATGTCCAGTGGTGGCAGATTTGAACCTAAACTTCCAAAGGGTATTGTGCCCAAGTACACTGAGGGGATGACATTGACAAATGGCTTGCAGCTTTTGAGAGGGCCCTTAAGATGAGTAGGGTCCACTCTAGGTATTAGGGTGCACTCCTGTGGGAGTTGATTCCAGTAGCTGGGAGGGATAGGCTCCTGACCCTGAAGGGAGAGGATGCAGAATCATACCAGCAGATGAAAGCCTGCTTAGTCAAGAGGTTTGGTCTGACTCCAGAGCAGTACAGGGTGAAGTTTAGGAACACCCAGAAATTGAATTCCAAGTCTTGGATAGACTTTGTGGATGTTTCAGTGAATGCACTGGAAGGCTGGATTTGTGGTAACAAAGTGAGCACTTATGAGGGATTGTATAATTTGTTTTTGAAAGAACACATTTTGACTCATTGTGCAGAATAGAAGTTACGCCAGTATCTAGTGGACTCTAAGCTGACAGACCCCAGAGAGTTGGGCGAGTCAGCTGATGAGTGGGTGAGAACCCGGGTTTCCATTCAGCACCAGGGGGGTGACCAGAAGCAAGGAGGACAGGTCCCTCCCCAAGGGAAAGCCCAGGGAAATGAAGGTCAAAAACCTAAGGAGTCCTGCAAAGACCCACAAAAACCTGCACAAGGAGGGGGGGCCCCGAGCCAACCCAAATCCAAAGGGAGGTGGATTCAAGGAAAGAATGGTAGGTTCTTTGATCCCTCAAAAGTGGGTAAGTGCTTTGACTGTAATCAGCCAGGGCACAAGCAGGGAGATGCTGTCTGCACTAAGAAGCTCCCCTAAGGGGCCATCTACAGGGATTGCCAGTGTGAGTGTAGGGGTGGAGAGTGGTACACCAGAAGGGGGTATTCCAGTAGGGGCAGCAACCTTAGTGTCCCTGGGTGGGGTGAATATTGCAACCCTGGATGCCTTACCTCCAAACATGGAGAAGTACAGGCAGAGACCTAAAGTGAATGGGACTGAGGTTGAGGCTATCAGAGACACTGGGGCTAGTGTAACTATGGTCCTGGCTGAGCTGGTGCCTCCAGAGAGGGTGATACCTGGTGAGTTTCACCAGGTGACTTATGCAGACAGCACTACCAAAATCCATCCCATGGCTGTGGTGGATTTGGAATGGGGAGGTGTGACAGGCCCTATGAAGGTAGCTGTGTCAAAGGTGCTCCCAGTCCAGTGTTTACTGGGCAATGACCTTGAAGCCTCTGCGTGGTCAGAGGTGGAGAGAGTACTCCATATGAAAATATTGGAGCTCCCTGAGTGGGTATGTGCTGTGACTAGGTCACAGACTAGCCAGAAGGGAGGGGCTGGACACTTGGACCCTGGAACAAAGGGCCAAGCATCCATGGACAAGGGTACTGGGCCTGGTGAGCCAGCCCAGGGAACTCCAGAGGTGCAGGCAGAATCCAACCCTGCTGGGGAGGATCTGGCCTCGGAGGGAGGGACTCCATCCCTGCCAGAGCTGTCAGATTTGGCAGAACTGACAGGAGCAGGTGGACCCTCCAGAGAGGAGTTCAGTCAGGGACAGCGTGACTGTCCCACCCTTGAGAGCTTGAGGCGGATTGCTTCTAAGCAAGAGGAAGGGGATGACAGTGGGTTTCATAGAATCTACTGGGAAGATGGACTGCTTTATACTGAGGCCAGAAACCTCAAGGAGGGGGCCACCAGGAGGTTGGTGGTGCCCCAGAGGTACAGAGAGTTCATCCTGACTTTGGGTCATGACATCCCCTTGGCAGGACATTTGGGACAGACAAAGACATGGAACCGGTTGGTGAACCATTTCTACTGGCCCCATATGTCTGAAAAGGTAAAGGAGTTTTGCAGCTCCTGTGTCACCTGTCAGGCCAGTGGCAAGGCAGGGGGCAAGACAAAGGCTCCCCTAGTACCACTGCCAGTGGTTGGGGTTCCTTTTGAAAGGGTGGGGATGGACATTGTTGGTCCCATGGACCCACCTACTGCATCAGGGAATAGGTATATCTTAGTGGTAGTTGACCATGCTGTGAGACGTTGGCCTGGCATATGCTGTCCACTAATTATAGTGGGCACCTTGCACCAGTCCAAACAACCCCTTATTGGAGATAGGTTAAAGACAACCTTTATTGAAAGCTATCCTAGTGGTAGCTATGGAGAGCAGCCTTCAGGCTAAGTCTTGAAGGAATGTAAAGCAGCTTGTTTTACCAGTCTATAATCTCTTGAGTGACCAAATGAAAGAGGACCACACCAGGTATATATTCAAAATATATGTATTTATTACTAAACACACCCCTCTAGTCTCTTTATGAGGCTAGAGTTCGAAGATACATACGTTATGAGTTAGTTATCTACAGTAATAGCACAAATACACGTTTGAGCCCCAGGGGCGTACCAAACCATATACCAATAAAGTGGTATAAGAACCACGACTGAGCTAGACACAAGGCCTAGAGCCTGTAGAAGTGCTTGGACCACAAGGAACCACCCAAGGCAGTGACACAGGGGACCCACGGGGGACGCGTGCAGTGTATGAACACAACCGCGAACCACCGTTAACTTCTATGGGGAAAGTCGCGATTAGAATTTAAAAGAAAAGGGACACTTAGAGGAGGACTTGGAGCAAACCCTTTGAGAACTAGGCTGTTCTAGTGTCTATACCCACGGGAGCACCGGAGTACTCGAGTTACCTCACCCAGGGAAGCCGGGTGCATAGGTGTCTTTCGGGGTCGGGTTTCGTCGTCGCTTTCTATGGCGATCTGCTGCAAAGTGCTGCTGGCGACCAAGTCGAAAGTGTTCGGGTGGATCCAAAGGTGGATCGAAGAGCTGAAGAACCTGAAAGCAGAGGGGACAGAGTCTGGGTCACTAGCCAGTGACCAGGAAGGCGATGAGCAGATGCCCACCGATGTCGAGTGCTTCAGGTAGGTTGATGGTCGTCTTGACTCTTCAGCCACGAGGTCCAGGAGGCGTCGATGACAACCAGGAGCTGGATTCGAGCTGTCCCACAACGTTTGTCGATTGCAGGGGTGTTTCGGCGACCGGATTGGACCCAACAAGCCTTGGCAACGGCAAGACTTGTGGAAAGCGAAGAAGGACGATGTTGCAGACCAGCAAGGTCTGGGGGACTCACCCAGCGAGGATAAGTCAGGGCACACCTGGAGCAACCAGGGAGCCTAAGCATAAAAAGATTGGCCTTCGGGAGGGCCTACTAGCCGATGGACTAGCGACCGCAAAGGAGCCTCGAGACGGTGCATGTGGAGCTGGCTCACAGGACACTCGTGGAGTAGAGGCCAGTGATCTTCGGTGCAGTTGGTGCTGGAGGCTGGGGCTACTCGGAGCCCAAAGCACGACTTCGTGGGAGACCCAGAAGAGGATGCACTTGCAAATGCGTTCGGTGTCCAGGGGTCACGGTTCCACGTTACCCACGACAGCTACGGGCATCAGCTTTGCTGGGGACTCAGGGCAGCCTCGGGGAAGTCTGGAAATCCACCTCTGGTGATGCAAAGACTTTGGCGTCCGACAGGAGCTTCGGCGATGCAGACCAGACAATTGCTTCTTTGGTGCCTGCCAAACAGGGGAGTCACTCCTTGACCCCAAGGGAGATTCTTCAGTCCTCTAATCTTAAAGAAGAGCGTCGAAGGTCCAGGATTCTGTATCAGAGTTTCGTCCAGGTAAATCTAAAGTCCTAAGGACTGGGTTCCCTTACTTATACTAAGGTAGGGGGTTGGACATACTCTGTGACCCCACCTATGGGAGGGTCAGGGCAGAGGGGTGGTTACACCCCTTTCCCTTTGTCCAGTTTCGTGCCAGAGCAGGGGCTGGAAGCCCCTGAGCCGGTTTGAACTGGGGTATGCACAGGGACACCAAGTGTGCCCCCAGTGCAGGACTTCAAAGCACCAGAGAGTGCTCCCGCCCAGCCCCAATACACACTATCCTGTCTGGGGAGGTGGTCACACCTCCCTGGGACAGGAAACCTATTGTCCAGGCCTCCCCTGCCGGAGTTTTGGTCAGCAGCAGGAGCCCAGACTCGTGTCTGTGGCAGCGGCATCCATTTTGTGATGCCAGGGCTCTGGAAAGTCAGTACCGGGCATACCGGTGTGTACATGTCTTTCCCTCTAGAAGGGTGGAATGCTACCCCCGCCGCCAGAACTGGCGGGGGGTAGTATTCCAAGATGTTTGACACCAAACACGACATGTTTCCGTGCAGCCATCCCAAAGTTAGCATTTAAGCGAGGTTATAATGCGCTTAAGAGTATATGGTCAGGCTGCACTACAAACAGCATCAGAGAAGGGTCTCCGAACGCTGCAGAGGGGCCCTGCTCATGCAGGGGCACCCTCTCACATAGGAACCACGCACTCTGCCTTCAGGATTGATAAGGCCTGCCATAGGAGTGACTTATAGGTTTATATGTGTGTATGTATATAGTGATATAGGTAGCCTATATCACAGTAAGAGGTGCATGCACCACCTTACCCAGGCTGCAGTAGCAGACCTGTGGTGTCAGTTTGGATGGCCTTCCAGGGGTGGCACAATACATGCTGCAGCCCCTGGTAGGCCTCTGAGGTACCTATGCCCTGGGTACATAGTATACCATATACTAGGGACTTATAAGGGCACTCAGATTCCAATCAGAGATGTGCCTAAGGCACATGGAAACCATTTTAGAGAGGAAGCAGCTAGGCTGGGGTTCTGATTAGCAGGGCCCCAGCCAGACTAAGGTCGAAAAACAGTGAAGCCTCAGCAAAAAGTGGGGGTACCCATGTGATGCAGATCCTACTCTCCTACACAACCCCCCCCAAACGTAGGGACATTAAACTAACCTTGCCCAGTTAAGTCTTCATGTTCTAAGTGGAAGTACCTAGAGAGTCCATCTGCATTGGCATGGTTACTCCCAGGTCTATGTTCCACTGTGAAGTCCATCCCCTGTAGGGAAATGGACCACCTAAGCAGTTTGGGGTTTTCACCCTTCATTTGTTTTAGCCATAAGAGGGGCTTATGGTCTGTTTGAACAAGGAAGTGAGTACCAAACAAGTATGGCCTCAACTTCTTCAGAGCCCAGACCACAGCAAAGGCCTCCCTCTCAATGGCTGACCAACGTTTCTCTCTAGGGGTCAGCCTTCTGCTAATGAAAGCTACTGGCTGATCCTGACCTTCATCATTCAATTGTGACAGTACAGCCCCTACCCCCAATTCAGATGCATCAGTTTGAACAATGAACTTCTTGGAGTAATCAGGACTCTGTAGAATGGGAGCAGTGCACATGGCCTGCTTCAGGTCATCAAATGCCTTTTGACAGCTACCTGTCCACTGAACCTTTTTGGGCATTTTCTTGGAAGTTAAGTCATTCAGGGGTGTCACTATTGATCCATACCCCTTGACAAATCTCCTATAGTACCCAGTCAGGCCTAAGAAGGCTCTCACCTGAGTCTGGGTAGTTGGAGCAGTCCAGTCCATGATGGTCTGGATCTTGCTCTGCAGTGGTTGAACCTGGCCTCCACCCACAAGGTGGCCCAGGTACACAACCTGACTCTGCCCTATCTGGCACTTGGTGGCCTTGATAGTCAGGCCTGCTTTCTGCAGGGCCTGTAAAACATTTCTGAGGTGGACCAGGTGATCCTCCCAGGTGGAGCTAAAGACAGCAATATCATCTAGATATGCTGCACTATAGGCTTCCAGACCTGTAAGGACTGTATTCACCAACCTCTGAAAAGTGGCAGGTGCATTCTTCAGACCAAAGGGCATCACCACAAATTGATAATGCCCACTAGGGGTTGAGAATGCTGTCTTTGGCTTTGCATAATCAGCTAGTCTGATCTGCCAGTAGCCAGCTGTCAGGTCAAATGTGCTTAGATACTTGGCTGAGGCCAAAGTGTCTATTAGCTCATCTGCCCTTGGTATTGGATGGGCATCAGTCCTAGTGACTGCATTGAGACCCCTGTAGTCCACACAAAACCTCATCTCTCTTTTCCCACCACTGGTGTGAGGTTTTGGCACAAGGACCACTGGACTAGCCCAAGGGCTATCTGAGGGTTCAATAACTCCCAAATCCAACATCTTCTGGACTTCTGTCCTGATACAGTCCCTGACATGGTCAGGTTGCCTATAAATCTTATTTTTAATAGGCAGACTGTCACCAGTGTCCACTTCATGAGTGCACCAGGTAGTCTGACTGGGTGTCAGTGAGAATATGTGTCTGAACTGATTGAGCACCTGTCTGCAATCAGTCTGCTGCTGGGTAGTGAGGCTGCCTGCCAAGGCTGCACCATCCACTGACCCATCACCAGGGTTCTGTGAGGGCAGGTCAGGGAGTGGGTCACTCTCTTCCTCCTGTCCCTCATCAGTAGCCATGAGCAAGCCCATGTCTGCCCTGTCCACATATGGTTTTAACCTGTTGACATGGAGAACCCTGTGGGGACTCCTGGGTGTTCCTAGGTCTACTAAGTAGGTAACCTCACCCTTCTGTTCAACAATGGTATGGGGTCCACTCCATTTGTCTTGGAGAGCTGCTGGGGCCACTGGCTCCAACACCCATACCTTCTGCCCTGGCTGGTAAACAGTCAGTACAGCCTTTTGGTCATGCCAGGCCTTTTGAAGTTCCTGGCTAGCCTCAAGGTTTTTAGTTGCCTTTTTCATATACTCAGCCATCCGGGAGCGGAGACCAAGTACGTAGTCCACTATGTCTTGCTTTGGGGGCTTGAGAGGTAACTCCCATCCTTCCTTCACCAAGCACAGTGGACCCCTGACAGGGTGACCAAACAAAAGTTCAAAAGGGCTGTAGCCAACCCCCTTTTGAGGCACCTCCCTGTACGCAAATAAAAGGCAGGGCAAGAGTATGTCCCATCTTCGTCTAAGCTTTTCTGGGAGCCCTTTAATCATGCCCTTCAAGGTTTTGTTGAATCTCTCAACTAAACCATTGCATTGTGGGTGATAGGGTGTGGTGAACTTGTAAGTCACTCCACACTCCTTCCACATTGCTTTTAAGTATCCAGACATAAAGTTTGCACCCCTGTCTGATACAACCTCCTTAGGGAAGCCCACTCTTGAGAAAATTCCCAGGAGGGCCCTTGCCACCACAGGTGCTGTAGTGGTCCTAAGGGGAATAGCCTCTGGGTACCTGGTGGCATGATCCACTACCACCAGGATAAACCTGTGCCCAGATGCTGTTTGGGGATCCATGGGACCAACAATGTCAATCCCCACCCTTTCAAAGGGAACCCCCACCACAGGTAGTGGTATCAGGGGGCCTTTGTAGTGCCACCTGCCTTGCCACTGGCCTGGCAGGTTACACAGGAGCGACAAAACTCCTTGGTGTCTTCAGACATGTGGGGCCAGTGAAAGTGAGGGACAATTCTGTCCCAAGTCTTGTTCTGGCCCAGGTGACCTGCTAAGGGAATATCATGGGCTAGGGTCAATAGGAAGCCCCTGAACTTCAAAGGTATAACCAACCTCCTGGTAGCACCAGGCTTGGGGTCTCTACACTCTGAGTACAAGAGTCCATCATCCCAATACACAGTATGGGGACCACTAGCTTTCCCAGCAGCCTCAGCAGCAGCTTGCTGTCTGAGGGGTTCAAGAGAGGGGCAGCTCTGCTGCTCCTGGCTCAGATCTGCCCTGGAAGGTCCCCCTGTCCCCAAGAACTCAACCTGTTCAGGTTCAAGCTCCTCTGGGACAGTGCCTTCCTCAGGACTGAGATCATCCCCCTCAAGGGACTGATCTTCCTTCTGAGCCAAGGGGAAGGCACTGCCTTTACCCTACTACTCCTCTTCTTGGAAGGCACTTGGTCCATTATTCCAGAATCCAAGGCCTGTTCAGTGCTAGACATTTTGGCTTGTGTCCTGGTCACAGCAAACACATCTGCAGGGATCCCCAGCATTTCTGCATGGGTCCTGAGCTCCACTTCTGCCCAAGCTGAAGTTTCTAAGTCATTGCCAAGCAAGCATTCAACGGGTAGGTCTGCACTTACCACAACCTTCTTAAGGCCAGTTACCCCTCCCTAGGAGAAGTTAACAACTGCCAGAGTATGGTCTGTTCTGACGTTGCTAGCATTGGTCACTTGGTACATCTCACCAAGTATAATCTGCCCAGGATTCACAAGGTCTTGTGTCACCATGGTGACACTTGCCCCTGTGTCCCTAAATGCCAAAGCCTCTCTTCCATTGATTAAAGGCTGTTGTCTGTACTTGCCCAGATTACTGGGACTCACAGAGGAGGTCATATCCATGCCTTCATCACAGACTAGGACAGCCTGAGTGAGTTCTCTGACTAGGTCAGAGCTCATCTCTTTACCCAGGGTCAACCCTACTAAACCCTTGGCTTGTGTAGTCCCACCACCAACTGTAACTGCACTAGGGGGAGCAGGTGCCTTAGGGGCATTGGTGGGGGCTGGAGTCGAGTCTTTGGACTTGGTGCAATCACTGGTCCAGTGGGTCTTTTGCTTACAGACCTTGCACCATGGTTTTCTTTGGCCTTTCCCTTTGGTAGACTGTGAATCCCCACCTGAAGAAGATTTTTGGGGGCCTTGTGAAGACTTTTGATCTTTACCCTTCTCCCCACCCTTATCAGAGGTTTTCGAATCTTGCTTCTTAGGGTCACCACCTTGGTTCTGTACCTTCTGCTTCACCCTGGTTCTGACCCATTTGTCTGCCTTCTTTCCCAATTCTTGGGGAGAGGTCAGATCAGAGTCTACCAGGTGCTGATGCAACAGCTGATTTTGACAGTTATTAAGAATCTGCTCCCTCATTATCAGATTGTACAATCCTGTGAAGTCACATACCTTACTGCCCAATAACCAACCTTCCAGAGCCTTGGCAGAACAATCAACAAAGTCCACCCAGTCTTGAGTCTGTGCTTTTTGGGTATCCCTGAACTTTAACCTGTATTGTTCAGTGGTTAGGCCAAACCCATCAATTAGAGCACTCTTCAAGACTTTGTAATTATCAGCATCCTCCTCTCTAACAGTGAGGAGCTTGTCTCTACCTTTGTCTGCAAAGGAGAGCCACAAGATTGCTGCCCACTGCTCCTGAGGGACCCTCTGTACTTTACAGGCCCTCTCTAGAGCAGTTATCCATTTGTGGATATCATCCCCACTCTGGTAGGGAGGGACAATCTTGCTCAGGTTTCTATGGTCATAAGACCTTTCCCTATCTTTGGGGAAACTGCTGCCACCATGGGACTCTAGTCCCAACTTTTGTCTCTCTCTATAGAGATCTAGGGACTTCCTGTCTATAGCCAATTGCTGTTTCCTGAGTTCAAGTTGAGCTTGCTCATATTGAATCAGTCTCTTTCTCCTCTCATGAGAGGATTCCCTCCTATGAGAGGAGACAGAGGTCCCTATTGAGGTGTCAGAGTGGTTAGACTCCTGAGAAGGAGACCTAGACCTTCTGGGCACACTCAGAACTCTTCCTGGGGGGACAAAGGGGAGGTCAGTCTGATCCTCTCCCTCCTCCTCCTCCACAGGAGGAATTGGATTCTCCAGGACAAGGTCATTTTCACCTTCCTGGCCAGTTTCAGAGGGGGCGCTGGGTTTCTTCACCCCTGGCCCCTTCCTCATCTTCTGCCCCACCCTCCTTGCCTACCCCTTCAGACCCTAGGGGCCTGCTGAGATCATCAGCTAGTAACACCTCCCTGAGGTGTTGGGTGCTGGCACTTTTGCCTGTCTTCAACTTCCTAGTAGTGCATAAGGCTCTCAATTCCAAGAATGGGAGTTTATCATACTTGGAGGGAAGAAGCCCACTGGCTTCTGGCAAGGACTCAGTGGGTCCTGGCTTTGAAGACATCACTAGTGAGGTGTGGTGTATGCACTACCTACTCTAGTGTGGCCTACTAAACTCTCTTGAGTTGTAGAAAGGGTGTGCTGTCCCTTAACACACAACTCTAAGTTCAGTAGAACTTACTGTATTACTAAGCTTGATTATATGTACCTTAGGTACCCTTAGTGGTTTTCAGTTGATCAATTCAATTGAGATTATCTGGTAAAACAATAGCAAGCTGGAATCCCACACGCTGCACACCAATGTGAGAAGTTGGCCTGGCATATGCTGTCCACGAATTATAGTGTGCACCTTGCACCAGTCCAAAGAACCCCTTATTGGAGTTAGGTTAAAGACAACCTTTATTGAAAGCTAACCTAGTGGTAGCTATGGAGAGCAGCCTTCAGGCTAAGTCTTGAAGGAATGTAAAGCAGCTTGTTTTACCAGTCTATAATCTCTTGAGTGACCAAATGAAAGAGGACCACACCAGGTATATATTCAAAATATATGTATTTATTACTAAACACACCCCTCTAGTCTCTTTATGAGGCTAGAGTTCGAAGTACATACGTTACGAGTTAGTTATCTACAGTAATAGCACAAATACACGTTTGAGCCCCAGGGGCGTACCAAACCATATACCAATAAAGTGGTATAAGAACCACGACTGAGCTAGACACAAGGCCTAGAGCCTGTAGAAGTGCTTGGACCACAAGGAACCACCCAAGGCAGTGACACAGGGGACCCACGGGGGACGCGTGCAGTGTATGAACACAACCGCGAACCACCGTTAACTTCTATGGGGAAAGTCGCGATTAGAATTTAAAAGAAAAGGGACACTTAGAGGAGGACTTGGAGCAAACCCTTTGAGAACTAGGCTGTTCTAGTGTCTATACCCACGGGAGCACCGGAGTACTCGAGTTACCTCACCCAGGGAAGCCGGGTGCATAGGTGTCTTTCGGGGTCGGGTTTCGTCGTCGCTTTCTATGGCGATCTGCTGCAAAGTGCTGCTGGCGACCAAGTCGAAAGTGTTCGGGTGGATCCAAAGGTGGATCGAAGAGCTGAAGAACCTGAAAGCAGAGGGGACAGAGTCTGGGTCACTAGCCAGTGACCAGGAAGGCGATGAGCAGATGCCCACCGATGTCGAGTGCTTCAGGTAGGTTGATGGTCGTCTTGACTCTTCAGCCACGAGGTCCAGGAGGCGTCGATGACAACCAGGAGCTGGATTCGAGCTGCCCCACGACGTCTGTCAATTGCAGGGGTGTCGGCGACCGGATTAGACCCAACAAGCCTTGGCAACGGCAAGTCTTGTGGAAAGCAAAGAAGGACGATGTTGCAGACCAGCAAGGTCTGGGGGACTCACCCAGCGAGGATAAATCAGGGCACACCTGGAGCAACCAGGGAGCCCAAGCAGAAAAAGATTGGCCTTCGGGAGGGCCTACTAGCCAACGGACTAGCGACCGCGAAGGAGCCTCAAGACGGTGCACGTGGAGCTGGCTCACAGGACACTTGTGGAGTGGAGGCCAGTGATCTTCGGTGCAGTTGGTGCTGGAGGCTGGGGCTACTCGGAGCCCAAAGCACGACTTCGTGGGAGACCCAGAAGAGGATGCACTTGCAAATGCATTTGGTGTCCAGGGGTCACGGTTCCACGTTACCCACGACAGCTACGGGCCTCAGCTTTGCTGGGGACTCAGGGCAGCCTCGGGAAAGTCTGGAAATCTACCTCTGGTGATGCAAAGACTTCGGCGTCCGACGGGAGCTTCGGCGATGCAGACTGGACAATTGCTTCTTTGGTGCCTGCCAAGCAGGGGAGTCACTCCTTGACCCCAAGGGAGATTCTTCAGTCCTCTAATCTTAAAGTAGAGCGTCGAAGGTCCAGGATTCTGTATCAGAGTTTCGTCCAGGTAAATCTAAAGTCCTAAGGACTGGGTTCCCTTACTTATACTAAGGTAGGGGGTTGGGCATACTCTGTGACCCCACCTATGGGAGGGTCAGGGCAGAGGGGTGGTTACACCCCTTTCCCTTTGTCCAGTTTCGCGCCAGAGCAGGGGCTGGAAGCCCCTGAGCCGGTTTGAACTGGGGTATGCACAGGGACACCAAGTGTGCCCCCAGTGCAGGACTTCAAAGCACCAGAGAGTGCTCCCGCCCAGCCCCAATACACACTATCCTGTCTGGGGAGGTGGTCACACCTCCCTGGGACAGGAAACCTATTGTCCAGGCCTCCCCTGCCGGAGTTTTGGTCAGCAGCAGGAGCCCAGACTCGTGTCTGTGGCAGCGGCATCCATTTTGTGATGCCAGGGCTCTGGAAAGTCAGTACCGGGCATACCGGTGTGTACATGTCTTTCCCTCTAGAAGGGTGGAATGCTACCCCCGCCGCCAGAACTGGCGGGGGGTAGTATTCCAAGATGTTTGACACCAAACACGACATGTTTCCGTGCAGCCATCCCAAAGTTAGCATTTAACGCGAGGTTATAATGCGCTTAAGAGTATATGGTCAGGCTGCACTACAAACAGCATCAGAGAAGGGTCTCCGAACGCTGCAGAGGGGCCCTGCTCATGCAGGGGCACCCTCTCACATAGGAACCACGCACTCTGCCTTCAGGATTGATAAGGCCTGCCATAGGAGTGACTTATAGGTTTATATGTGTGTATGTATATAGTGATATAGGTAGCCTATATCACAGTAAGGGGTGCATGCACCACCTTACCCAGGCTGCAGTAGCAGACAGGTGGTGTCAGTTTGGATGGCCTTCCAGGGGTGGCACAATACATGCTGCAGCCCCTGGTAGGCCTCTGAGGTACCTATGCCCTGGGTACATAGTATACCATATACTAGGGACTTATAAGGGCACTCCAGATTCCAATCAGAGATGTGCCTAAGGCACATGGAAACCATTTTAGAGAGGAAGCAGCTAGGCTGGGGTTCTGATTAGCAGGGCCCCAGCCAGACTAAGGTCGAAAAACAGTGAAGCCTCAGCAAAAAGTGGGGGTACCCATGTGAAGCAGATCCTACTCTCCTACACATGCCACTAGATACCCTGAAGCCATACCTCTTAGAACCATTGATGCTCCTGCAGTGGCTAGAGCACTACTTGGTGTCAGATAGGGGCACGAACTTCCTGTCCAGCTATCTGACTGCTATGTGGGATGAGTGTGGTGTCGACTACAAGTTCACCACCCCCTATCACCCACAAGCAAATGGTCTTGTTGAGAGATTCAACAAAACCCTGAAGGGCATGATAAATGGGTTGTCAGAGAAACTCAGGAGGAGATGGGATGTTCTCCTCCCATGCTTACTGTTTGCCTACAGGGAGGTGCCACAGAAAGGGGTTGGTTTCAGTCCCTTTGAGTTGGTGTTTGGACACCATGTGAGGGGGCCATTGAGCCTGCTAAGAGAGTCTTTAGAGAAGCCTCTTAAGGAAGCTAAGGACAATGTGCTTGATTATGTGCTAGGCCTTAGATCTAGGATGGCAGAGTACATGTACAAGGCAAACAGGAAACTGGAGGCCAGCCAGGAGCTCCTGAAGCACTGGTATGATCAGAAGGCTACTATGCCTGAGTATACTCCAGGACAATTGGTGTGGGTGTTGGAGCCTGTGGCTCCCAGGACCCTCCATGACAAGTGGAGTGGGCCCTATGCAATCTTAGAAAAGAAGGGTGAGGTTACCTATTTGGTTGACCTTGGCACCCCCAGGAACCCTCATAGGGTCCTGCATGTGAATAGATTGAAACCCCACCATGACAGGGCAGACATGACCATGTTACTGGTCACTGATGAGGGTGTGGAGGAGGAAACGGAGCCTGTGCCCGACCTCCTCTCCACTAATGTGCAAGATGGGTCAGTGGAGGGGGTTGTACTCTCTCCCAAGTTGACAGACCAGCAGCACAGAGACTGTAAGCAAGTGCTGGAGCAGTTTGCTGGCCTGTTCTCCTTGACCCCAGGCATCACTGAGTGGTGTGTGCATCACATTGACACTGGTGACAGCCTGCCTGTCAAGAATAAACTATACAGGACATCTGACCATGTCAGAGCCAGCATTAAAGCTGAGGTTGCTAAGATGCTGGACTTAGGGGTAATTGAACCGTCTGAGAGTCCATGGGCCAGTCCAGTGGTGCTGGTACCTAAACCTAATCCTCAGGGGGACCCAAGGAGTTAAGGTTCTGTGTGGACTACAGAGGATTGAATGCAGTCACAAAGACTGACGCTCACCCTATACCTAGAGCTGATGAGCTCATTGATAGGTTAGGGGCTGCTAAATACCTGAGTACTTTTGATTTGACTTCAGGTTACTGGCAGATTGCCCTCACTAATGGAGCAAAGGAGAGGTCAGCATTCTCCACCCCAGAGGGACATTATCAGTTCAAGGTAATGCCCTTTGGCTTAAAGAATGCACCTGCCACCTTCCAAAGGTTGGTGAACAGGGTCTTGTCTGGGTTGGAACAGTTCAGTGCAGCTTACCTGGATGATATAGCTGTATACAGTTCTACCTGGGGGATCACTTAAGCCACCTAAGGGAAGTGCTTCAGGCCATGCAGCAGGCAGGCCTGACTATTAAGGCAAGCAAGTGCCAAATAGGGCAGAGTTCTGTGGTGTACCTGGGCCACCTGGTAGGTGGGGGCCATGTACAGCCTCTCCAAGCTAAAATCCAAACTATTTTGGATTGGACAGCACCTGTTACCCAGACTCAGGTCAGGGCATTCCTTGGACTGACAGGGTACTATAGAAGGTTTGTTCAAAATTATGGGACCATTGTGGGGCCCCTCACAGAACTGACTTCTAAAAAGAGGCCCAAGAAGGTGATTTGGACCCCAGAGTGTCAGAAGGCTTTTGACACTCTGAAAGCTGCTATGTGTTCAGCCCCAGTGTTACTGGCCCCTGACTACACAAAAGAATTTGTAGTTCAGACAGATGCTTCAGAGCAAGGGATTGGGGCAGTGTTGTCACAGCTAAATGAAGGG
Organism: Calotriton arnoldi; assembly: GCA_963921515.1. Classification (NCBI taxonomy): domain Eukaryota; kingdom Metazoa; phylum Chordata; class Amphibia; order Caudata; family Salamandridae; genus Calotriton; species Calotriton arnoldi. Next base: position 1,834,634 of record CAWUFW010002252.1, read on the forward strand.
GGCCTTGATCAGCCAGTTGCCTTTATTAGCAGGAGGCTTCTTCCCAGAGAGCAGAGATGGAGTGCCATTGAGAGAGAGGCTTTTGCTGTGGTGTGGTCACTGAAAAAGTTGAGACCATATTTGTTTGGGACTCACTTTCGTGTTCAAACTGACCACAGGCCTCTCAAGTGGCTCATGCAGATGAGAGGGGAGAATCCCAAGCTGTTAAGGTGGTCCATTTCCCTACAGGGAATGGACTTTACAGTGGAACACAGACCTGGGGTTGCCCATGCCAATGCAGATGGACTTTCCAGGTTTTTCCACTTAGCTGAGGAGGACTACCAGGGTGTAGGTTAGTAACCCCTCACTTTTCATTTGGGGGGGGGCTATGTTGTAAAGTCATCCTGTGCCCTGGGCACCCCCTAACTTTTTGCTGATTGGAACTGGTGGTAACTGACTCTGACTGACCCTGGGCTCTGTTTAACCAGGCCCAGGGCCAGTGTCATGCTGAAACACTTAGATAACAGTAAAGCACCTACATACACTAGGGTACACTTTGGGTTGGGGTACCCCTGTAATTGGCATGACCTACCCCCTAAGCCCCTAGTATATAATAGGGCAGGGGATTGAAACTACCTAGAAGTCCCCAGTATCCTGGGGCATGGCAGTTTAGAGGCCAGCAGCCTTTTGCACTTGCATGTGTGCCCTGCTGAAGCCTGTGGTCAGTTTAAAAGCAGCCCTGGGCGCCAGGATTGCTCTTAAACATGTAAATTGTGGCCAAACTCGACTTTGGGGTTTGGGGCACTTAAAACTAGTCAACCTAAAATGTTTTGGCATAATAATGACCCCCAGGGTCTCCCCTAGGTATCCCAGGGGTGGGGGGTAAGGTATCTATAAGGTAGACCTTTATAAAATGAGTTTATATATGCCCTGGGTTAAGTGAAATTCACATTTCACTCTCCCCATTGTGTAAAGTGCTGCCCAAATTCGACTTTGATGCTGGGGGCACTGGGCATGGAGGATCTGCAATATTTTTACAGATTCAGCACCCCTAGGGGCTCCCCTAGGTGACCTATGGGGTGGGGGTCCTGTGAAAATAAGCCAAGTACTTATAAAATATGTTTTTGTAAGTCCTGGTGCTGGAAAAATGGCCCATGTCATTTTGCCCATTGCAAACCCCCTGCCCCATAGGTTAACATGGGGGAAAGTTATTAAACAATAACTTCTGATAGGAGAGGGATAAAGATTCCATTCAAAGACTCACTAGAATGGTATTGATAAATCCTACAATATGATGTTATTGAATTTTTCCCAAAGTGAACAGACAAGAAGTTATAACACTTTCTGGGTTTTAGTTCCAAATCCAGCCTTCCAGTGCTCTGCCCTGATTGGTCAGAGGTAAGGGGATTAGCCAGCCTGCCTGAAGAGGTGATAAAGATCCCCTGGGGCCAGCCAGATGGACTGGGAGGGCAGTGAGCTGTTCTGCAGGAATGCCAGGCCAGGGGAGGGGTCGTAAACAATGAGCTTCAAAGGGGCAGAGCCCAGAGCAGTGTCATTAACAGCTTTGAACCCCCACCTCAGCCAGATGGCAGGATTAAGGAAGATATGTGCAGATGTAGGGAAGAGAGGCTAGGTTAATTAGCCAACTCAGTGGGAGTGTTTAGCCAGCTCTTACCTCCTTGCTGGAAAATCAGCCATTATGGATTTGGAAGCTTTGTTGCACTCTGGGATAGAATAATGCCACACTCTGCAGGAAGGAGTCACTCAAGTGGGAGGTTACCCTACTCCTATTGGTGAAGCTTGACCTCCTGGATGACCCAGAGACTGTGGAATAAGTATCTGAGAGAGGCCCAGCCCCTCAGATCTGCTGCTTGAAACTGAAGAAAGCAAGACTGGCCCTGCTGAAAAGTTCTGCTGTGCAAAGACTTCTAAGGCCTGACCTCTGGAGACTGCACCACCTGAAACTACAGCTTTGTGGACTAACTGTGCTGAGTAAAAGAAGTCAAGAGTGGACTCCCTGCAAGCTACAGGTTAACAGAGCTCATCTGGACCCTCACCACCAAGAATCATCAACCTGGGGAGCTACCAGTGGATTTGTAAGGGTGACGTCCAGTGCATTGTGGGAATTGAAGTCCTCAACTTTCAAGGACCATCTTGGAGCTTCCAGACCCTTGGAGTAAGTTTGAGACACTTTGGGACCCTTTGAGGAACTTCAGGAAGAAGTTCAAGAAGTTTGGGGAACTTTGGAGGAACTTTGAAAAAAAGCTCCATCCTGGTCAGCCAAGCCGCCTGCCTTCAACCGCGAGCCGGCCAAGCCCACCAGGTTCGTCCCGCTAAAAGCTCCATCGCATCGACTTCCAGAGATTGACCGGGACTAGCGAAAATCTGAAGCCGGCGAACCCTCACCGGATCCGGCTACATGAGGAGCATCGAGGGACCCCACGAGAAAAAGCTCCAGAAAAGCTTCTAAGTCCGCTCGTAAGAAAGTCGACCGGGAACAACCGCGAGCGCCAATCCGCCTGCCTTCCATCGCGTGTCGGCCTGGATTGTTGGATTGCCCCGCTGAGCGATCTTGAAAAAGTTTCTAAGTCTGCTCCAGGGAAGTTCACCGGGAGATCGTCGAAAGGCTATCCGGCGGAGCCGCACCGGGTCCCGGACTGACGGAGAGCGTCGAGGGGCCTCGAGGAGAAAAGCTCCAGAAAAGTTTCTAAGTGCGAAGGTAAAAACATTGACCGGGACCTTCCGCGTGGGGTATCCGCTCAGGGCTCCATCGCGGTCGGCCTTAAACTTTGACTTTGGCCCGGTCTATCGCGAGCCTATGTCCCAATATGGTGCTATATGCTTCTAAGTGCTATATTTTATTTAAACTTTGAAAATTCATATCTCCGGTTCCCTACATTGGATTTTTGTCGTTTTGGTGTCATTTTAAAGATAAAAATATTTCCTATTTTTATAAATTGGTGTTGGATTTTTATTATGTGTTGTGTTTTAATTATTTACTGAATTGGTGTTTTTAAATGCTTTACATACCTGTCTTTGAAGTTAAGCCTGTCTGCTCGCAGCCACGTTACCAGGGGTTGAGCATGGGAATAATTTTCTGAGACCTATACTGAGTCCTATCATGTGTTAGTGGCCTTATTGCCAGTGGCAGACCTACATTTGCCCCTACCAATAATCCACTTTCCAACATATATAGTTTTCCGTTACAAGTAAATCCATATCTTGGAGTTCATGTTGGACAGATTCTACCCTGGGTGTCACATTTTTCTTCTCACTTACAATTGGAAATCTGTTTCCAATTTCTATGCCACTTTGACAGACTTTTGCAACATTTCCTACTATATGACATAATCTACAGTTTATATTTTATGCAGGACAAGGCTTCCCCACCCCCTTGTATGTATAGGACCACTATCAGCAAAACCAAATATTTTTAGCCTTAAAAATGGTTTAGATAAGTCATTCATTTCTTTTGAGGTTTTCTCTCCTTTGTAGACCATAGCACCAACAGCCTTAGCATGGTTTTCACACACTTCTTTGTCCTAAATATGGGACATTTCAATGAAGTTTGCAGTGAGAATGCTTTCTTCAAGAGATGGATTGCCCATACTTAACAGTTTATGTTGAATGTTCTTTTTGAAGTACTGACCCATGAATTGGCCTCTAATGGTATTCATCTAATTACTCCTCAACATTAACCACTGGGTCTGGAAGGTGTTTGAATATAGCTCTTCCTCAAAAAACAAAGGCTGTATAATAACAGCAGTTTCTTCCATTCCGGTCTGAATCTCTGTGCACCAATTTCACCCAAATACAATTCAAATGCAGAACCATTTGCTCCAACCTATTGGAGGGGTCACCCAAGCATTCTATGAATGGAAGAGGAGTGTTAGAATGTTGGAAATGAAGGAGGGTAATGAGCCACTATCTTGGGTTGCAAACTAGAATGAAATAGAATTATCTCATGACATTAGATCTGAAACTATTGGTTCTCCACTGTAGGGCGTTGGTATGAGATAACAAAAAAAACTATTTGTGTGTGTGTCACCGAGCAGTAACACACAGTCTGGTGATCTATAGATGAGTGCCTGTGGAAATGATGCACAGTTGAGTAAACAGAGCAGTTGGTTTAACACTGTAGTCAAGGACTAGAAGAAAAGAATGGTCTGCATATTATCAAGCAGTTACAATAAGTCCTAGTAGCCGAGTTTCTTTGAATATGTACTCTAATACTTGCCTTATTACTTAAATAGATGGTGTGACACGCCACTGAATGTCATGTTACTAAAGTAACCGATGTGCGTACCACCGAGATGTGGCACACTTCTGGATGAACTGGGTAGTTGTTCCAGATGTGCATCAGTGAAAAATAGGATGGTTAAAACCCCAATTAATGCATGGAACACATGATGCGTTCCTTTGTGGCTCTGTTTACTAAGCATGTTCCAGAAGAACAAGTGTGTCTCAGGGTGGCTTTGTTGGCGTTGTTGCTACGCTGTGCCCATAATAACACCGGCGCAGCTTTTCTTTAAAGAGAGGAATCTGCACTCACAGGAGAGCTCATGAAGAGTAGGAGGAATAATACACGGAGGTGAAAATGGAGAGGAGGTACAAATGAAGCCCCAGTAGACAGCATGTACACACCTGCGCCAAAGTCCGTTCTCCCCGGAAGGAAAATCAGCTGCCCAGGTGGGAACACTCCACACAGTGTACACACATAGAGGAGCAGCACTCTAGAATTGAAGTCTGAATTGCACTCGTTGTCACTCTGGCAAGACTCTGACCTGTATAAGTTGTTGATCCCTGTGGAAGACTGTCAAAAGGAGCAACAAAGCCAAAGAGGGTTCCACGATTTAGGAAGAGGTGATGCGCGGCATTGGGTTCTGTCCTCCATTTAGCTAGATCATCACCAAAATGAAGATGTAGTGATGTACGATATGCACAGAAGATAAGATGTCTTGTATGTTGAAATTTGTGCTTTATCCTGTAATGTCCAGGTGAAGGACGGGGCACTACATTGATCACCATCCACCCTGCAGCCTCTACAAAGCAAAAGAACAACAGATTCAAAAGTATAACTAAGGGCTAGATATATCAAAGTGTTGTGTTGCCCTTGCGTCACGCAAGGTAACGCAAGGACAATGCAACTCTAAAGTCAGATTTACAAAGCCATGCAAAGCCACCTTACATGGCCCTGTGGTGCTTGGTAATTCTGGAGTAAAGCAAGTCAGCGCAAGTCATTGCCTTGCATTACTCTGCCCCAAGGAGGCGTTCCATGGGTGGAGCATGGGTGTTCCCAAGCATCCCCCCATGGATTTTGGAGCATTTCCAGATTTACCAAAAGTGGTAGATCTGGTATTGCATCAAAATGCTATGCCTTGCCAGGGTAGGCATAACGAGAATAAATATCTTAATTTCTCCTCGCTTTTTCCTCTTTCTACATGTGCTGCATCCTGAAAATGAGGAAAAAGACTCACAGGATTGTATTTGTGCAGTAAGGTGTCCCTTCCTGTACAAACACAACCCTGCCTACAACGCAGGCACCTTTGCACCATGACACAAAGGTGCCTGTGTTGGCACTAGGCAGCCAAAAGTACTCCATCCAGTGTTAAATATGGAGCATTTCTGCCCTTTCCCTTTCATGCAGCGCAGCAAGGTATCTTGCTGAATTGTTTTGTATTAAATATTGATAAATCTGCCCCTTAGATCACAAGATACTACACAGTCACAACTTGGATAAGCCCACATGTCTATTTTAGTATTACATTCCCTCTAGTGACAGTGAGTATATCGTTCCACTTATATTGGAATGAATTAGGGAATTATTTTTCATTTATGCATTGTATACTCAAAGGAATCTTTGTTTTAATTAGTTTGTACTACAGGAGGCATTTTTCGTTGCTTTTATCAACACTCTAGTGTGAAAGTCAAACTTACTGGCTTTAGTAATGCTTATCTAAAAATGGGCTTTGTCGATTTTAATGCCCTTAGTAGTTGCCTCCACTTTAGCTGTTGAAAAAGGAACTCCAAGTTTCTTCTATTGTTTACGGGTTGTTTAGGAACAGGAACTTACAGAAGGTTCTATAAAAGCCCCACTCCCCTGCACCACAGAAAATGTCAAGTCCTAGACCTTGTCCCTATTAAGGACTTTAGTGCAGCGGCCTCCCTGGCTGTTGAAATGGGAGCCTCAAGGTCCTCCCCTAGTTCAAGTGTTAATCAGTTCATAAGGGCTACTTCTAAATAAGTCAACTATGCAAGGCCAAATAGCAAGGTAACTGTAACAAAAAAAGTACAATAAGTCATTTTCTGAGGTCAGTATCTTTCCATCAGGTATCAACATTTCTGGTACATAGCTACTGTCCACTTTTTGTCAAAACTGAGGAACTGGATGTCACTCTACCATATTGCCTTGAACATATACTGTCTTTTTGAGGTGGAGAAGTGTTATCTCATTCTTTCTCGCTAGTTTACCCCATACTGCTATTACTGTACAGAGTAAATTAGAGCAGTAATCTATATATTCCTTCTATGGTTTCCTTAGTGCTTCTTTACATTGCTCACCCTCTTAGAATTTGCCTCTCAGCACTGCTTTGAAGGCTTCATAGGCTACGCCAAATGCCACCTATGCACTGAAACAAAAAAACTTCTTTATCCAAGCTTGTAACTCAGCTGTCACAACTGGGCCTCTTGACAATACAGGGAAAAGGGTTCATTGACATTCCTGAGTGGCTCTTAGCCTAAAATCATAGATATTGATCACACGGAATGATCCAAGATCACAGTGGGGTGGATGTTTGCCCCTATTACTTTAGACATTAATCGATTGCCTATCAACACATAGTCCATTCTTGAGTAAGTGTGAAGAATTCGGGAAATAAACTATAGTTCCTCTCATCCAATTGAGTTTTTCTCCAGACACCAAGTAATCCGATGTCCCCAATAATAGTTTTCAAACCACTTAAAAGAATCTGAGTGGGATGAGGAATATTCTGAACTGCCAGCACTTGGTTTCCACAAAGAAATGAAGCTACCCATAACCACCAAATGGCCTTCAGTGAATCCCACTAGGTAGTTCAAGAAAGTCTAATAAAAGGCATCCTCCATCCTGATGAGTAATGGAAGCATAGAGGGTAGCTATCACGATCACTTGCCATAAAGCCACCCATTGAACATATGGTATCTGCCCTCTCTGTCATTCTTACTGGTAAAGGACCTGAAGCACAATGATTTGTGAAAAGAGAGGGCGCCAATACCTGGTGGTAGAATAAAAGCAAAATGCTACAGTATAGAATTATGTTGGAGACAGGATCAATCTTGTATAGTCAAATTCGTTTTTGGTAGGTCAACAACATTAAACCCCTCTTCTACCAAATAATGTCATACTTTACCCTTTTGGCAGGTGAATTTAACTTCTTCACTTTCAGGGTGACAATTTAAACATATCTCAAATTCTTAATTATCTTGTTCTGTAAAGAACAGTATGGGAGCCCCATGTGGTGTACCACATATAGCCTCATGATCAAATTTCTCAATGATCACGGCGTCCAATTGATTATGTAACTGGAGACCAAGATTTGTTCCCTTACCCCATCCTTCCTGACCTAAACTGATCAAAAACCATAACACTGAACTAAACAAATAAAATTACCAAGCTGCAACTCCTCACTCTCTAGTACTGTGTACTGGAGCAGGAGGTGAAGAAATATTTCCCAGCATAGTATACAGTGGATCTCCCAAGAGGACACCCCTTGGTGACAAGCACCTATGTCTGTCACCTTCATGTTGGGTATCAGAAGCATCGCAAGGAGCTACTCACTGCCTCATCAAGCCAAGATCTATGAAGTTGTCCTGACATTTACAACAGTTCACAAAGTGAGAGCAAATAACAACAGAAGGGAGGGCTCTTTCCAGCCGAGTTCCCAAGAAGAACCATCATCGACAGACCCCCGTATACTTAGATAGTGGAAAGATCAAAGTATGTTAATAATAGAAAGCAAAACAGTAGAAAAACCTGTAGATCACAAATTATCAGTCATCCTCAGAGCAGCTCTTGCTTTCTTGCTAGTTTCTTTTCTGCAATAGAATCTGATCTTCTTCCATCAGCCCAATGTGCCTCCTATCTGAAACTCTCCTCGGTTGCTTCTTATAGCTTTTCCTCCTCAGTGCTTTCTGTCTCCAACTAAAGGTTGGGCACCTTCCATGCATCACTACCATCAGTGATGGGTAATCTTGTTAGAGTGTTCAAATACAATGCCATTCTGTACCTGACCTTGTCACTCCTTTGCTTGTCTTTGATCATACAAACGTACAGCTGCCATTGGAGAGTGGTAGGAGCAATATCCTAGAAGAGTGAGCACTAAAAATATTGGAAGAATGCAGTGCCTTTAGATCTTGCAACTCTCCAGATTTCCTCTTTTATTTTAAAGCAGTGAAATTTAGCAAGGACATCCCTTGACCCTTGGGCGGTACCTTCTCTCAGCTGGACTATCCGATGAAGCTCAACTAGTCTCCAGCCTGACCTCTGAATGGTCATCTCCTAGAAGAGAAGAGAACAGACCCACCATAAATGCATACAGGTCAGTGCCCTATGCCCAATCATCGAGGTCTTTGACACAGAGGTTAACTCCTCTAGAGCAGTTCTCCAAGTTCTCACATCAAAACCTGATAGCATCAGCATGGTAACAAACGGTGTGGAGGGCCATCTACAATGAGGTGTCAGACCATTTAAAATGTCCCACCATCCCCTTTTTGGAGTACACTCATACCTACCCAGTCTATATCAGAACATAGATGGTCAATATGCCCACATAAGAGTTCAAATTCTGTAGGCACAGAGAAAGATCAGTTTTTATTTCTGCATTAAAAAACCCTGAAGTATGATTAATGTTTTTTTTAAATAATGTTAGAGTCATGCCACATTTTTTGCAGGCAGACACAACACTGAGGGTGTTGTGGTAAGTTTTGGATGTTGTAGTGAGGGGAAACCTATACCTTAGTGGAAACAGACCAAAAAATCAAGTCATTACAATGATTTAACTAGAGAAAAGCTAAAGAAAAACACAGAAAGACAGGGGCAACAAAAGATCTTTGAAAATTGTCAGTAATGTAAAGCCAGCTAAATGATTGTTAGTGAATAATTCTCCTGTCCTTAAAAGGAAAATATATGAGCATGATTAGAATACACAGACACTGTTTGCCAGATGCTAATAAGCGAAAAGAACAACTTTATAAAGATAGAGGAGGAACATCTGAGACTCCGAATGAACTGCTCAAAGGATTACACTTTCCTGAATTGACAGAAAACCGAAGAAATATAACTGAACCTTTCGCAAAAGACTAGGGGCCATATTTGCAAGACCTTATCGCCACCACAACGTCACTTTCAGTGATGTTGTTGTGGCAATAGGGGCTTCACCTTATTTACAAGGCAGCGTTAAGGCACTTAACGCGGCTTAACGCTGCCTTGTAAATAAGGCACCCTTTCACGCTGTACTTAGCGTGAAAGAGGAGGGCAATGGGTGTTGCGGTGGGCGTTAGATAAGTTAGAAGGTAAACAATAGGTTGTTCTTATGTATTTTTGTGATATTTCATCTGAAGTGTGTGGACATTTTTGGTTGGGGTGCTCTCTTCTATTTAGCAGTAAGTACGAGTGGCAAAAGGCACTTTGAAGAATATTACAAATTACAGCTTTTTTTTAAATATTTGAAACTTATGATCACATTTTTTCTGGATGTTCATATGCACAAATAATATGTTTGAATGAAAAATCAGCATCAACATAGATTGTAACCAGCAATAAATATCAACCTGTGCATATAGACCAGACCATCAGACTACAGTACACTTGGGCAAGAAGCCAAGCCCTGAAAAATTCTACATCAAAATGCATTGAGTGTCAAATTCATGTTTAAAGAGAACACATCAATAGAATCTATTCACTGTTTTTTTTAATGAAATGCCCAACTAATTTGTTGATGGAAGGAAATTCCTGCCAAATGTAATCAGTATTCTTTGAAGCTTGCCAACACGTGCCGCCCTAGTCTATCTGCATCCGGCATAAGCTCCCGAACAATCAACAAATGTTTTTTTCGACAGATTCTTGGTTTTAATGAGAACAACATAGGTTTGTGCTACATTATGGCAGTGGAGTGCAGAATGATGGCCCATTGATATTCGTAATGTGTCCACTTGCCAAGAAACTTGGATTAATTTATTACAAGATATTTTTCCCTTCTGTGTATATTAAAGCATTTTTTTTAGACAGGAGCACTTAGCCACTGCTGCGTGAACAAATATTCCATTCATATAAACCGGCTCTTCATAAAAATCAAAGCAGTCTAAGAACAGCGTGATACGTGGCATAGCATATTGACCATCATGTCAACAGAGATGGCATGCCAACTCTCTCTGTGAAGTGGGAGATGTTGATCCTTTCTGCAGAGGAACCACCCTCTTAAACGTTCCCACCAAACTCCAAAAGCAACCTTACTGGATATACCATCAGGAAAAAATCACAACATAGTAACATAACTTGGCAGCTTTTACTGCAATTGCGTTTAACCAAAAAAGGCTTCCGCTGGTTTTGAATGCAAGCACAATTTCAATAGAAGCGTAGGTAGTGTTGCTTCAAACGGCCTAACTTAGAGCTTAGCAGACAGGGTACTCTGTTGCAAAGGTAAAGAGTACCTTATCCCCCAAACCCTTCGTCCGCATATCTCATTTTGTGTTTGGTGGAACCTTAAGTTTTCCATTGAGGGAGATCAGAAAACTTCCTCCGACGAGTAAGAGCCGTCGGAGGAAGGACATTACACTGTCTGCTCTGGATGGACAGTGTGAGGTCTTTTTTCCGGGCATTTTCCCCCCAGGATGGAGACTTGGCCCGTGAACTACCTAGTGTGTGGGCAGACTCATTTTCCACAGTGCCGTTGAACCTCACTATTTCACGACTGTTGCCTGATCATAATGCTCTATTACTTACCGGTAATCTTCATTACTCCGGGTCCCGTTGTCCTCGTCCCATTCATTACTAAGTGGAGATAACCATCTCCCGACAGAAAAAAAGATCAGAAGAATGCTGGGACACTAACCCCGCCCCTCCGACCGGGAGTACATAAGGGGTACTTACCCAGCATTCCGCCTGAACAACCAAGCCCACAACAGGAAGGCAGGCCGTCCGGGAGGGAGGGCGGGGCGTATGAATGGGACGAGGACAACGGGACCCGGAGTAATGAAGATTACCGGTAAGTAATAGAGCATTACCCCAGGTCCCTTATGTCCTCGTCCCATTCATTACTAAGTGGAGAATACCAAAGCAGAAAAGCCGGCCGGCCCAAACAAAACAGAAGCCAACCCAGGAAACCACACCAAGGCAGCCACTGCAGGGATCAAAAGGCAGAACCGGCGAAAACCCCAGGCAGAGCACCCAGACATGAGGGAGCCCCACCAAGCCGGGACGCACCCAACAAAACACGGGAGAACAGCCAGAAGACCAGTCCGACAACCACAGAGGCCAACCAGCCCACAGCAGGAACACCCCACAGCTAACCAGAGAAGGGGAGAGCACGGACACACAAGCCAATCGAGGCAAGAAAGAACAAAACAGCGAGGAGGCCACCCAAAGAGGAAGGCCAAGAGCCACCAGGCCAGCAAGCCAGATCCGGGCAACAGGAGCCACACCCAGGCACAGAGAACCCACGCCAGCCGAACGTAGGCCCCGGAAAGAAAACAAACACCCAGCGGACAAGGGGGCCAGAGAAACGCAAAGCCCCAACAAAAGACGACCAAAGTCGCCCCGGGAAAAAAAGGCCGAGAAGCCCACCAAAGGCAGGACCAAACCAGAAGAGAAGGGAAGCAAACGACCCGGCCCCAGAGAGACCAGAGGAAAACACCCGGAACCTCACAGAAGAGCACCAGGCCCCATGAACCAGCACCCAGCCCGGAAGGCGAGACAGAGTCCACGGACAGGGAAAGAGGGAAAGCCAAGGCACCGGGGTAAGATGAACAAACACCCGGAAGTCAACCAACCAGGCCCCAAGAGCCAGAAGGGAGCAGACCCAGCAGGGACCAGAACCCCACAGGACGTAAAACCGACCAGGAAACAAGGCACCAAGGGAACCAGTACCTCCAGGAAGCCCGAGCAGCAGGAACCGACAAGGGCAACCAACCAGGACAACGAGACCTGGGAAAACAAAGCAGAAAAGGTAACAGGAGGAAGCACAGGAACCCAAGAACACAGCCCCAGCAGAACACCCCAACTGCAAACCAGCGGACACCGGAGCAGGAAGCCACAGCCCGAAGAAGGCACACCCCAAACACCAGAGAAGGAGAGCAACGGAACGGGCAAACAACCCAGAGAACCCAAGACCAGAGCAAGGGAACCCTAAGGGAGCCAACACCAGCAGCAGACAAGCCCAACCAGAGACAGGCCAGGCAGAGACGTCCCCAAACAGCCCAAGCAGAAGGCAGGGGAAAAAAACACATAGGCCAGCAAAGACCGAGGGCCAACGACCCAGAAAGGCACCGAAGGAGCGGGACAGGCCCCAAACAACACAGCACGGAAACCCCAACCCACCAGGGGGGAGGTAACACCAAAAAAACATCCCGACCACAGAAGCAACAGAAGCCAGGGCGGAATGCACAAAAAAACCAAACCCCACGGCCCAGCACGGCCCGAGCAGGGGAGAAACCCCCAGGGCAAAAAACAGCAACTGAGAACACAGCAACCGGGAAGCCAAAGCCGAAGCCAAGCAATTCGCTCGACCAGAAGGACCCGAAGGCCCAACCCACAACCGGGGGAAGACCAAAGAAGGGAAGGCGCCAGCAGAACACAGGCCAGAGAGCAATCAGCCCCGGCGTCGCCCAAACGAAATCCCAAGAGTAGGGGAAAACAGGAGTGGGCGACAGACCCAAATAGGAACAGCCAGAGCCAAGAGGCCACAACGGCAGGAACACACCACACCCGCAAGGACCAGAACCCGATAGCAGAGGGACCAGCCACCCCACAGGCAGAAAAGACACCAGAAAAAGAAGTGGCAGGCCACACAACGAACCCCCAACACAGCCACATCAGGCAGCCAGGACCACAGCAAGAGCGCAACCAGGCAATCCCGAGCAGGTCGTACCAAACAGAAACCAGCAGACCAGCCAAGAACAGGAGCCAACAGGGAGGAAGGCCGAAGGCAACAGGCAACTACAAGGAGGCACCGCCCAAGGCCAAGCAGAAGCAGCTGCAAGTCTGCAGACCAGGAGAGACCGAAACACGGCCCCCGGAACAACATGAGTACAGGGAAAAGCTGAGGCACAACCCCGGCAAAAAGAACCACCAGAAAGGACAGGGACAAGCAACCCCCACCTCAGCGAAGCAAGCCGGAGAAGAACACCGCAGGCCAGAAGAGACCCAGCGGAGGCCAACAGTACCCGGGAAATCCATCCAGGCATCAAACCGCCCACCCAGAAGCACCACCGACACCAGAAGAGACCAGAGGAAGCAGGGAGGAAAGGCCGAAGGAAGAGGCACAGCCACCAGCCAAGGGGCTAAACACAAGACACCCCAGGGGAAGCCAGAAGCAACCGAGGCACCAGAGTAGGCGAAGCGGCAAGAACCCCACGCCGCAGCGGGGACCAGAGAGGGCTGTCCAGGGCCCCCCAAAGCACACCAGCAAGGGAGACAGACCCAGAAAGGAGGCCAGACCAGCACCACAGTGCCCGCCAAGAACCAGCAGCCCGGGGAAGCAGAAAAGAGGAAACAACCTCAACCGGAAACCCAAGCGGGTGACCCCAACCAGGAGAGAAGCAGACTCCAGGGAGAAAAGGCCACAGGCAAAACACCGGAGGCCAGGACCAGCAACCCCGAGGCACAGGACACAACCAAAGAACCCCAGCACCCGGCCCGAACGCAAGGGCCAGCAGACAACCAGGGCAAAAACGCAGCATAAACCAGTGCATCAAGATGAGCCAGGCAGAATCGCAGGCAAAGGCGACAAGGAATGGAAGCACGAGAGCCAGGACAGCGGCAGGAAGACAGAGACAACAACCAGAACTACAGCCACAGGCACACCCTCCAGGAGAAGCAACGGGCAGAGACCCACCGAAGCCAACAGGAGGAACCGGTGCCCAGAGCACCACCTCAGAGACACAGGGAACGCCAAGGCCAGGTCCGAGAGCAGAAGAGACCAGGTGCCCACAGACCGGCAACACCGGGGGCCCAGACGAAAAAAACACCGGACACATGGGCCAAGAAAAGCCAACCCGGCCACAGCATGAAGACTACTCGCCAACAACGGACAGCCGTCAAAAGGAACAGTGCCACAGTGGGGGAGAACCGCGGCATACAGGAGGGGAGGCAACCATAGACAAGCACCCCCCCCTCGCAACTGAAAACACACACCAGAACATCCATGCAAGGCATCCCAGTGAGAGAGGAGCCCGTAGTGCGTGCAAGGACAAGCCACATCCCACAAACCAACATCCAGCCGATCAGGGAGACAAGCAACCCCGTGGAAGGCCCAGAAGACGGAATGCGACTGCAGCAACCTGCCCAGGTGCAGGAGCACAGTAGGCTCACCGCCAGCATGCCCGAAAAACGCCAGCAGGAGTGAATCGTCATGAAACTGCCCCCACACAGAACAAGATCACAGCTTGCGAGGGTCAGGCGAGGTCTCTGTAAAGTAATACTCACCACAGTCCCGGTACCTGACCCGACGCTGAACTGAGGGAGCCCCACAGACTGACAGAAGCGGAAACAGGCCCAAAGATCCGAGCCCCGGTAACGGCTCCCCGGATCAGCGAGGCCCAGGCAGTGCACAACACAACTCAGAGTACCCCAGCCCCGGGAATGACGGTCGAGGACGAGCGCAGGGACGCGAAGACCCATCGGAATCGACCAAAAGGGCACCATAACAAGCGCTAAATCTTCAACAGAGCAGTGCAACACGCCCGGCGTCAGCGGGGGCACCCAGACTCATCCCATTGACAGCCGAGACCTGCAACAATCAGTTGGAAAGAAGAGCAATCGCAATCCTCATCAGAATCGACATGTCAGCTCAGAATGCCGAGCCGAGCACAGCATTACACAAGGTCTCAGTCCGGAATGCAGCAGGTGCAGCAATCAGCAGCTCAGACCGAGAAGAAGCCGGAGAGAAAGGCACCACACCACCAGAGGTCGGGGAGGGGGGAAGAGTGCCATAGAGCCCCCCAGAGCCTGCGAGTACCACAGGAAGGGGACGCGCTGTGCGCCAGCCTACTGCCCGGCAATGCAGAGAAAGGCGAGCTGCAGAAATAATGAACAAGTACACCACCGACACCAGGCGCCTCGCGCCCCACAGCTAGAGACCGGTGCAGGAAAGTAGAGAAACACCGCTATGCGGTACTCACCCGGAGTGGGGGCCGAAACACCAACAGAAACAAGGCCCCCACCCCAACATCCAGCCGGAATCCAAGGGAGCAAGCGCAGCGCAACTTCCACCCAGCCAGGCCACAGGAAGACGAGCACAGCGACCCGGAAGCAACCGGGAGGCGGCGCACCAGCCGCAAAGGGCCGGTAATCTGGAATCCAGCCGGGAACAACACTGCCTCCCAGCAAGCCCGGCAGGCCAAGAGGCAGAGCAACAAACTCCCCCGCCCGCAAAGCCAGGCAGCCGGGCGGGGGGAGAAGAGAAGAAGTGCACGCAACCCCAGCCCAGCAGGAGCAGCACCAGCATCCAAGACCATTCTGTCGACAGACAGAAAAAAAGAACAGGCGGAATGCTGGGTAAGTACCCCTTATGTACTCCCGGTCGGAGGGGCGGGGTTAGTGTCCCAGCATTCTTCTGATCTTTTTTTCTGTCGGGAGATGGTTATCTCCACTTAGTAATGAATGGGACGAGGACATAAGGGACCTGGGGGTAATGAGTAGATCTGTCCAAAAGGGGCTTTTGTTTTGGCCTTGAATGAAGAGAGGCATCCTACTGTATGGTTAAAGCACACCTTTGGTTGATTCAAAGGTTTGTTTCCAAAGTCGATTAGGCCAAACAACGTATTTGAGCCTTCAAGTAATAGGCAGATACAAGCAGCTTCCTTGATATAAATGAGTGTTAAACAAATAAACAAAATGAGCAGATCCTCTAAAAGCACTGATTATGCCCGAGGATGTGCTTATGAGTTGCTTATGACCAGGTCTGTTACACTCGAGGCACTGTAGCATCGAGCAGTCTATCCCAGTAATAGTACTGTAGCAGAAGTAGTGTAGAAGAATTCTAAAATATAATTTGGAGACCTTTCACAGGCTGTAGAACAAAAACGTTTGTGTTGCTTACCATGCTAACCAGTCATGCCACACCACCAGTCAGAAATGCCTGACCATGTAGAGCAATTTTTCCACATACCAGTGGAAGTGGGGAACTATAAGCCGCACAAGGCCTGCAGAAATGTACCGGCACCAGGCTGAATTCTGCCACCACCACAGGTCTCACATGACGGCTGCTAGTGTGAGCCCCAAGTAGGTGAGCATGACACAGCAGGACACAGGTATACTAAAGGGATCCGAAAGGTCAGCAGTGAGAGCAAGAAACATGCACTTTCATGGAGATTGACGAGCTTGATACGGAACCTGCTTCATCCAAGTAGTGCCGCTTTCGTGGTCACAAGCAGCCTTCTTAAAAGGATATTTCCCTGGTCTTCTATTCTGTAGGGAAATGGCAAATAGTAGTAGCTTTGAATTCACTTGATTTCCATACCAGAGCTCAGAGATGGAGTGATAATTTGCATGTTTAGCAGAGCTACAGATTGTTTGTAGCTCTCCTTCTGGTGAGCCAGAAGGCTTACTGGCAGCATTACGTCTCTAGCAGTCTTTAATGGGCACAATCTTGAAATCAGAGTGACCACAAACCCCCATGAGCAAATAATCAGAATCTGCTGAAGCTATTGAGCTCTCCACCTATAAATCCTACACCAATTAATTTCTGATTTTCTCAATGTTTTCATGCAAGAAATTAGGCAATCTTTCTACCATTATTGAGTGGGACTAATCATACTGAAATTGTTTAGTGATTTTCAATAGATTTAAACATTTCTTTAGGAATATGCATTCTGTGAGAATTGGATTATTAGTTGAGAAGGATGGCAGTCCTCTTCAAGCAATAATGCCACTATTCCTTCCCATGTCCTGTTAGATCTCAACACTTGGTAGCTGTAGCAGAGAGCAGCCAGGCTTAATTTAGGAGACATTTGAAAAACATTTATCAGTACCAAAACAGTTAAAACATTGAAAACAAAACCCGAAACCAATCCAATTCCAATTTCTACAAACAGAGTAAATTGTAATAGACAAATAGTCTCCAAAACAACAAAAACCTGATGTAGGGAACCAGAGATGCTTTTTTAAAGTTTTAGATATTTCTAGCACCAAAAGCACAAGTGTGAACCACGAGTATCTGGTCGTGCTACACTGGGTCATAGTCAAAGTTAAGGCTGACAACAATGGAGCGCAGGTTGGGTGCAGGGACCAGGTTCATCCCGGTGGAAAATGTACCTTCTGACACAGTCATTTTTCTGGAGCAAAGTCCTTGTCTATGAAGTCGTCGAAGGTCAGGATGCAATCTGGATCCGAAAAGGGACTCGTTGCCGGTAGCTCAGTGAAGCTCAGGGCCTCAGTGGGAGACTTGGCTCCAGTGGAAGGTATGAGCTCTTGACATCAAAGGTAGGGAAAACTCCAAGCGAGCAAAGTCCAAAGTCTGGGCCCAAAAGGTGTAGTCGTTGACATGGTTCTGAAAAGCGTTGATCACAGTAAAGTCTGCTATGTTCAGGCTTAGAAACTTTTCTGGAAGTCAGAATCCTTTCAGCAGGGCAATCCTGCAAGTTTAGTTTGACCAGCAATTCGACATTGGCAGCTGTGGCTCTCCAATGGTCTGGTGGTAGCCTCTGGTTCTCTTTGCAAACGGTTTCAGAAAAAGTTTCTAAGTTTCCAATCTTGGCACTTTGGAAGGGGAAAGAGTGCATTCTAACACCAGCTAAGGGTCCAGGACCTTTTTGGGAACCACTTGGGGGTTACAACTCAGTCTCTCAGAATCCACAGGAAGGGTCCAGGGCAAATCCAGTGGGAACTGGTCAGCTGAATTAAGCTGAGTCTTGGACTTCTTGAAGCTTTTGTGTTCCTGGATCTTAACAGGAGGCTAGCCAACTAGTCATTGGAGTCCCATCTTCATTTCTGGGTACATGTGGGGAGCAGGTCTTTGGGGTTCCCCTCCACAGGTTGAGCGGCACATGCAGTCCTTAATCTGTCTTTCACAGGTCCAGAGGTGTTTTGAGGAAGGTACTTAGGATGCCACTGAACTGCCCAGTGCCAGTCTGTGGATGGGGAAAACTCCAGGAAACTCCCTAACCAATAGGGTAAAAGTTCCCAAGGGTACCCTACCTAATTGTGCAGCACTTCCTGTGTGTTGCACTGTAAACTATCCCACAGTGCAGGTTTTTTTGGAGAGTTGAGGTAGGATGCAATCTCAGTAGAAAGAGTAGAAAGAAAGGCTGAAAGCCTATGGACAGTTATTATAAGTTGTTCATTCTTAGGTTGCCCAACCTGACTGCCAACAGCACTGACTGCTCTCTTACACATAGATAGTAGAAAGCAGCAAGGACACCAAGAAGTGTGTCCACTCACCTGGACCTTGTTGTGTACTTGCCTTTGCTCCTTTGCCTGCTCATAACAATCAACAGTCAAGTCTTGCTGATTTCACGAGGCTTTGGGAAACTTTGATTTGATTTGCTCCATTTCCCAATCTGACATGAATGAAGAACAATCTAAAGAAATATGGCATTGTTGCCTACCATGTTTCCCACACAGCTGGCTTCTCCATGGGGTCCTGCTTCCTGTGCTTCTGGCGTTAGCCATCAACTAATTTGCACCAAGCTTGGTAGGGTGTAGATGGGATTTTGCATTGACAAAAGGGGTACACACTACTCCAGGCTTTTTCATTGAATGACAGGCACTCAACCATCAAACAAAAATATCATAAATTCAACCAGCAAGGAGATATAGCACAATGTTTAATAATCATAGCTTAGAAATTAAGGATGTATATGGACTGCTCTTACTTCATGGAGTCCTCTCCTGAACTCCCACAAAATGATCCTTATGACTCAGAAGAAAGAACCATAGTCAATACCACAAGTGAAATCTACATGGGAAATCTAGTGAGCCTAAGCCTTAATGGTCGAGCACCTCCCAAAAACTATTATTGATTTATTTACTCTCTTCCATAGCCCACTTTCCTCACAAGGCCACAAAAGCGGGCAGTTAAAGAATATTCAGCCCCGAATGACAGTCTAATTGATGAGAAATAACCTTATTTGAGGCAAAGTGTGTCAGTCCTTCTTTAAAATGTCAAGTAGACATTCCAACTACCGTGTTAATATCAATTAAATTAAATTAAATTAAATGAAATATAATTACATTGAATGTCTGCCTGCCCCTTGATTAAGAATACACACTGATAACATCATGAATGTTCAACAAAGAAGTTTTATTTAGCTTTGATTTGCAGGCGGTACACCACACCAACAACTGCAAAAACAAAAATCAACATCTCATATCTGACAGGAGTGCGATTTGTCTGCATGACTCCACCCAGGATGATTCCTTTGATGAAGTCAAAGCTCTTCCCACCTCCTCTAACAACTGCCTTTTATATTCTGCTGCAACCTTTTCACATAGCTTCTTGGTTTTGCATTGACAAAAGGGGCCAGGCTTTTTCATTGAATGACATGCACTCAACCACCAAACAAAAATATCATAAATTCAAACAGCAAGGAGATATAGCACAATGTTTAATAATCATAGCTTAGAAATTAAGGATGTATATGGACTGCTCTTACTTCATGGAGTCCTCTCCTTAACTCCCACAAAATGATCATTATGACTCAGAAGAAAGAACCATAGTCAATACCACAAGTGAAATCTACACGGAAATCTAGTGAGCTTAACCCTTAATGGTCAAGCACCTCCCAAAAACTATTATTGGTTTATTTACTTTCTTCCATAGCCCACTTTCCTCACAAGGCCACAAAAGAGGGCAGTTAAAGAATATTCAGCCCGGAATGACAGTCTAATTGATGAGAAATAACCTTATTTGAGGCAAAGTGTGTCAGTCCTTCTTTAAAATGTGAAGTAGACATTCCAACTACCGTGTCAATATAAATGAAATGAAGTGAAATAAAATTAAATATAATTACATTGAATGTCTGCCTGCCCCTTGATTAAGAATATACACTGATAACATCATGAATGTTCAATAAAGAAGTTTTATTTAGCTTTGATTTACAGGCGGTACACCACACCACACCAACAACTGCAGAAACAAAAATCAACATCTCATATCTGACAGGAGAGCGATTTGTCTGCACGACTCCACCCAGTATGATTCCTTTGATGAAGTCACAAGCTCTTCCCACCTCCTCTAACAACTGCCTTTTATATTCTGCTGCAACACATAGCTTCTTGGTTGAAGTTTAACAACATGTCCTTGTTTCATCCACAGTCGTCATCTTACTCAATCACCTGGCCTGCTACTATGTTACTTAGAGTGTAAGCAACATGTCCTTGCCACGTCCGTAGTTTCCTTCATACACAGTCACCTGCCTTTTTAATGTGTTATTTTGAGTAGAGTTTAAGCAATATGCTAACATGTCCTTGTCACATACACAATCCTCCTCTACTTGCACACAGTCTTCTCCAACTTGGCTAAATCCACTGTTCAATAGAGTTTATGGCTTCATTTCCATAATACCGGTTGTTCATAAATTTAATGGATAGATTTGCCCTTACTACAGCTATTGTTGTTGATGCAACACTTTTCAGCATCATTTTAATACACATAATATTAAACATATTCCAACAATTATAACACACCCTCTGAGTATCTTCCAGCCTGCTTGTTTATCCTGTCTAAAATTCCCAGTTCAGAATCTAATGTAAGATGTAATTAGACTTATTGTTCTTTACCCAAAGCATCCTCTATGCCCTCATGATTATCTTTGATATACTAACATTCTTTCCCTATGAGTGTACAAACTCAGCCTTTTGTCACTAGTATACAATCTATCACTAAATGATTTTATAAGCGTACCATACAAATTTGGATTTGTTCTTGTTTTAGTTTCTCTATAGCAGCTGCATCCAAAAGCAAAGATAACTGTTCCATAGCTTGGAAAGCCCTATATACACTAAAGAAGGTATCATAAATTCAAGATATTTTCCCCTGTCCACACATTCCCCCGCACAATATGTATTTTCTCTTCGAGCAGGGTTTCCACCTGTCGAACTCTTGGAATGTTACTGCTCAAAATACACATTCCTCCCTACTTTGGGGGTAACCACCTATGTGCTTGAGTGCCATAGAAATAATACATTCTCCTAGGCAATAACTTTCCTGTTTCCACTAATTGGAGAAGTTGATTTTAAATAGCGAGAGGAAGGTAGCATCAAACATGCTTCCCTCTTCCTCTTCTGTTTTTCGTCCCATTTGTAGTACAGCAGAAAGTAATAAACCTTTGATATTGCCAATATTGGCTTGCCCTACAAAAGCCCCAGTTCCTTCTATTATTCCTACATTAAAGTCAGTGGACGCAACTTGCTAATATTGGTGTTGGACCACAAATGTCCGTTCATCCAAGTGTTGACTTCTTCTCCTTGTGTTGTTATGTTATGCCATGGTATTCCCATAGCTTGTAATCCTGCTTCACTTCCTCACTTGTAGTAATAAAGCTGCACATCCAGAAAGAAGTGGTATTCTATTGCTGTGCATATTCGCATAGCATCCATGGAAAAGTATTACCACATCACGACGCTTCTATTTGGAAAGCACAAGTCTATAAAGAGGAAAACACACATGATCAGATTTGCCATGAAGCAACACTAGGCTAGTTGACCCTGGTCTTTGTGTTAAAATGTTCCCCTGCTGATAGTCTTTGGAACTCACCCAGGCAGATCATGCACCTTCTGTCCCGGAGCCTCTATAGTAGTTTTGTGGGTCCATGATGCAATAAGGAGTTGAACCTGGCAAAAGTGTACCTCACCTACCTGGGCCCCACTATTTAATTTCACATCCTGTCGTGTTATATTTAGCATGAATATGGACCAGGCTACTGTCAGTGTTTCCACACATAAGTAACCATGGTCCCCCGGTTTTATCGTCCACCTCTGCTGTTGAAGATTTTCAGTTAAACTGATTTCGGCTTTCAGTCCCTCTGGGATTATACCCCAACTTCCTACTTTAACCTTTCCCACCAGTAAACATGGTATCTCCACCTGCTGATATACTATTAGTTTCATTGGACCGGGGAAGACTCTCTACTTTGGGTATGAACCATCACCAATCAACTTCAATATAAAAGTACATTCTGATCCTGATCCCTTCCCATAATTCGATTAATAGGTGTGGTGTCTGTCACTGGGTGGTTGTTAAGCAGTAGTAGAGCCTGTACAATCACTCAGTCTTATCTCTCTAAACCTCCCCCTGTCATCAATTTCGTTATTTGATTTTTCAATACCCATTGCTTTGTTTTGATCTGCTGCCTATGGGTGATAAGGAATAGGCAATGCCCATTTTATCTTGTATCTTTCACCAAGCATTGCACTTCATCTCCAATGATATGGATGCCTGTTGGAAATGGCTGTTTTTTCAAGGATCACCCCCAAACGTTTTGGGCTGCGACTCGGCTTGATTGCTACTATGTTGAACTCCTGCATTGCTGTGCTGACCTGCTGCCCTCTTGCCTGTGTGAGAAGGACTGGACCTGCATCTCTTGAACCCAGAGTGACTCCAGGCGCTAGTTGGCTGGCCTACTGATGTGAAGTCTCAGGGACATAACAGGCTTCCAACAACTGCAGGCAGGATCATCTGCACCTGGGCTCTGCCATCTGAAGCCTACCCTGCCAAGTGGTGCCACCCCAGTCCTGGACCCTTGGAAGTGAGTCTGAGGTGCTTACCAGCAGAACAGACCCATCTTCTCTGCTGAGCGGCACATCCTCAAGATGAACCAACGCATCACCACTGCTGCATGGATTGGGTGCAGAAGGTCTGCATCACCTTCGCATCTTACGAACCGACACATTACCAATGGCATGGTGCATCTCCTGCTCAGGGCCTTGCACCTCTTGTTGACAGCAGCTCAACAATGGCCTCTGCATCGCACCCTTGCTTCTCCTCTGAACCAAAGCATCGCCAGTTGCTTGCCACATCCTCAATGCTCAGACTTCACATCGATAGCCCTGTTGATGGGATCCTCAACGCTGACGCAACAGGACCTCGCACACCAGCCTCACTACACCCCGGAACTGACGCATCCCTTCGACTGCGCAACACTTCTTCGCCTCAGATCCACGCAATGTTCTGCAACCAGGATTTAAGGTACTTTGTTCATGGGGCCTAACTGGGTCTCTTTAGCCGGCCCATACTCCACCGCTGTTGGACTGAACTTGTGACTTTGTCCCGGTTAGGCGCGACCAGATATCCCTTGTTGGCACTTTGTGCCTTTTGTGCTATTTTAACTTAAAAGTTTAAAATGCAATATTGTCCGTTTTACTGATTGGATTTTTGTCATTTTGGTCTTGTTTTATTAATTAAAATCTATTAGATTTTTCTAAAACCTGGTGTTGGATCTTTTTGTGTGGTGTTTCCACTGTTTTACGGTTTGAAATGTTGCACAAATACTTTACACATTGCCTTCAAGTAAAGCCTGACTGCTCTGTGCCAAGCTACCAGAGGGGAGGCACAGGTTAATTTGGGGTTTGCTTGTGTCTTATCCTGACTAGGATTGTGGTTGCTGCTTGACCAGTGTTCTCACCCCAGTCAACGAGTAACCCAATTTCTAACAGTGCCATTGTTGCTTTGGATCTCTTTTGGTACACAATACACATTCACCAAATATTGCAACATTTCATGGTGGCAGTGTGGTTCACTGGTTGAGGCAGAATACATTGAACAGTTCCATAAAGCGTGTCTACTGCCACCAAGCAAATCCCCCACCCCGGGCTCACGGTACCTGAATTAAGTCAATCTGCCAGATCATTCTTGTTTGTTCTTCCATGTGAATCTGACCTGTGCTGTGTTTCTCAGTTGGCCAATTACTAATCTGAACACATTGGCCACATGCATGTTTTGCAATCTTTGCCATCAGATGGGTGATAAACATTCCCCTTTGTTGCGCCCACTCATATGTGCCCTTCCCTCCTAAATGTCCACTTTTCTCATGAGCCAAGTTTGCCAGCCTCTGCAATACTGAATCTACTTGCTCTTTTGCTGTTCTGGCAGCACATGTATCAATTTGGGCCATTATGTCTACGTCATCCTTTCTGGGGACATTACTATGTGAATCTACATACTGTGCATAGATTTTTCCTTTTGATGCTACTTCCTATATTTTGTTCCACATCTTCTCTCCTCCCTTTCACTCTGTTTTCTTCTGCTACCTTATCCACTACTTCAATTAATTTCTTCAGCAATGGCCCCATGGGTGATCCATCGATGTCCTTCTTGTCCGCCCCCACCTTTAGCAAGTCTATCCACAGCTGTCTTCGAGTAATCATCATTTTATCCTCCCCACATGTGCTCCCGTAATGGCGCTATGCACTGCTCATATTCTTGTCTCTATGTCCCAGAGTTGAGCCATAAATTCTGTTGCGTCCTGCACTTTTCAGATGTATTCATGTACGTCAAGAGGGACAGTGGTCCCTCTAATATCAGAGGTGTTGATGCTATTAGTTTATATCTCATAGCGGGTGTAAACAAAGTAAAAATATGCCACCCCCAGTGGTTGTGTCTCAGCCCTTATTCTGCTGCCATGGTTCTCAACCTTGATATACCCTCTGTAATTTACTTCCACTGTAATATGGGAAGCAAGTCAGTAGAGTGTGGGTGTGCACTAGCTATACCAACTCGTATCATATCGATCATGGAAACTGTGCATTACTATTGAAATCCTGTATCTTCTGCATGCACTGTCTCAGTTTAGGGTCACTGGTCAGAGTTCCTAATGTTACTGCCTCACGAGGAGTGAGAAAGACACTATCAGCTCCTTCATCACAACACCACATGATCCATGCTATAATACTCTTTCCCTCCTTTTGTTTTTATGTTGTTTTTAACTCTGAGTACAATCCCATACTTCCTTATGCTGTCTTCCAGAGTGGTCATATTATGAAGCCCTCAGGGTGTCACGACTATCTCTGAAGTTTCCTTGAAACTATTCAGAAATAATGGTATGGGGCATGACACCCGTCTCCACTTCAATTTTTTCCCAATCGCTATCTGAGCCTTCCCATACTATATGTACAGGTTGTACCCGCACCCCTCTTTTGCCTTCCCTTCCTTGGCCCGTACTATACTTGGACTCAGGAGGCCTCCATCCTCCCTCAACTTGCCTTTCTCGAAGACATCAAAGTTCTTTAATCAAGCTCTGTATAACTGGATG
Organism: Calotriton arnoldi; assembly: GCA_963921515.1. NCBI lineage: Eukaryota > Metazoa > Chordata > Amphibia > Caudata > Salamandridae > Calotriton > Calotriton arnoldi. The sequence continues at coordinate 1,860,053 of CAWUFW010002252.1, forward strand.
GATTTCTAGAGGGTCTATTGGATTTTGGTTAACTTTTTCTTAGAAAATTGATCAATTTATGCTGAGCATAGAGCGCCTGCAGCATTATTCAGCCAGTCTCTGCAGCTGTTTTTGCATACTCCCTCATCATATCCTTCTAAATTTAATTGGGCTAATCCCTTCTCCAAATGTTCCTCTAGGTTTCCTTGCAGAGAGTCCTCTGCATATCTCGCTAATTCCTCTGCAACATATTGCCATTTACTCTTAGTCAATTCTGGCGTTGGGTGTGACCCAATCTCATTGTTTCCTAAACCAAAACATTCTCCTTTTTTCTCAATTAGGAATCAGGCAGAAAATCCCACTTCTGACTCCAAAATGTGTTGTTACATTAAATTGATTAAGAAAATATACACTCATAACACTGTGAATGTTCAATGAAACATTTTTACTTAGCTAAGATTTATAGACGGCAAACATACACCCACAAAAAATACAAAAAGTTCATCATACCACATCTGGCAGGAGAGCTCTTTTTCTGCATGACTCCACCTAGCACAATTCCTTTGATTTAAGTCACAAGGTCTTCCAAGATCCGCCAAGAACTGCCTTTTATATTCCAACAACCACGTTGTCACATAGCCTCCGTCTCCCTGTTTCCTTGGTTAAAGTTTAACAACTGTCCTTGTGACATCCACAGTCTTCTTGTACAATCAAATGCCCTGCTAATATGTTACTTAGAGTGTAAACATCCTTACTTTGCAACACCCATAGTTTCCTTTGTGCACAATAACCTACCTTTCTAATAAGCTACTTTGATTAGAGTTTAAGCAGCGTGTTAACATGTTCTTGTCGCTTACACAATCCTCCCCTGCTTGCACATAATCCTCCCCTACTTGCCCAAATCTACTATTCAATAGAGTTTATTTACTCATCTTCGACTTCAATCCATAACATTGGTCGTTCGTAAATTTATTTAATTCACTATACTACTACGCCTTCCAAGAAAGTCCTAGGTTAATGCGGTAACAAAGACAAAGAATTTTCATGTGCCTTTTTGAATAAAGGATATCTTACCAGCTGTCAATTCCTTGTCTCGTCAAAGTCATCTATGGGCGTATGTCACCATTTGGCAAGCTAAATATTTTGCCCAGTGGCCCATCCCTATGTGAAACAAAAGCCTTGTGATTCCACTTTTGCTCCCTTGCCTCAATCGAGCACAAAGCAAAACTAAAGGAGTTTGGATCTCCTAGAGGCTTGCAGTGGAGGCTCATCAGAAGGTACAAAACAAATTGAATAGATTTAGGAGTAATGTTCTGTTGGATTGGTACAAGTCAGTCCAGTAGGCAGCATAACAACGCCCCTGCCTGAGCAGTTTGCAAGTGGAACCAGCTCAGATTTGTCAGAATGCTGACTGTGGTAGAAAGGTAACTTTTTTGCAGTAAAAATGTTTATAGCAGGCGTGTTGCATTCAGGTCCAGGAGGGCCTTAACCTTTCCAGGTTTACATGATGTTCACTAAAAAAGAGTTTCATTTAGCTCTTTTGGCTAGTCAGTGCTAATCTTGAAATGTGGCTCATCTTTCACATGCCTCCTTCTGAAGTTGTCTACCTTCTCCTACCCCTTGTGGCAAGATGCCAATATTGTGGTCTCTATATTGGCCAGAAATTTGTGGTTATTGGACACTAACTCTTCTACTGCAGCTGCTTGAGAGATATTATAACATGCCATCCTCTCATTCCATTAAGTGACCTGAGTGTTGCCATCAGGAGCCATTGTTGCGAACAGTATTGGCTTTTTAGCTAACAACACTTTACATGCTAGGGCTCGTGGGTTCAAATTCAATTTGTAAAGTGATTGAATGGCACTTTGCTAAAACTCAGAACTGTATAAATGTGTCTCAGATGAAGCATGCCCAGTAGACACCTCTGCACCTTCCTATGTATTAGACATGTACTCCTATTTGGAGCAAACTTTGGCAAAGTAAATAGGTCTCACCTTTCCATGGCAATACCCAAACCTTTGGCTTGCCAGTGCCTTTTTATAATGATAGCATGATGATGAATATGTGAGCATGAGATACCACGCATGCGCACCTAAGTGGCATGACATGGGGGACATTTATTGTTTGTTTTAAATTAGTATTCCTCGATGGTGGATGGAAACTTTGAGTAGTATATTAAAACTTATGTGTAAAATGCGCATAAATCATCAAGGAGCGACATTGAAGCAAATTACAGTTGCTGGGCCCTTAAAAAAAAGAAAAATATATCAGTTGAAAAAGAATGTGATGGGGAAGTCAAGGAAGGAGTGCTTGGGGGGAGCAAGTCAGCGGCAGGAGCATGGGGAGCAGGAGGAGGAACAACGGAAAACTTGAGGGGTGTTGAAAAATAAAAGAAAAGCAAAAAAACAGTGGGGTGGTGGGGGAAGCAACTGACAAAATAGGGATAAGAGGAGAGCAACATAGAGAGTGTGGGGGCAGGAGATTGAGGGGGGAAGCAGTACACAAAGGGAAGAGCAAGAACGAACATGCACTCCCTTGGAGTACCTAAAGTGGAAGAATAAAATGTTCTTTGATTTTAAGTAGTGGAAGGATGCAAATCGTCCATTCAAAATGATGACAAAGAAGCTATTCTTGGGAGGAGGGAGAAAAGTAAGAACAGGACGGAAAGCCATCGAGCAAAATAAAATTATCAAGAAAGCCAACCAATGGTAAACAATCGGCTGCCCAAAAACCCGCTGTAAGTATTGGCATAGTGCACAATAGGATAACATTCAACTAAAAGCTGCCTAAAAATGGAATTGAGAACGTTTCTTAAGTTGCTTAAAATACTGATAGACACTCACTCTAGTGTTAATTCTCTTTGTAAAAACAAAATAGTTTATAAAAAAATTCTGACAGAAATAAATCAATTTTTCATAGAAAGGCAGGGATCACATGTGGAGGAAAAGCAGACGGCATATGGCATGTAAGAACGCGAATGAGATGTTTAATATGTCTGAAGTGGAAAGCAATACAAAGATTAAAAGATGTGGCATGGAAAAACAATCAAAGGGTAAATCTGCCCTGCTCACTCAGCAGCACAGTCAATTCACAGTTTGTTGATCTTAATGGAATCTTATAGGGGTCAGGGATTAGGAAAACCCATGGGATATCAAATGCATGCAACATGAGGGCTAGCCTCTTAGTACGCAGTTTACATTCTGGATTCATGCAATCAGAGAGGAGGGGGACAGTTCAGGGCACGACTGGGATAGGTAAAGTTCTAGTCGGCTGCATCAGTGTTATCATGTACATGCGCAGGCCAAATTTGGCAGGGGTGACTGCAACAATTAAATTAAAAAGCAATCAGAATACAATTCTGCTCCTCATATGGATTCAATCATTTCTCCCTTTGACATTTAATGTCAAGGCTCTGCGTGGTTGATAGAGCTAAATGAATGCATCGGAAAGAATGCACATGTCGGCCCTTTCGACTGCCAGGGTTCTGCTGGCTAGAAGAACCGCAAAAGGTAAACTAAAATAAATTAAGCCTTAACTGAGATTTCCTGGAGTCGCACTGAGAAACATTTTTCGTATGCTTTGTACTGCATCTGGGATTCAGAGTCCGCTCTGACACTGAGTTTAATAAAGCAAATTCAATGATTTCATTGGTCTTAAGGGCATCTCAGCCACAGAGCAGATCTATTCCTCCTCTGCAGATCATGTAAGGCTGCCAGTGACAATGTTATTTCATTTTATAGTGTTTGTTGTCTTTTACCCCTGTGAACAATGTGTAAAGTTTTGTATTCTGGTCCTGCTCATAAAAGAAATTCGTTTTTAGTAATCCAATTTATTTGCGGATACTGCAACTGCGATACTCAGAGATTAATTGATTCGCCTAAGATAACAACGTTGGATGCATGTAAACGCTCACATTGTTACATACATGCAGGCAATCCTGATTTCAAGGGAAGGCTCTTCATTTTTTGAAGCAAAGGGGAAAAAAACAAGCATTCACAAAGCCAATAGGTCTGGCTTTTTGTTAGAGAAACTGTGTGGTAATAGTTGGGCCACTGTCAGTGTCGTGGACACTGCTGACGTAGAAAGTGAATCCCGTAATGAAGCAACATCCGGGCCTACACAATATGGGAGCTGTTAAAGAGGCCCATTTACTCAACAGACAGTATTAGTAGAGTTAAAATGTACCCTCATAGAACCGTGCAACGAAAATAGGCGAGAAGGGGAATTTTATATCGTAATTAAATGGTACATATTTTGGCCATGATCAGTATTTTCATAGCATCTTTTAGAAAACCTATGCGCCTGCGTGTCTTTATTTCGTGAACAAAAAAGCTATAAATCCAACAACATGTGATCATTAAAGAAAAACAGTCAGCGGCAGAGCCCGAACCGCATGGCCGATTCCCGGTGGAGCTGCACCGACAGCTATAGGGGAGATTGGCCCTGGCACACCGCTTTGGCCGTCACCTACCCAGCCGGACTTCGGACATATGTCTCGCCTTTTTCTCCGCCGCTGTCTCCTTCCAAAGGACTCCCAGCTCCCCCTGTTCTTTTTGAATCTTGATACTCGTCCGGCGGAGCCCGAACCGCATGGCCGATTCCCGGTGGAGCTGCACCTACAGCTATAGGGGAGATTGGCCCTGGCACACCGCTTTGGCCGTCACCTACCCAGCCAGACTTCGGACATTTGTCTCGCCTTTTTCCCCGCCGCTGTCTCCTTCCAATTGGTCTCCCAGCTCCCCCTGTTCTTTTTGAATCTTGAAACTCGTCCGGCGGAGCCCGAACCGCATGGCCGATTCCCGGTGGAGCTGCACCGACAGCTATTGGGGAGATTGGCCCTGGCACACCGCTTTGGCCGTCACCTACCCAGCCGGACTTCGGACATATGTCTCGCCTTTTTCTCCGCCGCTGTCTCCTTCCAATGGACTCCCAGCTCCCCTGTTCTTTTTGAATCTTGATACTCGTCCGGCGGAGCCCGAACCGCATGGCCGATTCCCGGTGGAGCTGCACCGACAGCTATAGGGGAGATTGGCCCTGGCACACCGCTTTGGCCGTCACCTACCCAGCCGGACTTCGGACATTTGTCTCGCCTTTTTCCCCGCCGCTGTCTCCTTCCAATAGGTCTCCCAGCTCCCCCTGTTCTTTTTGAATCTTGAAACTCGTCCGGTGGAGCCCAAACTGCATGGCCGATTCCCGGTGGAGCTGCACCGACAGCTATAGGGGAGATTGGCCCTGGCACACCGCTTTGGCCGTCACCTACCCAGCCGGACTTCGGACATATGTCTCGCCTTTTTCTCCGCCGCTGTCTCCTTCCAATGGACTCCCAGCTCCCCCTGTTCTTTTTGAATCCTGACACTCGTCTTGCCAATAACTCCTGTATTGAATTTGTAATTTTTCTGTAATTAATGTGAAATTTCTGTAACTGGTAACACGCTGTTTCCTTATGTAAAGCGCTCTGATACCTCCGGGTCTAGCTAGCGCTATATAAAACTCTAAATAAATAAATAAATAAAACTACCTGAACAAAGATGCATGAACCAGCAACCAAGTGACTTACAGTGCTGATGGTGATTAGGTCTCCATGTGAGTGACGTACTGTGTCCAACTGGGCTTAAGCTTTCTTTCATTTGACCAATGCATATACTTCCTACCTACCTACCTGCATACATACATCCATTCATACATGCATACAGATAGTTGACTTTAGGTCAGCCCCCTTTTGTGACTGCTGTTGCCACTTTTTTATGAGTTGCCATGGCATTGCCTGAGTGGGCTGCCCTTAAAGCCACAGCATTTCGTGCACCCTTACATGGGGCTCTAACCAGTTCCCTGTGTAAGCCTTCCACTGTTATGATCCTGCACCCTAATCACTGCATCTGTGCCCTCCCACGACTCATCTCAATGCAGAATGTGGCCTCTGCTGCCATCAACTGCCACCCATCAATACCCCACACCTTTTACCATCACTGCTTGTAATGTCGGCTTTGTCATTGCTTCTTGAATTACAATGCAAGCATTGGCAATGTCAATACAACGCATGCACAGTGGGTGTTATCTTCCTTGTCCACCCGTACCAATACCAATACCACCACCAATACCACTACCACCACCAATACCACCAGTACCACCACCAATACCACCAGTACCACCACCAATACCACCACCACCACCAATACCACCAGTACCACCACCAATACCACCAGTACCACCACCAATACCACCACCACCACCAATACCACCACCACCAATACCACCACCAATACCACCCCCACAACCTCCAATACCACCAATACCACCACCACCAATACCACCACCAATACCACCAACACCAATACCAGTACCACCACCACCAATACCAATACCACCACCACCAATACCAATACCAATACGACCACCACCAATGCCACCACAACCAATACCAGTACCACCACCACCAATACCAATACCACCACCAGTACAAATACCACCACCACCAATACCACCACCAATACCACCACCATCAATACCACCACCAACACCAATACCACCACCACCACCAATACCACCGCCACCACCAATACCATCACCACCAATACCATCACCTCCAATACCAACACCACCAATACCACCACCACCACCAAAACCACCACCACCAATACAACCACCTCAGCACCTCTCGCTCACTAGTAATAGCAGGGGCACTGTACGAGGCCGGAGCTTCAGCCGAGACCATCCCTCCCTCCCTCCATGCCTGCCATAAAGCATAGCCTGCCCTGCACCAGGAGGAGAAGACAGGGCCCTACTACAGCTGGAATGTTTTTATTAGGCCAAAGATAGCAATGACATTTTGCAATGTCACACTACACACTCAAATCACGGAGAGGACAGTAAATAGCCCCTCCCGCTCTTCCTCCTGAGCCGTGACAGTGTAATCACAGAGTGAAAGGAGTTGGTGTGCTTTGTTAGTGTTTATAGCTCGGATCATATGTAACTCTCACTTCACACTTTGTGTCTGTGTAATTTACAACACTTACACATCTTCCTCACTGCACTATTTATCACTACTTTGAAGACGTCGCAGGCCGGTCTCTTCCTCTGATATTTACAATCTAACAAGTTGTCGAGAAGGCCCTTTATTTCAATGCAATAGGTCTCGCATTTGCGAGAGTTTAAGCTATTAGTATTGTAAATGACAATGCCTTTTATTTATGTTTTAAATCCCAAAACATAAATAAAAGGCATTGTCATTTACAATGCCAATAGCTCAAACTCGCGTGAATGCGAGACCTATTGCATTGCAAATGCTTGGTTTTTTCACCGTCTTGCTTGTCTTCTTTCTATCGGATACCAGTACACATGCTGAATTTGAAAAGCGTGCTTAATTTCAGCTTCGGAACATAGAAGTGGTGGATTGAGGCAGCCACCACAAGACCAAAAGGAGCGTGTAGGAGAAAGGCCATAGCCAACTAAAGAGTATAGTCAGCAGCAGTACCTTGTTCCTCATCCACCACTGTTTTCTTCCACATGCTCCACTTGGCTTTGGTCAACAACTTTCTGAAGTGGGGCGTCATCTCACCCCTACCAATCGCACAGCTTTTTAAATGATGCCTTCGTGGCGATCATATGTTCCAACTTTTTCATCAATGTGCTCGTTTTTATTCCATCATTTTTAAACTGTTTATCAATTTCACTTCAACTTATTTTGAATCCCCACGCGGAATATTAAAGTGCCATTTTTCAAATTTCTGGTGTTCAACCTGTGTCCCTCCGGACCTCTTGAAAGAACACGACTGATGCAGAGTTCATCTGAGGCGGAGTTTATTCAATAAAAAACCCAATGCATTTCGGGCTGCGAAGCGCCCTTCGTCAGGGGTCACTATAAATAACAATAAAAACAGTCACCGATTATTCTTTACAAACCTTGCTTTGACATCACAAATTAATGTTCAATTTACCACAAGACAACATTACATTACACCCCAAACGTTTCCCACAGTGAGCCCCTTATCTCAATCATAGCTAATGGACTCCCACATTTCACATAGCGCACCAATATCTTTAGATGAATTGTATTCTACCCTTTGTCCCCTACTCACTATGTTCTTAACCCACAAATACCTCTCACTACTTACTGCCAATGTACATACGAAGCGTTTCCTCATAATCTCCCCGCCTCCTTTTCTAAACCCACTTCTCAAGTAACGTTCAGTTTGCAACCAGAATGTCAAAATCCTATACCCATTAATCACTTGTCGCTTCTGTCTCCTCGTTTTTAACATATTGTGCATTCACACACAGTTAATGCTGCTGCTTCTATCATGACTGCAACGTTAACTCAACTTGTACCCCTCAACAACATTCTACTTTTCAATAATTCACATACCTGCCACAGAGCTTAAAAACGGTACATCCTCATTTTTGTTCCAGCAAGAAAAGTATCCACCCCGTTCTTCCTCCCTCTTTTAAACAATTCCACCTTCCCAACTGCCTCCCGATTGGCTCACTAATTGATTTTCCCGCCGTCATAGGATCGCGAGTCATTTCACTAATTGCTTTTATATTTATACGGACTCCATTTACCATAATGCAACTAACTTGTGGGAACACAATTAAACAGTCGGAATCAAAATAATGCGTTGTCGTTAATACTGTACATTTATACAAACATGTGATGAATGTTTTAGAGTTCATATTCTTCAATCAATCACAGAATTTGTAGAGCGCACTACTTACCCGCGAGGGTCTCAAGGCGCTGGGGAGAGAAAGGGGGGGGTGTGCTGCTACTGGTCGAACAGCCAGGTCTTGAGTAGCCTCCTGAAGGTCAGCAGGTCTTGGGTCTGTCGTAGGCTTAGTGGAAGGGTGTTCCAGGTCTTGGCGGCGAGGTGTGAGAAGGATCTGCCGCCGGTGGTTGTTCTTCGAATGCGAGGGACGGTGGCGTGGGAGAGATCGGCAGAGCGGAGCTGGCGGTTGGGGACGTAGAAGAGGAGTCGTCTGTTGAGGTAGGCTGGGCCAGTCTTGTGGAGTGCCTTGTGTGCGTGGATGAGGAGTTTGAAGGAGATTCTCCTGTCGACGGGGAGCCAGTGCAGGTTCCTCAGGTGGGGGGTGATGTGGCTGTGGCGTGGTACGTCGAGGATCAGGCGTGCAGAGGCGTTTTGTATGCGTTGCAGTCGCTTGATGAGCTTGGCCGGGGCTCCTGCGTAGAGGGCGTTCCCATAGTCAAGTCTGCTACTGACGAGGGCCTGGGTGACTGTTCTTCTTGTATCTGTCGGGATCCACCTGTAGATCTTGCGAAGCATGCGGAGGGTGTTGAAGCAGGAGGAGGAGACTGCGTTGACTTGCTTGGCCATGGAGAGCGTTGAGTCGAGGATGACTCCCAGGTTGCGTGCGTGGTCGGTGGGTGTCGGGGCTGCTCCCAGCATCGTTGGCCACCAGGAGTCGTCCCAGGCTGAGGTGTTGGAGCCGAGGATGAGGACCTCTGTCTTGTCCGTGTTCAGTATTCTTGTTGTCTAAACACCAACTTCCATGATGAACCGCGATGTTATGCCGTCCGTGTGGATTCATACCTTGTCTGTTTCACTGCTTTATCCATTTTCACTAAACGGGTGCTATCCCAAGACTGGGCAATGAGTATGAATGTTCAATTTTGAAGATGGGATGCACACCACGTATGCTAGACTTGTCCAAAATTATTTCAAGAGTGCGTGCAGACTGGATTGGTGCCATGCCCAAATGGCACCGAGCTAGATCAAAAACTTTCTGAAGTGTGTCGTCATCTCACCCCTACCAATCGCACAGCTTTTTTAAATGATGCCTTCATGGCGATCATATGTTCCAACTTTTTCATCAATGTGCTAGTTTTTATTCCATCATTTTTAAACTGTTTATCAATTTCACTTCAACTTATTTTGAATCCCCACGCGGAATATTAAAGTGCTATTTTTCAAATTTCTGGTGTTCAACCTGTGTCCCTCCGGACCTCTTGAAAGAACACGACTGATGCAGAGTTCATCTGAGGCGCCGTTTATTGGCTTTGGCCCATACCATTGGCACTAAAAAAGAGGACACAGAAAGAAGCTTGACATGGTGTTGGCGAGTCTGAGGATGTTTATGCGCCAAAGGGTGGGCAGAGTTGGTTCAAAGAAGAGAGGGGCCAAAAGGACCGCCCTCCTGCATCTGCCACAGCTCCAGCCCTACCCTCATTCCCTTCAGGGAGCTGAAGGGCACAGCAAAATGGGCACTGCTGGACAGATTTCCATGGAATTGCGAGTTGCCCTTCTGGGGACATGGACACTGTAGCACATCCTGTGGCCACGAGCAACACTAGAACAGCCCTGACATGGTAGTCCTGCACTTGGATAGGGACAACAATGCTCTGAGTAATGATGTATGCACAGAGAGGTAAGGGCACAATGAGGACTGACCTTCAGAAGGCGCAGAGGGCAGAGTCAGCACAGTATAAGACTGACATCTGCAGTGGTGACTCCTCTGCGAGCGTCGCCCCCGCCACCCTCAAAAGTAGAAAAATAAAACAATAATAAAACAAGCTTATTATCGTTTTATTTTTCAACTTGTGCTGTGTTCTTGGGGCAGTCAGGAGAGGGAGTGGTGGGCAGCACTGCTATGAGTGCGCATGTGGGATTGGCCGGCCGTCTCCAACCCAGCTGTATTGCTGGGTTAGAGACAGCAAAGCACAGGCTCCCAGTCTCGCTTGGAGCACAAAGTCCCAGCATTCTAGCCAATCCCAAAGTTGGTTTCTAACTTGAAAGCAGCGTCAGGATTGGCCACAGTGGAGGTTGGGGGCCTGTGCTGCAGCGAGAATAGAACAGGGAGAAGAACGTTGGGCGGCAGGCAGAAGGTACGTTTTTTTTCTTTTTCTTTTTAAATATTTGCTATCCTTTCCCCCTCCCACCCCCTCACATCCCCATCGTCCCCTGTTCCCTCCCCATTTCCCTCCCCCACCCCCCCACTACTCCTGCACAGCTGCCGCTACTGGACATCTGCACAGAGGATCCACACACCAATAAGTACTAATCTCTACAGAGAGAAACTAGGGCACAGTACATAAAGAGTCCACACAGCAGTACTCATGCACATTTGCAGGGAGACTTAAGCAAAGTTGGGCACTGAAGTCACTCATTCTTAGAGAGAGACTTAGGCATAATTGGGTACTGTAAACAACTCATACAATAGGAGGGAACCAGGGGCACAGCCAGACATTGTAAGTCACCAACCCTCAAAGAGAAAATGAAGTATAGCCTGGCTCTCTAAGTCCCCTCCCTTCAAAGGGAGACTGAAAAACAGTCAAGTACTCTAACTCACCATTCACCAATCATTTGACAAACAGCCTCAGCTGCTTTAGGCAATACCTAAAAAGCTTTATTTTAGGCTTGTCACACCTAAAGAAATCCTCCTCTTCAATGTAAGGTAATAGTGAAATTGAATTCCCATATTGTGTTTCTTAATCACCTTCCTAGCTCTTTCCCAATGTTTGCATATTAGTTACACTCACTGCAAAAAATCCCAATGCACCATATTCCACTGATGGGAACTGTGCCGACTTGTCAGCCATATAAATATATTGATCATGCTGTCCATTCATGTACTAGTAGATTTATGCACCTCTCTCAAAGGATATATGGGAGCGCAACCTTTGAGAGGAAACCTGAGCCCCCCCCACGTGCTCTTTCTTAGTCTGTGTGAGGGAGACCCTGAATCTGACTTTGACAGGTGGTAATCCGTGACTGCACTAGCCCCATATTAGAGACCTCAGAGGTGTTCAAAGACCCCTACTACCTCAGTAGAGCAAAATGTAGCCGGCCTTCTGAATGGACTACATCCTCCATCTCACTTTGGAACTATTTGACCTGACTGCACAATTTATGTTATATATTTATATCCTGGTTTCCTTCCACAGCCAAAACAACTACACTTCGTCCTATGTTAGTGCTTTTGATCAATGTTATATAGATCCTAATCCCATGCCACCCTGTAGCTGGAACATTTCTCACGAAGAACTGTCGCCTGAAAGCCATGGTAATCCACCACTGGACCTTTAGACAAAGACTGTCAGTAAGGTTGATTGTATTCGATAGCTTTTTCGCAACATTGATTCCTGGTTTCTGGGAAATTGATGTCTCAAACGCGCTTTACATCAGTCATAAAAGAGCAACAAGTGACTTTATCTTCTATTTACCTGTATACTGGGAACGTTTTAACTAGTGGAGGTGGAAAGTTCTCTTTCAGCTGTCAAAGCCCCTCCCATCCCTGCTTTGTATAGCTACTGTATCATTAAATAGTATTACAGTAACTCCTTTTATTTACAGTATTGTGCTCAGTTATTTACAGATAATGACAGCGCTCTGAAATAGTACTGTGGTATTATACTCTATTAAAATAACTTGTAAAGCCCTATATGAACAAACAAGCAATTTCTCAATAATTAAATAATCATAATTAAAAATAGTAATAATTGTAAAAATAATAATAATAATAATACAAATGCTCATAAAATTAACCTTAATAACAATAATAAATAGTTTATTTAGTACAACAAATATACACATTCATAATGTAATATTTATTAATAATAATATGTAATTCTAATTCATAATACAAAGTTATGTCTATAAACAATAAAACATTTTTCAAAAAATTGCACAGTTTAAACATTACCTCCTTGACAACAGTATTCATCATTACTTAAAGAATTTAGTCATTATTTAGTCCTGCACCCACTATTTTCAAAGATGAAAATGTTAAGATCAGGATATTCCAATATTATATGCATCATAGTTTTGATTACACCTATAGAACAGTAGCAACACGTCCTTATCAGGTCTGGTGTTAGTCAGACCTTTGTTTTTGGTAATTATTTGAAATAAAAAGAAACTTACCAAAAGGGACTTTCAACTAGCTCTCTTCGTCCATAGGTCTGTTCATTTGTTATTCCTCCCACCAAAGCTTACATGGCAAGTGGGTGGTAAACATTGTTTACCACGCATGCGATACAACTCATGCCATTGCAACGCGGTCGTTACCACGACCGCGTTGTTACATCGCATACCATTACAACGCAAGTCGAAACAACGACTTGCTGTAGGGGACAGAAGGTGTTGGATTTGAAATCCAACACCTTCCCTACTGTTGCACAGACTGGAGTTGGAATAGTAAATTATACTATTCCAAAATCCAGCGCCCCCCGCTACAGCAAGTTGTTGTTCCGACCGCGTTGTAATGGCATGCATTGTAAACGCATGCAAACTAACTTGGCATATTCCAAGTGGGTGAGCCCACTTGAGCCATTGGTCCCTTTCTCTGTAAGTGACTATAATCTGGCCAAGCCCTATGCCATCACCCACAGAGAAAGTAGCCCCCTTCAGTGCCCAAGGCCTGTTGGCAATCTTGAGCATTTTATTTTTTTAACTTATTTTAAAGTTTCCGAGAGCTCAGAAGCACCCAGGACACTGCTGCTGTGCCCCTCCAATGCTAGCAATACATCATATCCTTTGTGCACTGCTTGCATAGGCCATGTGTTTCAATTGTTTTTTTACTCATTCGAATATGGCCACCCCTGCGTGCACATGCTCATGCACAAAAGGCCAGGAGTCTTTGAATGTTTTTGTCAAAATTTGTTCACAAAAACCTTTAAAGATATCAACCTTTGCATGTGAATACACGGACAGCCACCTTTTAATGTTTTGTTTAAATTTAATTACAAAAATATTAAGGGATAACAGACTGTGTGTATGCATGCACAAACTACTGTATTTGTTATGTTTTTGCAAACATTTTTACAAAAACCACTGTCATTGCCAATGCCACTTGGATGGCAGCCAATACCAGACCTACTGGCTTGGCAACTAGTAGTGCAACTCCCTCACTTAATGTCCTTTGTGGGCTTTCCACCCCCATCAGGATCTGGATAGGAAACCAAGTGCAAGGTATGTACAATGGAAGTGGGACACAGCTCTAATATGGACACTGTCATTACCCTTTTCATACTGGAGCCAGCCAGCATTTGTAGTGTATATACGAGAAATGTGTATGTCATTACCTGTAGCCTAATATATTCTGGCACCTGCAAAACACTGCTATAGTTGTCATTTAGTGTTTAGGAGAACACTGGAAAGATATCAAAATACCGAAAAAATGGGACTATCAGTACCTATCAGTATATGAGTGTGGGCCTTTGGAAACAGCCGAGACCTCTTAAATTCATCAGAGGTTTTTCTGGGCAACAACCACAAAAGACATCAGTATTATGAGCAAACTAGTCGATTGGTGTGTTAACACAAGAGATTCCATGTACCCAGTTCTCACAGGGAGGTAGTGACAAACGTTATTTTAACCTGCTGCTGATTTTAAAAAGCAAGTTTGTTTGGAGTTTGTGCATTTCTCACCAAATGTAGGCAAATTCTTTCCTGGAAATCATCTGCAAAAATCCCCCGAATTGTTGTAAATATAATCTAGAGAGAGCAACAAGCTCCTTTTGCCATATTTGGACACTAAAAATGATGCTATTGTGACTAACTTTGGAAGCCATATTGTAAAATGCACATAACATGATGGTACTGGTTGGGCATGGATCCAAGAAAGAGCTGAGGGTTCACCTGGACTGATAATCAGAGCCTAATGACAAAAAGTGTAAACACATACTTATTCTACTTCCTACTTTATTAACCGCTTCGCTGCGGCCGGAATTCCGCCCAGGTGCTGGACATTCCGATCGCGGGACACGCCCACTGTGACTCATGATGGCCGGGAGCCGTCATGAGCACGGAAGAGGTTAAGGCTTAGGAGGTGATTTAGACTTTGGCAGAGCAGGAGCACCACCATAAATTGCCAGTGCTCCCAGCCCACCAAACCTATGGTTCCTTCACCCCGATTAGAGGTCAGAGAACTGCTGCCTTTTACATGGCTTGAGCCACAGCCAGCTGCACCAGCAGAAACATTTGACCCACTGGTCCTTTCACCATAGCACTACTGGCTCATAGTTGAGGCCATCTCGCCATAAATAAGGCATGGCAGCCATCACTTCTTTCCTTCCAGAAACACCCTGCGCACCAGGTACATTTATCTTTTGCTTTGCAGCACCATACTTCTGGTTTGGGGCTTGCTGCTGCAAAGCCAACGAGAATACAGAGCAGGGCACTTCTATATGGTGACCTGCTCAGCATTCAACAGTAATGAAAGTGCAACTGTTACATCCGTGAATGCACTTTCAGTACACCGATTCCCGCCCAGCAAGCAGGGATCTCCAAAAATGGCAGAGTCTCCACCGACTTGGCGGGCTGCCCACTGATTTCTCATTTACCCCCTCGACATCTTCATTTGAAATAGTCAGGCTGAGTTTTTATTCGCTTACCACATTTAGTTCCATGGATATTCATTAAAAACTTTCTATACCTTGGAATTGCTTTTCCCAAGCATGTATCCTATGTTTTCACATCGTTTGGTTACACAAACAATTTATCAGCAAATGCCCCTCTAGATTAAAATAAATCCCTACTATCAGGTTATTTTTATGTTTGACGTCTCCTCTTTGCATATAGTTAAGTGTTCCCTTATTATTTCCATGACATATTAAATAAATAGCTGATTATTGTTTTTCCTAACTTTGACATAACATCAAATCTAGCACCTTAAATATTGCATAGTGTGCCAGGAAATGCAGTGAATGCACTAATCAAAGTCTTTTTTGGTTTCAACAGAGAAACACAGTCTATCCTGTCAAAAACTACATGAATCAAAATATGTTACTGACAAAATTACAGAAATAACTAGAAGCAGATTGCTCAATGTTGTGGACATTAATGCCATCTTTTTTCTCCTGAAAAGTAGGACACTTCTGTCATTGTAAAATTCAACATTTCAATTCCTCCTTTTTTATATGTTAGCAACATTAGGGGCAAAATCATTATTCGATTGCAGATAGTCTACTCGTCGGAGGCGTGCTGCAATTCAGACCTCTCACGAGAAAAGTGTCACTGTTTCATGTATATAAAGAAATTGACAGTCAGACATCTTTTAATGGCTAATGTTTGATGCTCACTTGCCTTACAATTTATGCCCACCTCCTTGCGTAAAGAAAGTTCACCAAATGTATCTTTTATAACCCAACGTCTCTGTAAGTTACTGAATCGATTGCTCATTGAACCATATCTACAACATTCACTTCAAATAGGGGGCTTTGAGTCTAAAACGTTCAGTGGAGGTTGTGCTTGGTCTGTGCCAGATGTTGATAATTCATAGTGGTCACAATAGAAAAAGGTCTTATTTATAATTGGAATGGAGACAGAATACATGCCAAAAAGTGAAAGATGTTCCATCCACCATTATAAGAGTTCATTCATGTCAGTGGTACTCTAAATATGGTGGATGGAATCTGCCAGTTTTTGGCAGATGTTCCTTTCCGCCAAATTCTAAATAAGATCAAAAATGTTTAACCCCGCTGCTCAACCAATAATTGTATGCTCCTTTGACCACCTGTGCCCTGTTCTGGCACCATAAGGTCAAAAGAATTGGCAAATTTTAAATATCAGTTATATTAAATATAGAAGAACAAAGGGTCTGATTAGGATGGTGGTCGGAAGGGCCTCCGCGGTCCTGTCAGGGTCGGAAAAGACCAATGCGGTCACGTCGGAAGCGGTCCTACCAACCGCCATATTACAATGGGCACTGATAGGGAGTTTTCCGACCGACGTGGTCCTTCCGACTCCGACAGGAAAGTACGACTGGGTCGATGTCGGAAGGGGCCAATGGAGACAGACAGCCGGGTGGAAAGACGCTCCGACTGCCCACCCTATTATGATGTGCCTATCAGGCAACCCAATCGAGGTGGTTAAACCAGTTCATCAGAGTTGGCGGAAACAGAGGGACAGACGGCACAAACTCAACTCCACGCACCTCTCCACGCACCTCTCCACGTCCTGGGACACCATGGATCCTGCCTTACAAGTCCTGCCGCTGCTCTACCTGCTTCATTACTATGAAATCTGACGCTGTCGGTGACCCCACCACTCCTGCCATTTATGAAATCACTGGCTTTTGACCACATCAGTCGGAGCTGAAAGCTTTCCTACCCCATCAGTCGGAATTGATGTCTTATCGAACGCCACAGTCGGAATTTACCAGTGCATGCATCGTAATGGGGCCGTCGGATATTCCCTGGCCCCGGCGGTCATATTTTTTCCCGCTACCACGCCAGTCGGACAGCTTTTCAAACCGGCATCGTAATCAGGCCCAAAGTTCTATACATCTAAAACAGCGTAGGGTACTTCTTAAAACTGCTGATCACCATACGTAGACTGACAAAACTGCTCAACAAGCCTTAACTTGAGTGCTATTACTCTGATAAAATATGTTATTTTGCCAATTCATTGAATCACTCTTTCAATTTTTCTTGTATATTCTACTGGGCAAAATATTCATGATGAATGCAACAATTTTTCCATGTAACTGAAGGGTTATTTTCCCGTGTCTGTGCAGTGATTCCGTTAGTCTCCAGGCATTGCCTGCACTCCATCTGTGCTGATTCCTAGGTGTTCAGGCCACTTGAGTTGTGTTTGATGGCAGAAATTCATTCAAACTTGTACACCTCTTCAGCAGAGGTATGTATCACATAGTGACCAAGCAATAAGTCTTCAAAAATGTTCCTCTCAAATTGGATTTGGGTGTAACATCACCAATGAGAGTTGTTTGTTCAGTGGTACTTTTATCCACTTGCAGGTCATAATGTAGAGTGACATTTTTACATTGTGCCATTAGTAAATGCCACCAATTTTAAATCTTTTGCTGCTTTTTCTCCAACAAGTGCACTAACCGTGTCAGCTGGCAATATCAGCTCTAAAGGATTGATATGAGGTTTTTCTGTTTTTGCCACGAACATGGACACTTTATACAAAGCTTTCACAACATTTACATTGCAAGAACCTGTTGCAGTCTTTTTAATTAGTATTTTGCTTCGTCAGATCTCTTACTCTTTATTTTTAAAATATGCTATGGATTTGATATCATGTTCTTTGTGCCTAGTTTCTAGTTGTCTTCATAATTTAGAAGGTTTGTGGTTTCATTTGACATTAATTGTAACATGCATTTTGGCTGCTGTTCGTGTTCTGAACCTGTATACACATGAGGCCCATCAATAAATATTCAACATCATATTTGCAACGTTTTGTCATTCTTTGGAATTAAATGGCTTTGTTTTTTGCATGATGCACCTTCATTGACATTTTCAGTGCATTTTTTTACCATTTGGGCATAAGCCAGCGATCCGTCATCCTTTTTGTATGCCCACAAATGACAAATCTATGTATTCACAATGTTCTGTTATGGAATCATTGGGCTCTAGCAAAGCACACCTCTGGGATTGCACTTGTAACTGCAATACTTTGTTAATGAAGGGTGCCCCCATGAGCTGTTCCCAGACAACACCTTTTCTCATGGTCGGTTTAAAGTTGTGTCTGCAGCACTGGTCTTATGGAACCAACAGAAGACACTAGCATATTTTATGCAGGAATATGACAATCTTATGGCCTCTTATTTTTTATATAACGTTACATACCACACACCTGCTGTTTTTAAATATTGCACAACTTGAAGTGCTTCTCTGCCTGTTTAAACATTTTCAATTTATTGACATTAGAAGGGTTAAAGGGTGAGTTTGGATTGCCATGACTCATAGGTGTGATCTACAGATCACAGTAGATGTCAGCGGGGCCCTAGTGATCATTAAATCCATCTAGCTGTAAAGATTTAGATTTGTTCATCATAACACCAACATGGATGCATGACAGCCTGTAAGACTGTGAGCACGTATGACAAGTCTGTGAGAGACCGAGGACAGAGACCATGGGACAGGAGTGTGAAGAAATATTCGGAGCACTTCAGTTAAGTGAACCCTCTCCCAAACGAGCAACAGCAAAGTGCCCCAGCACATATTGGAAAAATGCTGCACTGCACGTCACTCACTATATTTACAGCCACATTCAATTTGATTAAAACTCTCCACCTTAACTCGGACACCTTACAGCCAGAACAACACTGTGCACATTCACACATGCACCATACGGAACTTTGCCCAGAAGTTGTGTTTTCAAGCAGGCATGTTTTCACGCTTGAGCATCATCCCATTTTCACTTCTATACCTCCATTGTGCACTGTACGCATGCTTAGTGCACACGGGAGCAGTAATGCCATTTTCAGATTTACTTCACGTTAGCAGCCTCCTGTGCATTGGGCATTGATAAAATAGTTCAGCAAACCCAAGTAACTGAAAAAAGCATACTGCTACAATCTCATGGCAGTCAAAGACACGTCTATTTGCACAGTATGAGTTGGTGTCTCATTCGTGTGACATAAAATATCATGATCCAGAACGAGTGATTGCATGACGCAAACCCTCAGCAGAGGTCGCGGAACAAGCAATAAATTGATTGACACCAGGTTGCAAAGGGACTTGATGCAGGCAAAGCAGGAGACCACTCAGCAGTCGCGGCCGGCATGACGCGCGGGTGGGGGGCCGCGTGGTTGCGCAGGGAGGGGGTCGCGTGGGCAGCGGGGAAATTTAAGTAAAAAAATAAAAATTAAAACTTACCTACGCCTCCGGTCCCGCGTCACGTCTCCTCTCTCTGCTCACAGGAAGCAGAAGCAGGCAGCCTCCCTCTCCTCCCCTAAGCCAATCACAACGCTGCAATGGCAGCGTTGTGATTGGCTGGGATGCTGACCGCACAGGCGTCTATGGGCATGCAGCCTACATGGAGAAAATGGGAGAGTGTGCTTGACTGGTTTGGTCGGCTCTCGGGCTGACCAGTCAGCCCCTACAACATTGGCCTAGTCACTCCTCCCCGACCCGCCTGCCCACCCACCCGCCCCAACCAAACCCTTCTTCTGCTTTCTCGCAGTGCAAAAGCAGAAACATAAAATGGTATTTATACCATTTTATGTTTCTGCTTCTCGCACTGCGAGAAAGCAGTGGGGCGACGCTCCTCCGCCCACGTGGAGGAACCGCCCCTGCCATTCAGATTCTTTGTGCCAAGAGACCACGTGCTCTTTATGCCAGGAAACGTGCTGCATTCTAGGAAGTGGTCTTTGCCCGTGGAAGTATTCCAGCTCTGCTGTGAGGTGTACGCATGCACCCGTTGCAATACAAGAATTGCAGGGGCTCAGAATCTGGCTCAAGTGCCCATGAAAAGCAGTGGGTAGCAGAACGTGCAGCCTAGAAGTTCCTTCTGGGCAACTTCTGCCTTTGGAGTCTCAGTGCACCTGCGAGTACATGTATAGATCAATGAGCTGTTAGAGCATCGGCTCTCAGTGTGTGCTGATGATTTTCTTGAATATCATAAGCATTTCAAAAGTGCTTCCTGCTCCTGAAATAGCAATCAGCCTCTGACTAAAACACTTTTGAAATACTTATGTTTTTTGACAGATGATAACAGACATAACACTTAGAGGTTTCTGCACACCACCTGAGTAGGCATCGCAGACTCCCAGGGATTTGTGAACAACTGATTAAGAACCACTGTTGTAGAGTAGTTGTCTCGTGTAGTGCAAACATTAGTGGTGCTTTCAAAGCGTGATTATTGGAAATTTGAACGAAAAAATGCATGACTGATATGTACCACCCTGAATAACATGTCATGTAGTTCCTATAGGAAGTATACAGGATCTGCACGTTTAGACAACATACACTGAAGGATTGGTGTCAGACAAACTCTGATCACCCCCACCGGGCATGCTGGCTCTTTTGTACCAACTAGCTCACACTGCCACTAGAATCTCCTCTTACCAAGGAGAGAATAGTTCTTGGCAACCATCGAACATGACAACTCTGATCCCTCAGGACCGTGGAAACAATATACTATTTTTCTCTCAGCCACTCGTGCATACTTAGTCTGTCTCTGAGAAATACACAGAATAAACAGGCTGGGCGTTTTCAATAAGAATTTATTGAACAGTTGTTATTCTGGTGTAGAATAGATGAGCTACAACAACCACTAGGCAGTATAAGATATAAATGATTAGCAGTACGATAAAGGTAAATGGATGGTATAGCTCTACAGTCACGAATACATATGAATATATA
The DNA here is from genome assembly GCA_963921515.1 of Calotriton arnoldi. Lineage (NCBI taxonomy): Eukaryota > Metazoa > Chordata > Amphibia > Caudata > Salamandridae > Calotriton > Calotriton arnoldi. Next base: position 1,881,093 of record CAWUFW010002252.1, read on the forward strand.
AAACACATGATAAAAAGATGCGTACTCCTACGATGCCTCCCTAACTAGATTTACCTAAGTGTACCTAGCCTGTGTGTAGGTGTTAAGCCAAGAATCCCTCTAGGATTTAGTCAACCCCATTACCTGAAGTGTGAGACTGTGGGACCCCGTCCTGGTCTCGAGTTGGACACCCCGCGAGGGATGTTAGAGCACTGCGAGCTGGAGTGTCTGCATGCAGGAACCTCAGCGTCTCTGGTCAGTGTGTCGGCAGGGAAGTCTCGGTCTCCTCTCTCTTATCTTAGTAAGATGTGATGTATATATACCCATAGGTCTCCCCAGGGGTCCTACCTCGCTGTATTACTGTGTCGGCCTAAGGATGACGTTGGGCATGAACTTTGTACAAAGATTTTATATAAGAGATGGTAGTCCTGCTGTGCTTCCAAGAATCCTCATGCATAATGTATGAGATTTCGAACTAGGGAAAAACCTGCGTTCTGACTGCAGTGTAATATCTAGGTAAAAGGACAGTCCCTGTAAACCGTGACAAGTGTGATGTAGGGAGAGAATATAGGTGGCAGGTAATGAAATTACCGGGGCCTATGTTATGATACCTATATGGAATATAACACCCACTCCTCTTCCGAATGGACGAGATAGTTAAATTCTAAACGTACTACTAGGCTGACTAGATACTGGTGCGCAAATAGTAAAAAAAAAAACGTTCGTTTCTTTCTATTCTTAAAAACAATGTTTAAAACGTTAATAGATTGTTCTAAAAAAACTTCTAAAAAAGGTAAGAGAGAGAAAAAAAAATGGAAATTGACACTCAAGCTATAGCTCTAATATGTCCGTAGGTATAGTTCGAATTACTACAAGCATTTGAAAGCCATGCATGCTCAAAAAGAATGTCAATTTTGATATGGAGTTCTAATTTTCAGTTTGTTTTTCAAAAGCTCAAATTTTTTCCCTGCACACGACGTGCCAAATGAGTCAAATGTTTATGTGTCCTGGCTGGTAGACGCAACATTCTCGTTGCTTGCTTCCGCAGTTGTGGTCCCTGTAACACCTCGCATATTATGTCAATTGAGCACAGATGGTCTTCGGTACTATCCGGTGCTGGGGCAGCCTGTGCTCCATCCAAGGCCTGGGTGTCAGAGGAGGAGCCGATGTCCATACCAACAGGAGCAGGCACTACCTGTGGTGGCTCCAGGAATGCCGCCATCAACATGGGAATACGCTGGGGACACTGCAGAACATGGGCCGTTATCGGGTCCAGTAAAGCATCAACGTCCGGTTGCGCACATGATGGGAGTGTCAGGCAGAGATCTAACACGCATTCTTCTCCGCAAAACAGGCATCGGAGGACAGGTAAGATGCAGTCCATCCAGACTGGTCTAAATGACAAGAAGCAAGAAGCACTTAGTTCTCTTAGGCGAGGTGTGCCTAGAAGTTGTACCATGCGATCACGGTATTTTCTCTCCAGGAGTACTGTTTCCATCTCCTTGGTGACTGGGACGTCAATTGCGTAGCAGAAAAATGACAATCAGGATACCTGCTATTAGAAACAGGATCAGCGGCAGCCCTCCAAAGATGCTTCCAAATACGGAGTGTATAAAGTTTGGTATAACTCCGAGGACCGTCTGAAAGGTGCTTAATAGTCCCGAACCTATGGTCTTAAATAGGTGGACAATGCCTGTCCTATCAGACATGTTAAAGATACGATTTACCATTTCTGCAAAATGAAAAGGGCAATTTGTACGTATAAGTGCCTGTATCTCTGCCGAAGACCTTGCTACTTGAAGATCAAAAGTCTCTCGAGCAGAGGTTAAGGGCACAGGTTTCTGTATAAGCATGGCTTTTATTCTGCTCAAAGTATCAAACCGTATTAATGAAACATTTAGTGAAGGCCATAACGGCGCCTCCCTGACTGTATGTGTTGGTGGAAACAATACTTGCATACAGCAAGTAACCCTGGAACTCACAGTTACCAGATATGCGATGCCCGGAAGCATCCCACAGCAACTTTGATCGTTCAGCATCAAGTAACTCCCATTTGAAAGTAGCCTGAACACTGGAGTGATCACGGCAGCTGGGGCACCCTTTAAGTGACAGGATAAGTTTGCTACCAAACCATTACAGACCCATGAAGCATTATATCCTGGCATATAAGTGATCCACTTAAAGTATTCTCACAGTTTGTACCGCTTAGAAACACTTCTTTATCCCCACTCCGGCATCGAAATCTCTACGGTAATTCCCAAGATTCTTTGATGAATTCCCTATCCATTTCTTCATATCTGCCTGCCTGCATTTGTTCAAGGCAATATTGGAATTGAAAAGTTGGGACCGGAAGATTTATGTGGCCATGGATTAACCATTCCATGGACGGTGACTCTGCCACTGTAAAGGATAATCTGTCCAGTTTTCAATGGGCAGCATTGTATACTTCACTCCCCTTTGTGCCATTTCTATCTGTTTTTCCGTCAGATTGTACGAGGAAAACAGAGACGTGCTGTTTATGAAATGCCAAGGCACATAGCCTGCGCACAAAGATTGCAGCTTCCAGCTTAACAACTTAATAGAATGCAATTGTTATTGCCCATGTTGTAGTATGGACAAATCTTGTTCTAGTACATCGATAGCAGATGATACAATGTTGACCAGTGAATATATTCTGAAGGTTAGTGTCGTTAACCCATTGTGGACCACTGATAGAGCTTTCTCTAGGTTTATACGTTCTATTTCTCACAATCTTTCTGCGGCCTCTTGTTGTGATATTTTCCAAATCTCATTGTAGACAGCATAATAGAAACGTTTGTGACGTGGCTTCCTAGGACCTAATAAAAAATCCTGTAGGTCCACATCCTCTGAAAGTAAGGATAAGTGTTGTTTTATCTGTGTGAGTGTTGAGGTCTTTAGCCAATCGAGGCATAACTTCCCAACACTGTACGATGTCACTACCCCTGGATGTTGTCTCTGTACATAACGTGGATCTGACCTATTGATACTAAATCCTTTAGTTTTACCCAAGAATCTTTCCTGACAGTTATTGGTGTCTACGGGCTAGACCAACCATTCCTTCCAATCGGCGTCTGTTCTATTGCTTTGCAAAATGTCATCTATTGTAGCCTGTTTTTGTGATGTTATGTTATCCTCGGTGTGTGATGGTGCTGGCACACGAGGTGTATTCAAATCTTTATTCCTGGATAACCCAAGACAAGTTGTTTGTTGCACTGTTTCATTTAAGAACATTATTTGTCGAGGAATAAGACATGCTCTAAATAGTGCCTCTGTTCCCTGGACCTGCCAGTCTCTAGTACCCCAGAGAGATTTTAAGTCTATGGTGTCTTTCCATAGGTTGAACCCTTGTTCAGACAACTGGGCAATAAAGGAAGCAGAATAAATCTGTTTGGTGTTTGCCAACATATTTTTCTGTGCCGGTGTAGGTGCAACCTTATAGTAATATGAGGCTGGGTCTGACATGTTAAACCCTGAAAAATATGGACATTTTTGTGCAAATGTTTTTGAACTGCTTTTTGATGGTGTCGGGCAATGTTCCCATTGGTAATATGTGAAAACATTCCTAGGGTTAGCAGATTTATGCAGAAAGTGATGACCTAATGTTGATAGCAATAGATTTTCTCAAAGTCTGATGTGTCCTCTAACATTTCAGTATTAGAAAAAGCAGCTGATTTCTCTAAATCAGACAACATATTATTTACAGTTTCATAATCCCAATCATCGGAAAATGTACTGGAGGTAATGATATCACTCAATGATATTTTAAATAAATATGGTATTTTAAAAAGTTCAGTCGGGCCAAATATATCGAAATCAACCTTGTCCCACACTATACTGTCAGGTATAGGAACTGCTGTAATGTTCACTGATGATAGGTCTCTTTTTCACGATGTGATGATAGATGTGGTTCCAGAATCACATTCACTTTTTGTGCTGCAGAGCTTTCTCGAAGATACATTCTAATAATAAGCATGCTAAAAACTATTACTAGGCCTATTAAGAAAAGAAAGAAAAGTATTCCTGTAGATACCCAGAGTTCCACCCAAGGTGATACCTGGTAAGTCTTTTTAAGAAAGTTCAGAAAATCTTTAAATCGCTGTTTATGGGTTCTTTGGGCTGGCACTCGTTCAGGTTCACTTGGATCTAACGAGAAAGTGTCAAAGTCAATGAAATAGCCAGATGCAGTTCAATCAATTTTCGGTAGTTCCGCAGGTTTTGTGGAAACTGTAGCTTGCTCTTGTTGGGGCATGTTGACATAGATATCCGTGTTTGGTCGAATTGAAATTTTTCTTTCAGTGCAGTTCTCATTTTGAACTTCAGTTTCAAGAGGAACGAGTTCCATTGCATTGTTGCTTAGTCCTTCATTCCGTGCAGGTGACCCTTCAAACGTGATGAGTCTTTCTGTTTGAACTTCTTGTATAGTTGTGAGAGGAGGGTGTCTGTTACTTCGGAGTCCACGCGGCCTACTATTCAGTATCGGCCACTTAGTGTGGTTTGATTAGGTCAATTGAGACTAATCTTTTCTCCTTTTTACCGGCAAGAGGTGGCAGAAGTGCTGTTCTTGTTCCTTCAACTGCCAGGACAGGTACAGGCTCTCTGTATGATGGCCCAAATTCTTTTTGTCCGCTATTTTCTTTCTGACCAGATCCCCGACTTTAGGGATCCAGACAGGTTTTGCCATGACACTTTTTACTTCCTCTTTGGCTGTCCTTTTCGCCTGGACATTTCTCTGTAGTGCCCTGCTTTCGTTCAGGTCCTGTAAAACAGCCAAACGCTTATGGATGTCAAAAGGTTTTTCATCCGCCACTGTGCCTTCACAATCAAGATCAGGTACCCACATTCTCGTCCCAAATAGGACCTCATAAGGAGTGACCCCCCCCCAGAGAGCTTCTTGGCTGATTGTTTAATGCCCTCTGGACTCCATACAGATGTTTTACCCAATTTCCAGCCGAGACTAATATTCTAGCTGTCAAAGATTGCTTTAAGTCCCGGTTTTTCCTCTCCACAACCGAATTTCCCTCGGGATAGTATGGAGAGGAGTACCGCAATGCTACACCCTGGCTTCCCATAGCTTCCTTGTAAGCCCTAAAGCTAAACGTGGGGCCACGGTCAGAATGTAATGTGCCAATTGCGTATGTCCCTATAAAGACTCGCAAATCTTTTATAACAGTTCGAGCATCAGCCGAGCACTGGGGCCACACCCATAAGAACCTAAAGCAGGAATCCACTGCAACCATGATATACTTGTAAGCCCCATCAGATTGTAAGGGGCCGCAGTGGTCCAAATAAACACACGCGAGTAGTTTGTCTGATATTAGTAATGGTGTCTGCACTGGACGTGTTACGGTGGAGCCTTTCATCTGCTGGCAGATGTCGCATTTCAAGACATAGTCCTTAGTCTGCCTTCTTAGTCCTGGCCACCAGTAGCATTATTTCAATAGAGAAACCGTAGCAGAAACTCCTGCGTGTGCAGAACCTATACCCTCGTGTGCTGCTAGAATTAATCCTAACCTGCGATCCATATTTGGTATTACTCTATCCCCCACTCCTGGAATTTGAGCAAATGGAACATTGTTTGCATCTAACTTTCAGGAGTACTTGAGTGGAAATCTTTTCGGTACCGCTGTGTTATTGCGTGTAGCAATAATCGCAACCATTATCTCACCGTCTATCCTCGTTTTTGAACCAGTGATTGCAGCTATGGAAGCCGTTCGTACATCCGCCTTTGCGGCTTCGTCAGCCAATGAATTCCCTTCAACGTGAATGCCATCACGTTGATGACTCAATGTGTGTATCACATGAGCCCTTGATAGTTCGTTTTTCAACTCCACTACCTGTTCCCATAGCGTTTTGTGCTTTATTGTGCCACCTTTTGCATCTTTAAACCTGTTTTGTCCCCAGTGATGTAAATATTCATTCTATGACTGTACACAGTAAAAAGAATCACACAAGATTAGTGTGGGGAATTCTTGATCCGTATTTACCAGTGTCAGTATTAGTGCTTTCAGTTCTGCCAGCTGCGCTGTGCAGTCTCCTAGAGACTGTGTTTTTGTGCATTTCGGATGAAACTTTCCATCCTGCATGCATCCTTTAAAGATAGCACACGCGGCGCTGTATTGCTGTTTGCTCCCAATGGCCGGTTGCGCAGAACAGTATAAATAATATATTTATACTGATCTAGAGGCATTATTTCGTTTGGTAGAGGATATTCTTGTTCGTATTGCAGAAATGCTAGCGTTTTTAGGTTTGGGTCGTACCTGTATTCTACATCTGTTGCAGTGAGAGAATTAGCCCATTGTATCCATCTTGGATGTAAGGCTTTAGCATTGGGAACGCTTGCCTTTGTCGCAGCCTCTAAGGCTGGAACCGGGGTAACGACTATTAGCCAGGGCTCTTTCTCTAACTACAGCCGTCTGTACTGCTGTTAGAATTTTTTTCTGTAGATACAGAGCACATTTCAGCATTCGTGTACAAATGAGATTTATATGCTATTGGTACCGTCTCACCTTCATTATATGTTAGATAGGTGTACCCTGATTGACCCGCGACTATACGGATCACCAGGTTGCGTACATTTACACGTGTCTGTAAGTGTTTTGAAGCTATCATGTCAGCTTGTAAGGAACGAAGAGTATCTGTGTGGTCCTGTGTCCACTGTCTAACTGAAAAGTCAGGTTTTATCAAATCGTAGAAAGGTTTTACTCTTTCTGCGTAATCCAAAATGTATGTTCTGCCAAAGTTCAAGAATCCCAAGATTGATTGTAAGTTTTTTAACGATTTTGGAGGTTGGAGCAGCGCGCATTTTTCTAAAAAGTTAGCTGCTAGACTTTTTCCTTCACTTGAAAGTTCATATCCTAGAAAAAGGACATTAAGGTGGGCTATTTTCGATTTTTTAAAGTTGAATTTGTAACCCTCAGAGGCAAATCCCAAGATTATGGTATTCACTCTGTTCAAGTGTTCCTCCAGGTCATCGTCCGTTAGATAAATATCATCCACATAGGACAATGCCTCCTCATCCAGATTTTGAAGTAACTCAGTTACTCTGGCTGAAAACAACCCCGGGCTGTTCTTATACCCCTGGGGGAGTCGGCAAAATTGCCGCTGGGACCCTAGCGCTGAGAATGCTGTCAAATATCTGCTCTCAGGCGCTATATTTTGGCAAAAAAATCCATTTGAGATATCTAGCGTTGTTTTGTATTTTTTCCGCACAATGTTATTCATTAATGCGGCACTGTGTGCATTTTGAACTGCAAATGTCTTAGTACAAGTGTTTAAATGTCTGTAATCTAAAACTAGACGATATGTGTTGTCTGGGTTCGATACGGGAAACAAAGGGTTATTCATTTGAGAGGTGCATGTTTCAATCACTCTTTGATATTCAAGTTGATCTAAGATCTCCCTGACCTGTTTTTTAGCTTCTTGCTTTATTGGATACTGCCTTTGTGCAGTTGGAGTATTTTTTAATGGAATTATGTGGTGGGTTGAATCCTCATCCCATCCAACATGGTTTTTGTATAATGCTGGGGCTTGGGCTACCGCCCACTCCTGCGCATATGTATATTTTAAATATTTGGGAACGTGGTCGGAAAATGCTGGTAAAATTACTGTTTCTCCCCTAGGGCAATCCATGACGAATGCTGGCGGCCAATCCTGTTCAGCTAACAAAATGTCATAGCCAAACGTTAGGTTCTCCTAAAAGAGACCTCTTACTGTCCTACATTTGTCCCCCTCCATTTGGAGTGTAATTTCATATAATTTGTGTGGGACACTTACCCTAGTATCAGGTGTTTCCACCGTGATATAATCATTCAAGTCCTCTGTCACCAGAAATTCCATCAGGTTCTGGCGAGCTATTGTTACTTCTGCCGCATCGTCAGAGCCCATTCCCCCTTTCAATAGTCCAGTCCTCAGAATTCTGGGCATGTCTGATCTTTAGACCTGCAACCTTCTTCTTTTTGAACTGTGGTTTTGGTTTGGCTTTATCTTCTTTTTTGGATGTATAGTCTTGAGCGTTCTGCTTGTCTCTGGACTTTGTACGCTCTTCTTGTCTGTCTGACCGTCCTTCCCTCTTGGAGTTTTTCGACGAACCCTGAAAGGAACGAGAGGAACGTGTATCAGTATCCTGATACCTGTCAGGTTTCCTAATATTATCCCTATTCCTAAGGTTATACCTCCTTTCGGAGGGCTCCTGTGGAGGAGATCTACCTCTGGACTGAGATCTGTTTTCTTTAACTTTTTGTTTTTTGTTATTGTCCCACTTCTTTTTAGAAGAAGTAGGTGGCTGCTTCAAAGTCTCCTTCTCGGGACTACCCATCAATTGTGGTTTTAACGCTTTTCCACCCAAACTGTCCATGCCTAACTCTGCATACGCAGTTTTTATTATTTTTGGTAGTTCATGTTCCTGTTGTAAAGGACTGAACTTCCTTAGGCGTTGGCGGATGGCCACTGATGCTGCCTCCCCTTTAATATTTGCTAATATTATGGCTGATACCTGGGCATAGTTACCTAGTAACTTCATCCCTAAGTTCAGAGCAGGCTCCGCTCCGTACTCATTTTGTATTTGTCTTAATACATCTGGTATTACTGCTAAGGACGGTATACCATGAGTTCTTGTATATATGGCAGCGAAAACTGTACCCCAAGAGGTACAATCCTCTATCTGTGGTGTTATCCCCATGGGTAAGCAGATTGTCAGCATTCTGTGTTTTTCATATGGGCTAGTATTTGGGAATACTGCTTCTAGCTGCGTGATCTTCTGAGCTATCCAGAAGGGCATTTGTTCACGTTTTGCTGGCATTTTACCCATTACTACATGTAATGTTTGCGGTGTAATTTTAGTTGCTGTGTTCTGAGCGTGATCTGTATTTGTTGTTACCATTGCTGGCTGGACCGTGAGTGTCCTCATGATGTATTGCGTCATGTTTCTGTAAAGTTTTATTAATTCTTTGTAAAGTATGAGTAAGTCTGGTCCTGGAATTGTTTCGATATGTGGTGTGCAGGCTGCTAATATTGGCCATGTTGCCCCTTCTCTTCCGAGCGGGCCGAGTCTCACTCTTCTTCTTGTATGGGGTAGGGCGCCTTTAAACCAGTATAAATGTTCCTGGTACGTGAGCGGAACCTCAATGTCCTCATACGGACAATATTCCGCTGGTGGTTCATCTTCTGTGTAAAAATGAAAACTTTTTGTTCTTGCAATTGCATTTGCATTTGCTGCTGGGAATGTAACCCACGAATAGAATACCTCTGTTCTGTAAGATTCTTGTGCCTCAATCATGAAAGCCACTATGCCACCCCTAGGTGTTAAACCATGAGCAAGCAGCTTCAGGGTGACTGTATTTCTAACATTTGCCGCAATATGGATTGCGTTTGCATCTTCCTTGTCTTCCGAGAGCGGTAATGGCTGTTCTAGTGGGTCTAAGCCTTGGTTAGTCATTGTGTTTAGAACCTAAAATAACTTTTCAAGGGAACTAAGATAAGGTGTTTTGCACAATTTTTAGGACCACTGTGTCCTTCAAGCTTGATTAACCAACAGCTAATAAATAGTATTTTCGCCTACTCAGCTGTGGCGGAGTTTAGCCTACCCACTCCAGACGTCTCTGGTGTTTTGTGAATAGGGATTTCTGAGAATAGCATGACTGAACTACTCAGATTCTACTGTTAAATAAGTACCCAACCAACGTTGGCGGCGCCATGTCGTGTAGTTCCTATAGAAATAATACAGGATCTGCGCGTTTAGACAACATACACTGTAGGATTGGTGTCAGACAAACTCTGATCACCCCCATCGGGCATGCTGGCTCTTTTGTACAACCTAGCTCACAGTGCCACTAGAATCTCCTCTTACCAAGGAGAGAATAGTTCTTGGCAACCATCGAACATGACAACCCTGATCCCTCAGGACCGTGGAAACAATACACTACTTTTCGCTCAGTCACTCGTGCTTACTTAGTCTGTCTCAGAGAAATACACAGAATAAACAGGCTGGGCGTTTTCAATAAGAATTTATTGAACAGTTGTTATTCTGGTGTAGAATAGATGAGCTACAACAACCACTAGGCAGTATAAGATATAAATGATTAGCAGTACGATAAAGGTAAATGGATGGTATAGCTCTACCATCTTACTACAGTCATGAATACATATGAATATATAAAACACATGATAAAAGATGCGTACTCCTACGATGCCTCCCTAAGTAGATGTACCTAAGTGTACCTAGCATGTATGTAGGTGTTAAGCCAAGAATCCCTCTAGGATTTAGTCAACCCCATTACCTGAAGTGAGAGACTGTGGGACCCCGTCCTGGTCTCGAGTTGGACACCCCGCGAGGGATGTTAGACCACTGCGAGCTGGAGTGTCTGCATGCAGGAACCTCAGCAACTCTGGTCAGTGTGTCGGCAGGGAAGTCTCGGTCTCCTCTGTCTTATCTTAGCAAGATGTGATGTATATATACCCATAGGTCTCCCCAGGGATCCTACCTTGCTGTATTACTGTGTCGGCCTAAGGATGACGTTGGGCATGAACTTTGTACATAGATTTTATACAGGAGATGGTAGTCCTGCTGTGCTTCCAAGAATCCTCATGCATAATGTATGAGATTTCGAACTAGGGAAAAACCTGCGTTCTGACTGCAGTGTAATATCTAGGTAAAAGGGCAGTCCCTGTAAACCGTGACAAGTGTAATGTAGGGAGAGAATATAGGTGACGGGTAATGAAATTACCGGGGCCTATGTTATGATACCTGTATGGAATATAACAAACAGACTTAGAGCTTAGGCTTTTATTGTACAAAATCGACTGGTAATTTAACCTAGAGACAACCATCTTCATTTGAAGTTTCTAGAAAGTGTAATTGAATTGGCACCTACCTAAAAATATAGCAGTGATTGTTCATGCCAATGAACCTTACATTCTGCTTAGTGGGTTGAGATAAATATTTAGCATCATTCCAGTGCTATATTATACTGCTTTCAAAACTATTGCTTTATTAAGGGACCCCACAACTATGTTGCTTGGCAAATTGGGGAGATTACTTTATTCAATCTATTTTTTCAGATTGTAGGTGCACCTACATCTTGGTGGTGTGTTTTTCTAACTGCTGTTATTGTGATACAAACATTGTTTAAATAGGGCCTTTTGATTGTTAGAATGAGGAGACCTGCCGCTAGTTACATGTTGTGTATTTGAGCATGTCAATCTTGTTCTGGCTGCGCATAAAATAAAAATAAAAAGTCTGTCTTGGGATGTTGTAGCCTAGGATTTTGAAGTCATATTTATACAGCCATTTGACATGGCGGCATGGTGGCAGCTCGGAAGAGGCAATTTGACTTAATAGCTATATACAAATATACATGATGAATTGACTTTGCACATTCAAGGCAAGATTGTTCATGAGGAGAGGCCATATTGATAGGCATTTTTTATACCCCCATAAGGTGAGGAGGTCAGAAATATTGAGTGTTCTTTTTAGGGTGTATTGTGTTCAAAAAAGGACTTGCAGCCCACCCATTGCTTACCACGTGTTGGACAAGTACAGTACCAGTGCAGTGGGTAATAAAAACACCTAGGATGTAATGCCACACTCTACGACGAGTGAGGCTGCGTAACACTTCATAAAGTCGCAAGACTGGCATAAAGAGAAATAAAAAAATTAATGTATTTGTGATTTCTTAAGCACGTTTTTTTACATTTAAAAATAAATTGTTATTATTATTATATTTACTGTTGTCATTCTTGTTAATGTGCCTCATTGTGGTGTTTAATTAAAGTAGCAGCCAATAGGTGCAAGCAGGGATGGATATTTCCTGGGTAGACATGCTATCTTCTTCTGAAAGCAAGTAATGGATATTTTTGCAAATCCAGCTCCTTCACCTGGGTTAAAGTAGTCTGTTGTCAAATTCTGAGGCTTCCTGGAAGGCTGATACATTCAAACGGCTGTTAGTGTTGGAAAATAGTCAGCCAGACTTATTTTACAATTTCTATCTTGTCCCTATACTTTACAAAAGACCCGATAATCAGTTTGTGTAGAAGATTTGAATGGTGGGCTGAGCGAGATGGCTCAGTGAGTTGAACGACGGCCGAAGACAAACGTTCTAACACAACAATTGCTGAAAATCATGACTACGAATACCGTGAAGACTTGCCCTTCACTCTTCCGATCACGGTTATTTTAATATAATAAATTAGCTAATATCAACATCTCCAGGTCCTGGCCCCAGCCCTGCCAGCAGACCACCTGTCGACACTAGACCACATCTTCCTCAGAGTCAAAATAGTTATTGAGTTATTATAAATTTGACATAATAATAGTATTTGCCAAGTAGATATGCCATGTTTCATGTTACTGTTGTTATTTGTTGTATTATTTTGGGGTACATATTAAATGTTTCAGTTAATAGACTTTATTTTTTCACTTTACGTACCCTAAGACCCTCAAATTTGCAATCATAGGCTTAAGGCCTTTACATCCTTTACATCCTTTGCCAAACGCCTATCACCTTTCACACTCTGTCACACATCTGGCGCTGCCCTAGCTCACATCCTTTGTGACGTTTTTGGAGCTCTCACACTATTCTCAATAACAAATTTACAATGACAGGCCATACAATATCACATAACTAAAAAACAATGACAAAGCCAATAGATCTCGCACAGGTGAGACCTATTGACTTTGCCAGTACTTGCTTGTATTTTCAGCCATTGCAAGTGAATAACAAATTTAGAAACGTGGCTTCATTTTCAGGGTAAGGAGAACGCCCATCATACCTAACATAGCTGTAGCGCATTCCACACAATCATTTGTAAGCAGATTGTTGGACACCAGCTACAAGATGCTCTCTGGCAAGAAGGAAAATCAGTAGTTATGGGTATATACCAAGCATTTCTCCAATGTAACTGTTAGAAATGGGGTTCCTGGTTGGCTGAGGTATGCACCCAGGCCGGACAGGAATCACACCTCTAGTCAAGGTAAGCTAAGTGCACACTAAAAGATAGCCTGTGCTCACCCTTTGGTAGCTTGGCACAGGGCAGCCTAGCTTATTTAAAGGGGCAATGTGTAAAGTATTTGTGCAACACTCACACACACTAACAAAATGAATCCAACACAAAAAGACTCCTCATAAATATAGAAACATAGATCATTCTATTATGAACAAAACATGACCATAACAACAAAAATCCAATGTATAGAAGCTGAGATATTGAATTTGAAAAGTAGCACTTAGAAGAAAATAGTGCTTTAGGGGTTACTTGAGGTCGTGCTGGACCAGGGCAAAGTCAAAGTTCGGGCCAATCGCAATGGAGCACTGGTCAGCTACAGGACCCACACAGGCCCCGGTGAGCAAAGTACCTTTCATGGTCTCAACAGCAAGATGCATCATGAGATACGCCGATGCGGTTCTCACAAGTCCAGGATGCGTCAATTTTCTCCAAGCACTGATGGCAATGCGTCGGTTCCATAGACGGGTGCTGGAGTCAGGAGGCGCTGGGTTTCTTCACGCACTCAAGGGTATGCGTTGATCTCTCCAAGCTACAGTGGCAGTGATACGCTGTCTGATGCGTCAATCCCGGGAGGCAAAGCGCTGGTTCTGATGTGATGCACAAATATTACTCCCACAGCCAGGTCGATGCACCGGTTCTGCTACACGCAGAAAGGAGATGCATTGAAGTCCATGTTGCAAGTATCTGGGCCACTTCCAGTGAGTCAGGCACAGGAGCAGTGGTAGAGACTTTGTTAGTCTCAAGCAACAGGAGGCAAGCCAACAAGCCCTTGGAGCACACTTGGAGTGAAGGCAGAGTCCAGCTCTTCAACAAAGTCAGAGAGCAGCAGGTAGCAGGGCAACAAGCAGAAAAATAGGCCTTCCAGATCAGCAGTCCAGCTGAGTACTTTAAGCAGCACAGCAGTTCTTCTGGCAGAACTTCAGTTATAAGTCCAGTAGTGTTACCCAGAAACCGGTCCCAGGATGCTTGTTTCCGGTTCAGGGAAGACCTGGCTTGGCAGTTCGGGCTGGACTGTTCCCATGAGGCACAGGGTCAAGACTGATTTGCATATAGCTGGGTCTGAACTGAGGTGGCAAAGTGAGCTAAAGAATGATGATGGATTCAACCCAGATCTGTGACTGGGGGTGAGTGTCTGAAAAGTTTCGGCGCTCCGTCCATCATCTCCTTGTGTTTGCACATGTCCAGTAGTGTCTGATGTTAGGGAGTCAGAGACCCAGCACTTATACCCAAAAGTGCATTTGATGTGGGGGTGACTTCAAAGTAGATCCTTGAAGTGTACAGGTCCTCCTTTCAGCCCAGCCCTGTCTGCCAGGCTATCTATGGGGGTAAATCAGCCCTTTGTGTGGGGACAGGAATAGGGCTGGGCGTAGCTCGTGGAGTTGCACTCTGCGGAATTCCGCAGAGTTACCTAAAAACTCTGTGAAATTCCACAGAGCTCTGTGAATGGGCAGAGTAAGGGGGATCATTGCACCTGCCACTCCTAGGCATAGCATGCAGCTAATTATTACTTCATGGCACAGACAGGCGCTTGTACTGGAAGGTTCAGTGCTCAATATTTAAAGGAGATCTAACTCCCACGCTCCCTGATTCCCCAAGATAATGCCGGTAAGGACACACGTATAATGCTCATGGGACGCAAGGTCACCATAGCGTGAGAAGTTAACTGCAGTAGACTTGCGCTGGTTCCGTTAATTGGAATTGAACACAAACCCAAAAATGAAACGGTGCATGTACACATCAATGTACATTGGCTCATCACGCACATGTGAGAAAACTGTGAGGGTAAAAACAAAGTCAAACAGCACAATATAGTGTCACCAGCTGAAGAACCAGTACCAACTGATCATGTACACCAGCCCTAACCTGTCATCCTAACAGGAGGAGTTTGTCCTTTTCATTACATTGTCCACTTAGTTAACGTTAATGTGGCTGGTTCACTATAAATTTTACAATAAATACATGGCACCGACTACTATTTTCTAAGGTTATAGGCTCAGCAAGGCTCACCAAATGCAATCTTGAGAGGCATTTTCCTCTTTCTATGTGTGCTGCAGACTACAGCACACATAGAAAGAGGAAACAAATGAGGAAAAATAAAGATATTTCTCCTTGTTACGCCGCACCTCGGGACGCGCAAGACTTAGACACTTTCCCAGGTTTACAAGCCCTTGTAAATTTAGAAATGCATCAAAAACCAGGGGAGTTGCATGGGAACACCCATCGCAACACCTGTGTAACACCTCCCTTGCGCAGAGTAAGGTGATGCAGCGATTTGCACTGCGTTGCCATACTCAAGATTTATGAGGCCACTCAAACCCACGCAGGGTGCCTTTGCGTGGCTTCATAAATCTGTCTCAGAGCCTTGCCATGTATCACTTTGCATGGTGCAAACGTGATGCAAGGTTCTCATAAATATACCCCTCAATGTATAATTGATAATTGGTGTCCGAGTTTACATTTTGCGTGAACGAGACCATTCATCTCTTAATACAATGCACTAAAGCACATTTGAAAGGCTGATTATACTTAACCAGATCCAGTTTAGGTGCCTTATATAAGGGTTTTTCTCCTGACACACGTTTCAAACCTATTTTTCTTAAAATTGTTTTTTCTATACCAATAGTGAGGAAAAATCAGAACGTGAAACAGTTTCACACATCCATGTACACATCGAACTATATCACAGAAGAAAGATTATTTCTCCCACTGTTTTAAGATTCTGAGGCAATGAACCTTCTCTGGTCTCACATTCACGGCACACCCTGCTCCAGATTTCTAAACAAGCGGAGAGTTTAGGGAATATCCTGTAAACCTTCTTTGCATTCATAATTTTTTTTTTTTTTTTTTTAATAACTTAGGACCCGTACACAGTGTTCCTCAGAAGTGCTTACTTCTGTGTGTGATCACCAGGACCGATGCGGTTTTAGACCCTTCCTGTGAGCACAGCAACCTTCTTTTGCTGCCTTATTCACAGTGCTTAGTATTCGTTTTCATCATGTGATTTTCCAAAGCTTATTCCCGGTGTTGTTTTTGATTTAAGTGAGTGGTGATGTATTCCACAGCTAGCGCAGGCCTGAAAGTGAGAAGCCTCTGTAAATATTATTTCATTAGTCATATGAATAGAAGTAAGAAAACTTCCTTTTTCTTGAAGTGAAAATTGCCACCAAGGGACAGTGCCCTTTTAATCATAAAGCCATTACGATCATGTGATTATGTGGTTGTATGTTGCATAAAACAGATGCCTATTAAACAGGCTCTGCGTGTTACATTGACTGAGTGCTTAATTTGAGGCATTAGGCAATTTTTGGGGGCCGGCACGTATTTTTTCCCTATCAGGCATTTCTAGAGAGTAAGATGGGGAAAAATACACAAAGGGAAAATAAGGAGGAAAAACACGACAGGAAAAAAACGCATCAAAGGGAGAAAGCAGGAACCTGCATGAGTGTGAGAAAGGGGGTTAGGCAGGCACGAGGTAGGTTGAAGACTGCAGAGCCTTTTAGCACTGGCAGCGGGCTTCTGAGCACAGTTTTGGGCACCAGTAGTCGAAGTGCATTAAACAAGTATGGGAACTGTGATGCTGTGCACAAAGGGATGGGTGAGTGAGCATAGGGGCGGGGTCCAAGGCATGGCAAAAAATATATATATATTTTGTAATTTTGACCGGTCTTCCACCTTCCGGTAATTACATATAAAATAAGGCAGAGTAAAATTATGCAAGCTAAGTTAATCAGTGGGAAATGCACTATCATACATCATTAACCCTCTGTTAGATAATGCACTGCCGATATCTGTGTCTACAACCAGAGAGCCACAGAATGGAGTCCTGGTTGGTGCAGTGGAGAATAGTGACTTGTGTATGTTTAGTGCTATGAGTTCCCATTCTGTGACAGAAAGCACTGTGAATATGTAAGTAATTATTTTAAACTTGCATTGCGCACTGTAAAAGATAGGCTGCTATACAATGTGCAAATAGGGCTTAAGATAAAAAAAGTGCTTCCAAAATATAGATTTTAGTAATACCCTGACTGTACATAATGCAATTTTTTTAAACTGTCCTTTAAAGCACATACTTCACAGCTCAGCGGGTAACTCTCCTGCAATACCATTAAAAAGAATAAATCTGTGCTTTCAGAAAGCTTCAAGGGATTCCATCAACAAAAGCCAATACTGTCATTAACCAGTTGTGCACATTTACATTTCTTTCCTGCAACCAGGCACCCAGGCATGAAGGCATGTTTAGCGGACTGCCCCTCCATCGGTTTCACAGAACAGCAGACTCCCTGCCTCATGTTCTAGCTGAAGTATTTCAACTCTTAGGACTAAGCGTCCCAGGGTTGTCTCTTCACAAAAAGTAGGGGGACTGGTTTTCTTAAATTATAAAAGTATGGGCACATCGTACCCCTCGGATCCCACCCACTTCGACCACAGACCGGCACTCATACTTTTTCAAATTAAGCACTGCTGTGATTCAAAGAGCTTGAGCACTTTATTTATTGCTTTTGTGTTTACATCTGCGGGGAAATAAAAGCAGAGTGCATCACTACGACTGAAGGCCTAAAGTGTAAAGATCTTGGGCCGCGGGCGTACTGGAGAGTGACTTTTCATGTCCCTTCGTTAAAGTAGTTTTATCACGTGTGCAGTGTAGCAACTTGCACAGCTAAGATTATTTTACAAAACAAACATTTTGCCCACAAAAAAATGTGTTGAAAAACCTCCATGCAGAAAATGCTCACTGAGGTACAATAATCAATTGTTTGCGGAGCAGAAACTTTGAGGTTTGGCACCAAAAGTGCTACAATTTAAAATATTGTCACACTGCTATACTGTGGCAGAATTAGGTGGTGGAGTTGAGCTGGAATTATATAATCAAACAGGTAGAGACGAAAAGGTGTGCACATTAAAAAGATCGATGACTGAATGCAAGAAACGACCAGGCAGGGGTTAGACGGTGACTTCTGAGGTCTCAACCAGATTTGAAAAAAACCACAAAGGTATTCCATTAGCGTATTTTGATTTATAATGTAGAGACTATGGGGCATATTATCAACGGCCAGCGATAATTATCGCTGGCCGTGCTGAGCGACGAATTCCCTAACGCAGGCTATCTCTGGTATTTATCGCCCTGGTAGCGCGTTATTAACAACGCGTTTCACCAGGGCGATAAAAATTCCAGAGATAGCGAGGTTATCGCCGTTTTGCAGGGAACATCGCTGGTTTTCCAGCGATGTTCCCTGCAAAACGGCGATAACCTTGCTGATACGACCCTGTGGTCGTATCAGCATAATCCACCCCTATGTCTAACATAGGTAAGTCAGGATTTTAGCAGACGTTAGATTTTGGCGAAAACAGCCGTTTTTGCCAAAATCTAACGTCTGCTAAAATCCTATGGGCTGCCTTGTAAATATCGCGATGTGAACATCAGCGATATTTGCAAGGCAGTTCATCCGGGTACGCTCAGTGACGCCCACTTTGCATCTCATTAGAGATGCAAAGGGGGCGGTTGAAAAGGGTGCTAACATGCGATTATGCATGTTAGCACCCTCTTGTTGATAGGGCGATAGTTTTATCTCCGTTTTTCTGGCTTTTAAAGCCAGAAAAACTGAGATAAAGCCCTTGTAGATATGCCCCATTGTTGTGAAATACATTAATGTCAGTATGTTAGATATTTTTGTTGGCAACATCCAGTCAGAATTTGTAGGTGCATGTTACCTGGGCCATGTCTGTGCTTCACAAAACCTTTGATCCCTTGCAGCACAAGAATATTTCTTGTCCGTAGCTTAGGACTGTTAGTTGCCCGTAGCATGGGACTGCTATAGACATCTTCACAAAATTAAAACTTAAACTGCTGTGTTTTGATTTTGGAGTAAAGTTCCCGTTGGTTGCCTGGAAGTAGGAAGACAACATTCTAATCTCCACGTATGTGGTCGGATGTTTTTTTAAGACGGTAACTTATTTTCACTTAAAAGTAGATTACTTTCATGATATACTATCTGTCTAAATGTTAACGAAAATGCATGTCTTTAGCGGAACAATCCTTTCTGCAAGTATCCACTGAGTACTATTCCATTCTTAATGGTTTGATAAAATGCGGTAATAAAATAACTGTGTACATTATTTTGTGGAGATGTGTTTTGAAATTCGCAGCTGACCAGCTTCTCAATTCCTATGATGCGCGTATTGCATATCTTCAGTAATATGACAAGTAGTGTCATTTTGTGAAAAACAGCTAGCTAAATATATTTGTTTTCATATGTTGTTGTGTTGCATTATCACTGCTTTTGCTTTCATTACGAGCTTGGTGGTAAAAACTACCAAGCTTGGACATAGGGAAAATATCGATTCTAAGGGGTTGGGTGAATAGCAAGTGTTAAAACACACTGATTATGAGTTTTTTTTACTGTGTACCGTGGAGTTGTTATTTAGTGAATGTGTTAAATACTGAAAGTGTGTTATTTAACTCATGTGGTAAATACAGTACCTGATAAATAGCACATGCCAAAACATCAGGAAGTGCCTATTTTCAGGCATTGGAAGTTACAGGAGTCAGGAAACTATTGCCTAGAGAACAGAAATAGCCACAGCAACACACAAAAAGACCTTTGGACACCCCAAGAGTACACCAACAACCTCTTACTGGGAGTGCAGGCATTCATTTTGGGTTTATAACGCACCTTGAAACAAGACAAATAGAATCTACTGCCATTCTCTGATGCCACTCAGTCATCACAAGTAGAAACGTGCCAGACTCTTCCATCATGGACCCTTACAGGGCAAGGAAGTTCAAGTTTACCGATCCTGAGCTGGAGTTCCTGCCCAAGGAAGATGGTAAGACACCATGGCCATCTAATGTGCCATCAATCAATCAATCAATCAATCAATTAATCAATCAATCAGGAGTTTGTATAGCGTGGCTACTCACCTGTGAGGGTCTCAAGGCGCTGAGGGGGGGGCTGCTCATCCATCAGGGCATGGAGGTTCAGTCGAAGATCCAGGTCTTGAGGTCTTTCCTGAATTAGGTCAGTGACAGGGATTGCCTGAGGTGGGGGGCAGGGTGTTCCAGGTCAAGGTAGGAGAAGGATCTAACACCGGTTCTGGTCTTGTGAATCCGTGGGACGGCGGCCAGGGCAAGTTGGGTGGAGCGAAGTTGTCTAGCAGGTATGTGGAATGCTAGGCAGCGGTTCAGATATGCTGGTCCTGTGTCGTGGAGAGCTTTGGAGGCATGTGTGATGGTGATTCTCGTGTTGATTGGGAGCTATTGGAGTTGTCGGAGGTGTTGTGTTATGTGGCTGCAGTGGGGGATGTTGAGGTCCAGTGTGGATGCTGCGTTTTGGACGCTCTCTAGTTTCCTGAGCTGTTTCTGGGTGACGCCGGCGTAGAGTGCATTGCCATAGTCAAGTCTGCTGGTGATGAGTGCCATCTCATGCTGAAGAGGCAACTCAAAAAATAATAAAACCATGCTTGTGGAAGGAGATAGTGAAGAAAATCAATACTGAATTAACATATCAACGTAATGTTGATAACAATAAAAACAGGTTCCATTCCTTGAAAATCTAGGCATTTAAGCAATTTCCCAAGCACATGCCCAAACTTATGGCAGCTGGTAGTAGTTCTCCACCTCAGTTCTACCTCAAGCTGTGGGAATATAAAATTACGACCATCCTCAACATGTCTGGCAAGGAAGACAAGAAAGAAGGTCTTGGGGCAGGGGAATCCAAGGTACAAAACATGAGAGTTGTAATTGAAATACATGTGGTAGTTAAAAAGTTGACTTGTCTAAGAATCATCATCAATGTGAAGATGTAATTTAATACAGATATTCATGTTAATCCATATATGTAATTTTATAGTGGATGACAACTCTCTAATGGTACTGATGACATGAACTCACAATCATAATGCATTGTATTCTTGCATATCAGGAAATCCTGCTATAGCATAGATTTTGCTTTGCTGGCATTAGCAGTGTGGATGTCCAAGGGCAACTGTATATGCTACTCACTCACTCTCTGCAAAGCATCCATCACTTAGCAGAGTATTTTGCTAAAGATTGACTGAGAAATGCCATGCGACAATCCTACTGTCTGCTGTGTAGTGCCTGTTGCAAATAATTCTAGCGTTACTAGCATTATCTGAAAGTGGAGATGGCAGTGGATCTCTATGTTGGGCTCCAGGGTATCCGTAATGATGTAAATATGTGTTGTATAGTGCCCATATCGAGGCTGTGTATCCTCTGGATCTCAAGCTGGCTCATGTTTATTGGTCCCAGCACTAATCTGTCAGTCTGGCTCGTGTCCAGCATTACTGCACCATTTGATAGCATTGATTAGTGGCCTGGTTTCAAACCTCATATTGCATGGCGTGTTGTAGCAGATAAGGCATAGCTTGATATAGTGACCTAGCAGTGCTGTAACAATGGTTGTGTACTGCAGAATGGAAGTGTGAGTTGCTGTAATCAAACTGTGAGAGGTTCATCTGTCCATGGCTGTTTAAGTACGTCTGGCCCTGTGTGCAGGTGTGTGTGAGAGTATATTTTTTCAGCTCAAACAGGGCATGTACTGTGTTTTTACCATTATTGTGTTGATCTTAGTTTTCTACGTTGTTTTACAACTTTTCTTATAGTCCCTACACTTTTAGAAATTAATACCCCCTGCTTTTGACTCGAGGTATTTTAAGGCGGTGTTTATCACTGCTTTTTTATAACATTTAATACTTGTAATTGTGTGTTATTTAGCACATGTGTTATTTTTTGCATTTGGTAAATATGACATGCAGTAAACCACATACACATTAAATAATGTACAGGGACCACAGACATGCAGTATTTAGCATATGTGCTAAATGTCATAATCTGTTTTTAAATAGTAATCAGACAATTTGTTAACGTCATGTGCTATTTACCCTGGCATGTGGTAATTACCACTATGCCTAACTCATAATCAAGACCTTTGTATTTTTAGTTTCAATAAAGTGTTGGGACCATGCCATTGATTGGCCACACTTCCCAGATTAATTTATAAAGTGCTAGCCAGAACGTGGCGTCTGGAAATGTTTTGGCGTTAATGTTTTCAACTCAAAATTATAGTTTGTCTTTTCAGGAACAGTGTCATTATTAGAAGCACTAGCCATCTAGTAGTCAAGTCAAAATGGCTTTATTCAGCACAAATTATGTGAACCATAAAAGCATCAACTTAATACAAAGACATACAGTACAAAAGATGCAGCTCACAAAATAGAACCAAATTCACACAATCACCAGTACAATTGAAAGAGAAGGCTTGACATAATAAAACACAGCAAGCCCTGGGGTACATAATAAGGGCCTAAGCCAAAATATCTGTTTGTGTTCCATGAGTCATCACAGTTGGCTCTATATAAGGTCACTTTAAAAAAAAAGAACAATCAAATACAATAGGTTAAAAAATATAATAAAGTACAAACATTTCACAGATCAGCACCACATTCATACAATAGCCAATACAGTTTAAAATAGGTTTAATCCAACACTATTAAAATATGAGCAATAAAAACACTAAGTATAGTGACAGCAGAACAAAGTCTGGGATACATAATGTGGGCCTAGACTAAATTAACTGATTGTATTCCCTGAATCATATTATAGGGCTCTAATAAGGATCACTTTCGAAAGAAACAAGGTGACCATATGGCAGACTGTCAAATCCCTTAGTTCATACAGATGCTTAAAGGCAGTCTGGTGATGAATGATTCTTTCTTGTAGGAAGAGGAGCTTAAGCAGGGATTTCCAGAGATTTAGATAAAACGTACAAAAAAGTGCTCAGTGCTGAGTTGTCTGCTCCGACCGATTATCACAGGGGCATTTTCGAGTAATTGAACCTCAACCTTTGTTTTTTGGGAACACAGTTAAACAATGGAAAATGAGAAGATGAAAATGAGTTAAAAGGTACCTATGCTGTATGTTGTAGGTTATCGTAAGGTATAATTTACATCCAGGCTGATCGTTCAGTACAATGTACCTCCCCACTGTCACCCAGGGAAGATCTACTTGTTCCCTCTTCCCACGGCAGACCCCAAAAACATGTTCTTTTATA
Organism: Calotriton arnoldi; assembly: GCA_963921515.1. NCBI lineage: Eukaryota > Metazoa > Chordata > Amphibia > Caudata > Salamandridae > Calotriton > Calotriton arnoldi. Next base: position 1,904,159 of record CAWUFW010002252.1, read on the forward strand.
TCTTTTTTGGAGTACCTTTTAATTTCTACCCGGTAAGATCATAAGTCCCTCTCTGTCTGGCCTAGGCCCAACAGGGCCTGCTTTATATACCGTAACCGGGGAATTCTATTCATCATATCTAGGCCCATACAGTCCTTAAGAACAGATTTAGTAAACATGGTTTCTTGTTTAGACCAAACAGATCGCCATAATAGGCGAGATTTACTTTCAAGAGTATTCGAAAGGAAGTCAACTCCCAATTCCCAGTGAACTGTGAATGCCAGAGTGGAATGTGGAACTGCCAGGAGTTTCCTTAAAAAGGCATTTTCTGTTTTTTATAGAACACCTTTATCCCCTATAGCCAGATCCCCGTGCCATACACTGCTGTTGAAATTGTTTTGGCGTTATAAAGAGAGAGCATCTGAAAAATTGGTTTATTGCCTAACTTAGAGGCAAACCTCATCACCTCTTCATTATTCCTAGTCATGCTAGATACGCAGATCTCCCTATGGCACTTCCAGTCCAGTTTGGATGAAAACTGAATCCCCAGATAACTAAAAGTGTTTGCATTTTGTAGTTTCCTCCCTTTAATGAAGAATGTATGTTGTTTCCCTCTTGTACAACCACAACTCTTGGTATAAGTCTTGGCAATATTAATTTTCATACCCCTTCTTTCCATGAAGTCTGAGAAAGAATCTATCAAAAGCTGCAGACCTTTTGGAGTAAGCGCTAGGACAGCACATCATCAGCATACAGGAGTATTGGGATCTGCCGCCTCCCAATCCTGGGTGTATCTGCGCCAATCAGCTGAAGTGTTTCTTCCACATCATTTATGTAGAGAGAAGAGGAAGGACCCCCAGGTCACACCCCTGTCAAACAGTAGCGGCTCCTGGAGGGAGTTCCGCCGGGCGGTGACGTGGGGCGGGGGAGGGGCAGGGTGGGGGGTAGTAAAAACCGGAATCCGGCCGTACCGAGGTAAGTTAGCAAAAAAAACGAATTTCGTTGCGCGCGCTGCATTGCATTTGGTGATGCAGCGCGCGCAACAAAATTCGTTTTATTTATTTATTAGGATTGGATATAGAAAGTTCAGTGAATATAACCAAAATTAACAAACGAGGGAACCGGTATAGAGGAGGACGCGCTGCCTGAGAACCCCGATTGAGAGTGCCTAATTGTAACAGAGGGAATTCAGTGCTCACCGCTATTATAAAGATTTTCCGTCCTCCATAATCTGAAAATACGGAATAATTATCACAAAGACTGGTGTAGACTAAAGTATCCCACTGATATCACAGGGGATCCAGTAATAACCCGGATTCGAGGTGTATGACCAATTAAATGTTGTTTGAGTAATAAGGATAAGGTAGCTCCTCTCCTTTCTTTACTGAAAGATACCACAAATGGATTCCCAGGAACCTAAGGTCCTTGTTATATATACATATACCTTTCAATATCATCATTGTTCTTCCTTATTGAATTGGAGAACAATAGCCCATTTTATATTTACCATACAGGTTACGCGAACTTGCACCAGAAAGTAAACATTGAAAGAGACAGTTTATCCTTCTAGTCCTGATGAAGGTGGTTTCTGAATAATTTATAGCCACCGAAACGCGTCGACGCCCTTGTTTGTTAATTTTGGTTATATTCACTGAACTTTCTATATCCAATCCTAATATCTATTGTTGGATCTTTTGAAACTGATTGATTCTTATGAAATAACCATTATATGATGATTTGAATGTTTTTCACATACTTTACTGTCTCTTGTGTATTGAATTGTGTAATTTTTAACTACAATTTTTTTTATCACATTATTGTGTTTTTATATGTTTCTGGAAGAATACTTTTAATAAAATTGTAATTTTTGTAATTCATTGAGTTGTTCATCAATGTGCTTGTAGTTGTTTGTTGGGGCCCACGGTTTAGGTGGATGTGAGATCCTTCAAGATATGTTTTGGCTCTAATAGATTTGAGTGGGAACGAATGATATATGGTAAATCATATTAGCTTCCAAGAGAGTTCCTTTTTACTTGTACATACTTCAACACATACCTATTCACATACAGGAATCCTGCTTCCGCCAATTGAATGAGCTTCTGCTGTTGATTTGCTGGGGGAACGGCAGGGCACTGATCAGCCAGTGCTGAAGGCACAATGGGAGGGTGACATGGGTGTGGAGTAGAGGGAACAGAATTGGGTATCCATGTTGGGCAACTGCAGAAAAATCACTTCAATGCATGCCTTCAATTGATACACTATAAATGCACCCACAGGGATTATGTTACACTGCAGTGGCTACACAGGCTAGACCACTCCAAGCCGGAGCAGTGCCCCAAGTGCAGGATAGCTGTGGTGTTGCAAAATGGAATATTATGTGGTATGGCTCGAAGGCCAATATTCTCACAATGCACAGAGATGATCCTTGGATTCAACAACAATAATCCTTATCTCAGTCCTGATAGTGTGGCAAAGAGCAGTCAAGCGTTACTGGAGGAACATGTGTTAAGCATTTTACAGTGCCATTATGGTGCATGAGTAATCGAAACAGCTCAAAAGAAATGCAACACCAATTTATAAAAATAGAGCTTATTTTATATAAATAGAGACACCGAAACAAACTTTGTATCATTCATACAACCGGAGTTGTGCATTTTTAAAGTGTTCGAAAATAAATGCAGTAAATCTGTCAAACTGGTCCCAATTAAATGAATGGGGGAAAACACAGGTGACACTCGGTCACTTACAGGGTGAGTTCAAATGAACTCTCTTGTGGATAAGATCATGCGGGTCCCTAAATTAAGTTCCAACAGTCGTTACTTTGTTACCTTGCCCAGGAAGACTGGATGCAGAGGTGACGGCTGTCCTTGGTACTGAACGGGATCCCTGGGAGCTGTCAAGCTTGCAGCTCTTGACAAAACCACACTTGGAGATGGAGTTCCACTTTACCAACAGAGAGTAGAGGCCTTTAGGATCATAGGACCTGGGTTCAATAGCTGTATTTCTTCTATCTTGCTCGTCGGCTCTGGGTGCAGAGGTAGCTGGCAGCTGTCAATCACCGGGGCAGGTTGCGCCAAAGGTGCTTTACCACACACTCGACGACTCCAACTTCAGGATCCAGGAACACAGCAGTGGAGTCATCGCCGACATCAGTTGCTGTGAGTTGCTCTTGGGCTGGCGATGTCACTCAAGGGGCTGAACACTCGACTGGCAATCACCAAGTTTTGGCTGCAGCAAATGTAGTCCATGGTTACTTCAGTGGCTAGAGGTCGACAGGACTGATGTAGTGGTTTGAAACTTGGTGAAAGCTTAGATCCACTCCGGGCTTGCAGGACACCACTTCTCTTTGGGCTCACTCTTGACAGGCCCATCGGGTTGCAATTCTTGTCACGCAACACGTCGATTTTCCTGCAGCTTGCAGTGAGCAATGAGCTTTTGCCACTGACACATGTCAGTACATGGTCTCTTTGGAGCACTTAAGTGTCTTCTCTTTGTGCTGCGGCAGAGTCCAAAGTACTGTTGTTGGTGACGGCATCTTCTGTGTGCCTCTTCTCTGATTCAAATTCAGAACAGAGGTTCTGGTGTCAGGGGATCTCCTTAAATCCTAGTTTAGGCAGTTTTAAAGGAGTGAGGAACAGTGGCCATGCTACTGGTCCCTGTGGCTAACCCGCCCCTGAGGTGACAACATTCTGTGGGTGTATGTTACCTTTCTACCCATAGTCCTCTAATTTTGGGTCTTCCAACATGACAGAGCCCTTCCTTCGCTGTACAGACCTTCTTGCCCACCCTAAAGGTGTGGCTAGCCTTTTGGAGGTGTACTCCTCCTGAATAACTCATTTTTCCACCTGTCGGACTGAACAGGGCGGGAAGGGCTTTGTCGTTGAGCGGGGTACAAGGTAATTACACATAAAGGGTGGTGAAAGCCTTGGAGGATCACTGTCTTGATGAATGTAAACACTAGCCATCCTGGAAGGGAGGAGGTGTGACCTCCTTCCTGCCCAGGCCTTTGACTCCATCCGAGGGAAGTGCTAGCACATCCTACCAGGAGGGCAGTCTTTTGTCTTGGCGGAAAACGGCTTGGGGAAGCCCGCCAAGGCACTGGGTCACTGTTCCTAGGGGGTAGCCACTCAGGGTGGCACCCCTGTGTATGCCAGCTCACCCTCGATGTGAGAATCATGTTGGGGTGAAAAAGCACTGTGTTTGGCACCAAACATGGTACAATTCGGTCGTTCCAAATTGGAGCTGGCTATCTCAAGTTTCCTCAGTAGGCAGCTCATGTTAGTCTATGAATAGCCGGTCACATAGAGTAAAACCTTGCTTTACAGGGTTACTGTAGGGATATATATGTATAAACATTTATATCCACACCTTTAATATAAATGCACTCTACCTCCTGGGCTTAGGAGGACAACCTTAAGAGTGACTTACTTACATTAAGGCAGTGGTGTGGCTCTGCAGCACATGGTGTGCGCAAAGTCACACTCAAGCAGACAGGCTCCTCATGGAGGGCTGCAATGATAGACCTGCTGACACACTTTTACTCGGGTCACACCGGGCGGCACAACCAGTGCTGCAGGCCTGATGACCCCTTTACTACCCTTGCCCTGGGTACCACTGGTACCATATATTAGGGACTTATAAGGGGGCAAAGTACCTTGGCAACTGGTTGTACCAATTCACATTACTTTTAGGGGAAAGAGCATGGGCACTAGGGCCTGGTTAGCAGGTCCCAGTGCGCAATCAGAGTAAAAAACTGCATCTAGCAGTCTAAAATGGGATAAAAAGAGTGGGGCATCTGCAAAGATGCACAGTTTCCTCCAAGTGGTGACTTATATACACATGTGGTGGATATGCTCGGGCGTGGCAGCTTTCTGGGGTAAGGTGGTCCAGGCTTTCGTGGAACTCACCGAGCTACAGTTGCAGCTGATGATTCAGATGTGCTTACTGGGGTTGGTGACCCACACTAAACAAACTAAATATGTGGAGAAGGTACTCGAACTAGGATTGACTATGGCCAAGAAATGTATAGCATTGAGGTGGATAACTGAGTGGCTACCCACCCGGAAGCAGTGGCTGTGGTAATTTGCGAGATGGGTACAAGCTAAATGAGAAGTGCATCACAGATTGATGTCCAGCGGGGCTGGACAAGGGGGCAAAATGGAATGAGACTTAGTGGAAGTCTGTTTACAGCAGGAAATGGGGGACCCTGCGGTGGGGCAGGATGCAGAATCTGCAGATAATTAACTGCCAGATACTCACATGGTAATGATATGATGTGATGTGCTACGATGCTGCATATGCTATGTTATTTATACTGCCCAGATGCCATGCACATACTAATATTGAAAAGTATTTGCTGTGGCATGATCCTCTCTTTATGTTTGAGGGGTGTGGGAGGGAAGGTGCCTGGGAAATGTAGTTGAATGGTAATTTTACTTAACTGCTAAAACCAATAAAATAAATATAAAAAAACTATAAAAAAATAACAAAAAATGGGACACATATAAGTGTTTTATGTATGTATTATCATTCTGAATTGTGGACAATGTTACCCTGTTGTCAAATCCTATAGCCATAGATATATGTCAACAAATGTTTTGATCTTTATTTCATACAGAACCAGAGGTCCCTAAAATATCCTTGGCTCGAACGCTCACCGTTGATGGTAAACCACCACTCAAATAATAATCATACTCTGCGGGCCTGTTTCTCCTTTAGTCAGCATTTGCAAGGTGTGCCTATGCTTTTCTCCAATGACCTTGAATCAATTGGGTGGTGAGTAAAAAAAATAATAGACTTAAAAGACCTTGTGCCAATCCATGTGAACAAACTTTTCATAATCTTTAATTAACTCTGTCTGCATGTGAAAAGCATATCAGGAGACTGACTATTCTTCTCAGTCAACCTATTCTAGCAGGCGATATACTCAACGTCTTTTCCTTGGTAGGCTGGTTTCCCAGACCAACCAAAGACACACTCCCTAACCTTGTGGAAAACTCAATGTGGTTGTGAGAAGCAAGCACGTTGGCCAACATATCACCTTAGCTTGCAAAGTGGCGAAAGGTAATTACCCTTCCCACATCCAGTCAAATAAAGTGCCTTAACTATGACCCCATGGAGTGTCCTTACCAGATGCAAAAATACACTCTTGAAAATGCAGCACATCTTGGCATTGCAATCACTGTATATGGAAATAGAAGAACTGTGAATCATGTCTGACCCACATAAATAATCTTTCACTCCTATTCTCAGTCTTAAACCAATGCACACACATTTTTTGTGTGCCTACGTTTATTTTTCATTTATTTATTTTGGAAACTTTCATGAGCATTGGTTTACATTCTACTCTTCATTCCAGTATTTCATGCATCTATTTACATTTAATTACTTATATATATTTGCTGTTTTTCTTTCATGCCTGAAATATTAGTGATGAAATCTATATTATACATACCAAAGAGACATGTGATCGCATGTTTGATGTTGTAGTGCACAGCAAACGTACTAAGTTCATTAGTGTGGCACCATTTTAGAGGGTATATTTGAAGAGTTGAACGGCAGTCTAAAGTAAATTACTAAGGATGTCTTTACTTGATATTGTAAACAGTGACGGAATCTCCTCAGTGGTGCTGTATAAGCAATTAACTGCTGGCCCATCTGCTGTTTTGTTTGCCCTCCGTTGGGGGCCGAAGTCCGGAGAGGTGCGGAGACCGGGATCGGGAGCCAGGGAGTGCAGACTACACTCCCCAGCGTCCCCTGCGGCATCTGACGTGCAGCCGCCAATGCCCCCTTTGTGACAGGAGGCGCCTTTAAAACCTCCCAGGGGCTCCCGCAGCGCGGGACGCCCATCTGCTGTTTTGTTTGCCCTCCGTTGGGGGCCGAAGTCCGGAGAGGTGCAGAGACTGGGACCGGGAGCCATGGAGTGCAGACTACACTCCCCAGCGTCCCCTGCGCCATCCAGTGTGCAGCCACCAATGCCCCCCTTTGCGCCAGGAGGCGCCTTTAAAACCTCCCAGGGGCTCCCGCAGCGCGGGACGCCCATCTGCTGTTTTGTTTGTCCTCCGTTGGGGGCCGAAGTTCAGAGAGGTGCGGAGACCGGGACCGGGAGCCAGGGAGTGCAGACTACACTCCCCAGCGTCCCCTGTGGCATCCAGCACGCAGCTGCCAAGGCCCCCCTTTGTGCCAGGAAGCGCCTTGAAAACCTCCCAGGGTCTCCCGCAGCGCAGGACGCACGCGGGCGTGCCCGGGCCGCGCCTGGGCAAAGCCCGGGCCAAGGCGGGCCTGTCTGCGCCCATCAGAGCCCGGAGGAGGCTGGGCTGGGCCACCCCCTTAACATCGACGCATCTTGTTGCAACAATGGGTAAGCGTAAACAACCCTGTAGTCAGGATCAGGGGAGTGCTAGAGTGAAGGTGCCCAGGAACTCTGCCTCCATTATATCTTATCTGACCTCTGCAGTGGGGGCTCTGAACAAGGAAATCCGAAACACGGAGGTTGAACTGGGTTTGAGCTCTGATCATTCAGGGAGTACTATCCCACTAGTCACTGCCCCTAAAAATCCCGTCCCCATCGAGCTGAGAGTGTTGATAATTGAGCAGGGAACAGTGGGGGAAGGCACCTCACATATTGATAGACTGTCAAGGGGTGCAGAGGGAGAGACAAAGGAAGTGACTCCCAGAGAGGATGCACCCCTGCAGAAGGCCCATTTGATCTACCCAGGGAAAAAGAGGGGGAAAAAAAGACCAAGTAAATCTGGACAATTATCTGCTGATATGACCGCCAATCAGGGCGAAGACTTGGACTCATGTGTTCAAACAGCTGTTCGGAAAGCTATGGTGGAAATTTTTAACTCACGACTGGAGTTCGTATTTTCAAACATTGTTAAAGACATTACTGATTCGTTGAACACTTCTGTAAAGGGGATCATGGTGAAATTAGAGCGCCTAGAGACCCAGTTAGGGGGCCCAAAAAATGCCTGTGAGATTGTTAATAATAGCATCAACCCTCAGGTACAAACGCTGCCTATTGTTAAAAACAGGGAGGAGGGTCCAGTTAATCAAACACCATCAAAGAATAGGTCTGGATCAAATTCTATAACCAATGTAGACGCAACTCTAGGGAGACAGGCAGGGGGCATCACTCGCTGCCATACTGAGACAGCCCCAAGCCTTTTGCCCAATAACGAGCCTTCGGCTCAGAGCAGGCTCCATGGTAACCTAGCGGATAATAACGTGATAAACAGCTGCAGACTCAATTTGCCCCCAGAAGCCACTCCTTTAGTTGCTATTCTTACAGGGGTTCCCCCACTTAGAGAGCACTGTTTGGAAACCACCATGGTGTTGCTACGTAAAACCAAATACTGGTGTGATCAACATTCCAGTAGCAGGACCAAGGTTTCCTCACACATTATAATGACCAGACGAGTGGGGTGGGTTGGTCACAGACCCAAACAGGTTGTGGGAGACTGTATTGTCGTCAATTTTGACAGTGCAGACATAGCGGGGCAGTTACTTAGGGATGGCCCCAAGGAGGGTCAGGGGGGCATAAGGGCCCTGCCCTTGGGCTTTTTCTACCCACCACCTAAGGGGGCACAGTCATCCGGTAGTTCCTCCCAGGGGCCTAGGCCCTTAGTGGCTAGGCGGGGCTGTCCCACTCTACGTCCAAGCCCCAGGGAGGAGATCCGCTCTGAAAAGTCTATTTGGAGCTCAGCAAGTGCCCCGAAATTGCCAACCCTGTTTACAGAGAAAGTTGAAGAAGGAAACAGTCTAGCTTGTCAAAATAGATTCCTCCCACTATCCTTACTAGATGAAAATGATTGACTGGAGCTGTCTCGTTGTCAACAGAGCTCCACCAGTGAATCTACTAAAAGGGCAGGGGATAGATGAGAATACAATTCTTAATTGCAAGATTATCAGTTGGAACATTGCGGGCTTGAGAAGCAAAAAAGATGATCCCAGGTGGATTAATTATTTAAAAGACTATGATATAGTTAGTCTACAGGAGACCTGAGACATGGAAAACAACTTCTGGGTGGATGGGTTCAAATCATACAGTGTTCCCGCATGACCTTCTCTGTCAGGTAGAGCAAAAGGGGGCCTCCTAATGTTATTTTCACTCATATTGTCAGGTGTACACAGGAGGGTGGACGTGGGGTCCCACAATTGTCTGGCAATTGAATTCACTGCTCCTAATTCAGTCAAATTATTGTTTGTTAATTTTTATAATTCTGGAGAGAGTAGTTTTTTAAACAAACATTTATGTAAATTGAAATGTTTTTTAGAGGAGTACAGACTGAAGCAAACCACTTATTATTCTATTATAACTATGGGCGATTTTAATATTCATGTTTGTGAGGTGAACTGCCAGGTAGAAGATTTTTTAGGGCCGGAGAACTCCTCCACTCCCCATTTTGAGCATGCACAGCATGGGGAATTGATTGGAGGAGCTTTTGGCTGCAGTAGACCTTTTTGAACCAAGCTTTATTGATTCAGATGAGAGGATTCCCACCTTTAAAGCACGAGGGTTGGGATACTATTAAAGATTTTATATTTATCTCCCCTATCTTACTATCTCAAGTAATTTTTTATAATGCCAGGTGGTCCCATTTTAGTGATCACAATCCTGTTATTCTTGTGTTGGACAGGGGTTTTGGACTAAAAGGGAAATTAGAAAAGCTAGGTGGTGATACTCATTTGAAAACCTCTGATCAGGGATGAAGGCTAAAATGGGCCAAAGTAATCCCGGACCTTTTCTTTCAGGACCTCTGTGTGAAGGTTGATGAAAAGCTTGCAACCTGCCTTGATAACTCCAAACAGGGGGCGAAGGTACTTTCAGCCTGCGAAGGTATTTGTGCGCAGGTAGCGTCCGACCTTTCCTTACCAACCAGATTTAGGCAAAATAATGGCGAGAGTTGGTTTGATAGCAACTGTTCTGAAGCACACCGAAAACTGGTAGCAGCTTTGAAACTGGTCCCACGAGATAAGGTCTATATAGCCACGTTAATAAAGCAGTATAAGCTTGCTCTAACCACACGTAAAAATGAAATAAAGGAGGATGCATGGAATGCTTTATTAGCGGTGGAGGTCCTAAAAGATAGCTCTATATTCTGGGCTATTGTAAATAAACCTTTTTTCTCTGGTATAGAGAATGTGCCCCTGGAATGCAACATCACAGAAGCCCAATGGCTCTCTCATTTTGAAGCCATATACGAGGCCACTGCTACCTCGGACTTACCTGCTAGTTTAGAACATAGAAGGGAATCCTCCAAAATTTGCTTTTAACGAAGGTGAAGTAGAACTGGCAATAATGCAAATGACCAGTAATAAGGCCCCCGGTCCAGACGGCGTCCCGACCAACTTATACAAACAAAATCCAACCTTCTGGGCCAAATTCTGACAAATGTCTATAATGTGTCAAGTCAGCAGGGTTTCCCGTCATCATGGTCGTCATCTACTATCATTCCAGTTTTTAAAAAAGGCCAGAGAGGAGACCCACGTTGCTATAGGCCGATATCCTTAATTGATTCCACAGTAAAAATTTTAGGGAGAGTGATTTTAACTAAGTTAATGGACTGGCTGAACGAGAACGAGGTTTTAACCAACCTCCAATATGGTTTTAGACACGGAAGGGGTACTCTGGACCAGTGCCTAAATTTACTTTTAATAGCAGGAAAATACACATTAGCCAAAGTGGGGACATTACACCTGGCTTTCATGGATCTCTCCTCGGCTTTTGACCTGGTAAATAGATCTAAACTTTGGCTTATCCTGCTAGACATGGGCATAGATCCATGTCTAGTTTACTTCTTGGCTGACCTACATAGGGATCTCTCCGCAAGGGTGAGGGTCAACCAAGAAGGTAATTGCACAAAGCACTTTAAATCTGGTAGAGGTGTTCATCAAGGATGTATTTTAGCTCCATTGCTTTTTACCCTATATATAAACAATTTAGCCAAGATTTTAGACTCAGCCAGCCTAGATATGCCGCGAGTAGGGGACAGGGTTATCCCTGTGCTCCTATACACGGATGATGCTGTTTTACTAGCCCGTATAGCTTTAGGGCTCCAGAGGCTTTTGGACTCCTTCGGGGCCTATATGAAATCATTGGACCTAGTAGTCAACATAGCTAAATCACATACTATGACTATGGGCCAGAAATATAAAAGAGCTAAATCTTTCTACTGTGAAGGTGTAGAGCTGACCAGGGTGACCTCTTTTACCTATCTGGGGGTACTATTCGATGAGAGGGGTTCATGGGTTCCCCAAAAGAAAGCTAAAATAAATGCGATGGCAAGGTCAACGGCTGTAGTTTATGGCTTTGCACAGCGATTGGGGGCCAGGCCAATCGAAGCCATGCTTAACATCTACAGGTCTAAATGCATAGCCATTGCACTCTATGGATCGTTCATCTGGGGTTATAAGCCACCCGAGGGGGTATAGACAGTCAAAAACAAATTTTTACGTACCCTCTTGTCGGTCCCTCAATCTACTTCAACTTTTTGGAATACATCAAGAGACAGGTGTTAGTTATGTATCAGACCTGTTCAGGTTGGCCCCGGTGGTCTGTTGGCTTAAGACCTGGCTCAACCCAGAACTAACCTTGAATCATAAGATTATTAGGGACTGTGTCGCCCTGGAGCGAGTTAACCGTATTCCGTGGCTATAGTCGTCAAGCACATCTTAAATAAAGTAGGGCGCCCAGATCTTTTTGATTTCCCGGATAAAATAAAAAAAGAGGACTTGGCCTGGGTAAAAACACATTTTCTGAATTTAATGTCGATTGAGAGAGAGGTGACCGAGCTAATGAAACCCTCAGTAAAAGCCTCTTTTTTGCTAAAAACCTCCCCCCAGATTGAACCTTACTTGAGAATTGTCACAAAGCCCTTCCATCGCCTGCTTTTAACCAGGTTTCGTTTTAATTTAATTTCTTAGGTAATCTGCAAGGCTGGAGTAGGGTGTGTGATTGAGGTCCTTGCACTTGTGACAATTTTTCGAATCAGGATACTATGCACTTAACAATGTTCTGTGAGCACTATAACGTTATCCGCAGGAGGTTTTTATTTCCAATTTTAAGGGGAAAAGGCTTTATACAGGTTAAACCCGCCTTACTCTATCTTCAGCTGCTGAATGACCCATGGGAGATATTTAACATTACAAGAAAGAGTATGCTGTTCCTAGAGGATCCTACAGGTCAAGGTTATGCAAGAGGCATGTGAGTGCTCGTGAAGTTCGGAGAAATACTTATCTCCTTTCAGAAAAAGACCCTCACACACCCAGCCAGCTAGGTGTCTTGCTTTATCACTGGGTCTGCTCCTTATCGGGTCGGCGCTGCAATACCCGATCGGCACCCGTGGTGGGGCCTTCTTGGCGGAGATCTTTTTTCTTAGCCGTTGGGTGTAGTGCGTGTGAGGGCCCTAGTGAGTGTAGATGTGGAATGTGTGTAATCTAAAACAGGAGTTAGTGATCCACCCAAAACTATTTTAATGACTGTGGCCACTAACCTGATTAAAAACAGAAAAAGGCGCACACGCCTGCCCTAGGATTGCAGGATTGTGTGCTGAAGCTCAGGCCAACATGTTTCTTGCCTAATGTTAATTTAACGGCAATTCTTCAGGACCTAATGTCGACATTCTACACTTTATGGTTGGTGGTCTATAAATACACAGTTAAGTGACCACCCATACAGCACCCTATAAAGTGGTACCTGTCGATCAATAACACTGCCTGTAGGAAAAAAGAATCATAGCGATTAGTACATAGTTCTACTGTAGTCTGCAGTTCAACCTTATTGCAAAAGTGCAAATTATGACCATGCTATTGTGACATTGCAAACCACACGTGAAATATGAGCATGCTTCATATCAAAATATATGTGCTAGTGCACATGGCGAATTTGAAAAAGGATAAAAACAGAAGTAGCCAAGAATATGTAAATATATACAGTATACTAGCACACTCACCCAAACTTGGGTCAGCTCAAAGCATCAAGATGTCACGGCAGGTGAAAACACTGCAAGGTTCAGTGTCCTATGAATAGTAACAATTGACAAGGGAGGGTGGGGGAATTAAGGCATCGGAAAATGGGTAGACGCTCACCTCATGATACTACCAAAATACACGTGAACACTGCAAGAAACGCACCTAGGCTGGATGTTACCAACAAGGGGCCCGAGAGGGATATAGCCCATTGAGATCCCGATGGCTATCGCTAGAAAACACAGTGTCGTCTGCACATTGGTAGTCGGCGGTAAACCGGGGGTGTTATATACCGCATGCTCCTGCTAATCACCACGGCCAGATGGTCAAGGGCGATACACTGAAGAGTGCCACTGGCACCCCCCGATATCGCTGGCAACCAAGTGGTGCAACGAACACAATGGAAGATTAGCGCAAGAAGAGTGAGCGCAATGGACAGGAACCATAACCACGCAGCGTCGCCATTCCCTCCTAAGTATTACACAGTGGGAAAACTCACTCGGGCGATAACTTCAACTACAGTACCCGCCCTGAGAGGAAGGAGGGTGCGGGACACAGCAAGGCAGGTCCCGCCACACGGACACTCTGATCAAATGCCACAAAACCCCCTGTTAGAGGTCCAAGCAAAGGCAAACAGGTCCCCACACTCTTAGACTTATCCCAACACCCAGTACTCACGTTGTCAGCTCCGTCTGTTCACGGGCAACCTACCCCTCACTCTGCCGGACCCGGGTGGATGTCTCTACGCACTCGTGTGCGAATGATATTCCCCGGTCGGTCAGAGATGTAGGCGGGACTTCCGGTAGCATGATAGGGGCAACGACTAGAGCGTCAAACTCCACTTCCGGGTGCCATGTTGGAACACTCTTTGTGTATGCGTCAGTGGAGGTTGCCCCAATTGAAACATTATGGGCCACTATGGAGCGATAGTCTACCGATTATATAGCTAGAAATGTATAGCTAAAATTATAAAGCAGGGGAACACGTAACTTCAAGAATGTGCCTCATAAACCACCAGCTGGTCGTGCAGTGGTGTCTAATCAATAACCAACTCGATAGCCTAGAGAATGTCAAATCCTAGTTTATAAAATAAAAAGGAGGATTGTCATAGCCACCCAGTGGTCGATGTGGTTGCTGTAAAGTACAAAACCTGCCAATATAGTAAACACTGGGTGTCGGGGGCAGGATTAGATAAAGGATACAAACGGGGATAAACCCTGTGTAATAGTGGCCACAACAAAGGGTAGAACCCCTAGTGATACTAATTCCTATAAACTACTCTTGACTAGTATCAGTGTAGCGTATGTTAGTGGTAGTATCTAGAGAATAGTAGTGCCAGTACTAGTCTCGAGTCACAGAAATAAGGAAGGTAAAAGTGGAGCCAGTACATCATTAGATGTATCACGTCAGCAAACTCCAAGGTATGTCCTCATTGAGTCCCTCCCTATCAGAGGACAACCTCAGCACCCACCTCTGTTCTATGCGGAACAGAATGTCACATGTGCATCCCGGGGTGAGCTTCCAAAACCACCCACCGAAAAGAGTCAGGAGGGTGTTTAAGATGTTCAAAGTGGGTCGTCATCTTGGTGTTGGTTCTATGACACCTAAAGTTGCTCCTGTGTTCTGTCATCCGGATTTTCACCGGTCTGGTCGTCATCCCTACATAAAGGAGTCCGCACGGACAGGTCAATACATAAATACAGTTGTTAGTGTTACAGTTGGTGTGTCTCTTAAGGACCCATTTTACCCCATTCGTGAATGTTATTTCTTTTGTGGTCTTAGTAAGCGGGCAGACCGAACAAGCCCCACATGGGTAGTGACCAACTACGGGAGGTAAATCCCATAATCCCCTTTGTACATTGGTTTTCAGGGCACTAGGTTGTGTGTGTATGAGCATGTCTTTTAAGTTACTTGTGCGTTTGAACGCAAATCTGGGAATGGGAAGATCTAATGCTCCTGTGTTCAGAATACCCCAGTGCTTCTTAATGATACTCCTCACTCGATTTGAGTCAGGTGTGAAAGTGGTCACACAGGTGATCGTGGTGTCAGGATCCTTTTGTACGCTTTCGAGCAAACTTTCCCGGTTGTTATTTCTGGCTCTTTTGCGAGAGAGTGACACAGTGTGTTGTGGATAATCCCTCTGTCGCAAGTCTCGAGCCAAAGTATCTGATTCAGTGAGGTAGTCCATCAGTGAACTACAATTCCTTCTTATCCGAAGGAATTGACCAAATGGGAGATTTTGTTTGAGTGCTCTGGGGTGGTGGCTACTGAATAGAAGCAAACTGTTTTTATCAGTTGGTTTGCGATAGAGAGTAGTAGTGATGCAACCATCCCCCAGCCTCACCAGCAGGTCGAGGAAGGGTACACTAGTCTCCGAAATGGTACTCGTAAATTTCAAGAAGGGGTTCAGAGTATTGATCCAGTTGCAAAATTCATCGCATGTTCTACGGTCCCCTTTCCACAGGACCAATATATCATCAATGAACCTTTTCCAGACACGAATATTCGCTGAGTATGGATTGTTGTGATGGTAGATCTCCCTCTCCTCAAACGCTGCCATGTACAAACACGCCAGACTCGGCGCGAAAGTACTGCCCATCGAAGTGCCTTGCGTTTGATGGAATAGTTGTTTATTGTATTCAAAGAAATTCTCTGTAAGTGCCAACGTGACACACTCCAGTATAAATGCCGCCGGAGTAGGGGAAGTCCAGTCCTCTCGGCTAAATACATCCTCTACCACCTCTAGAGTGGCCCTTTGGGGAATATTGGTATAGAGGGCCTCAACATCCAAAGTCAACAAAAATTGATTTCCTCCGGATGCTGGACCCCCTCGAGTAGTCGTAGAACATCAGTTGTATCTTTCACAAATGAGGGGGTGGCCCTTACAAGAGGTTGGAGAAAGTGATCACAAAATCTAGATAAGGGTTCCAAAATAGACCCGATCCCCGAGACAATAGGTCTACCTGGGACCGGGTTCACTTCCTTGTGAATTTTGGGGAGGACATAAAAATAGGGAATTTTTGGGTCAGTGGTAATGAGAAAGTCAGCCTCTTTTTTATTGATCCAGCCCTCTGACTCGGCTGAGAATACCATTGAGGAGATGGTGGTACTTAATCGAGGAGTAGGGTCCTCTCTCAATGGAGTATAGTACCTCCGGTTGCTCAGCTGCCGAAGGCATTCTGTATCATAGTCCCCAGTGGACATAATAACCGTCGCTCCACCCTTATCCGCCTGTTTGATGGTGATGCTGGGGTCGTCCGCCAGAGCCCTGACGGCTGACATTTCACTGGATGACAGGTTATAGAATGGTGCCGGGGTGGTGCCCCTATCAAGATCCTTCAGCACCGCCTGTTCAAAGGTCAGGACTTCGGGGGTACCATTCCACTGTGGGGTGTAAAAGTCGAAGGTTTGTGTAATCCTGAATCATTCTTCTCAGGCAGAGGTTTATCTTGAAAAAGGCTTTTAACCGTACCTTGCGAAAAAAACCTTGTATCTCACATGTCTCACGAAATTTGTCTACTCTCGGGGTAGGTACAAAACCAAGCCCTTTCTGTAATACATCCTCTTCTATAGGTGTCAAAACCCTGTGGGAGAGATTGATAATCAATTTCTCTTCCCCTTGTTTGGCTCCTTGTCTCTACTGGACGTGTCGGTTGTTCCTTCCACTGTACTCTTTTTTGGTATTGCCCTCTTCTGTGCCCTCTTCCTCTGCCCCAGCCTCTGTCTAAAAAAGGGGGTTCATTGATCGGCTGGAAAAAGGGCGGTGGACCCTGTTGGTACATAGGGTATTGCCAAAATGTTTCAATTGGGGCAACCTCCACTGACGCATACACAAAGAGTGTTCCAACATGGCACCCGGAAGTGGAGTTTGACGCTCTAGTCGTTGCCCCTATCATGCTACCGGAAGTCCCGCCTACATCTCTGACCGACCGGGGAATATCATTCGCACACGAGTGCGTAGAGACATCCACCTGGGTCCGGCAGAGTGAGGGGTAGGTTGCCCGTGAACAGACGGAGCTGACAACGTGAGTACTGGGTGTTGGGATAAGTCTAAGAGTGTGGGGACCTGTTTGCCTTTGCTTGGACCTCTAACAGGGGGTTTTGTGGCATTTGATCAGAGTGTCCGTGTGGCGGGACCTGCCTTGCTGTGTCCCGCACCCTCCTTCCTCTCAGGGCGGGTACTGTAGTTGAAGTTATCGCCCGAGTGAGTTTTCCCACTGTGTAATACTTATGGTTATGGTTCCTGTCCATTGCGCTCACTCTTCTTGCGCTAATCTTCCATTGTGTTCGTTGCACCACTTGGTTGCCAGCGATATCGGGGGGTGCCAGTGGCACTCTTCAGTGTATCGCCCTTGACCATCTGGCCGTGGTGATTAGCAGGAGCATGCGGTATATAACACCCCCGGTTTACCGCCGACTACCAATGTGCAGACGACACTGTGTTTTCTAAGCGATAGCCATCGGGATCTCAATGGGCTATATCCCTCTCGGGCCCCTTGTTGGTAACATCCAGCCTAGGTGCGTTTCTTGCAGTGTTCACGTGTATTTTGGTAGTATCATGAGGTGAGCGTCTACCCATTTTCCGATGCCTTAATTCCCCCACCCTCCCTTGTCAATTGTTACTATTCATAGGACACTGAACCTTGCAGTGTTTTCACCTGCCGTGACATCTTGATGCTTTGAGCTGACCCAAGTTTGGGTGAGTGTGCTAGTATACTGTATATATTTACATATTCTTGGCTACTTCTGTTTTTATCCTTTTCAAATTCGCCATGTGCACTAGCACATATATTTTGATATGAAGCATGCTCATATTTCACGTGTGGTTTGCAATGTCACAATAGCATGGTCATAATTTGCACTTTTGCAATAAGGTTGAACTGCAGACTACAGTAGAACTATGTACTAATCGCTATGATTCTTTTTTCCTACAGGCAGTGTTATTGATCGACAGGTACCACTTTATAGGGTGCTGTATGGGTGGTCACTTAACTGTGTATTTATAGACCACCAACCATAAAGTGTAGAATGTCGACATTAGGTCCTGAAGAATTGCTGTTAAATTAACATTAGGCAAGAAACATGTTGGCCTGAGCTTCAGCACACAATCCTGCAATCCTAGGGCAGGCGTGTGCGCCTTTTTCTGTTTTTAATCAGGTTAGTGGCCACAGTCATTAAAATAGTTTTGGGTGGATCACTAACTCCTGTTTTAGATTACACACATTCCACATCTACACTCACTAGGGCCCTCACACGCACTACACCCAACGGCTAAGAAAAAGATCTCCGCCAAGAAGGCCCCACCACGGGTGCCGATCGGGTATTGCAGCGCCGACCCGATAAGGAGCAGACCCAGTGATGAAGCAAGACACCTAGCTGGCTGGGTGTGTGAGGGTCTTTTTCTGAAAGGAGATAAGTATTTCTCCGAACTTCACGAGCACTCATGCCTCTTGCATAACCTTGACCTGTAGGATCCTCTAGGAACAGCATACTCTTTCTTGTTTTGCTTACGTGGGCCTGTATGCTGGACCTATTCTATTGGCCCTTAGTCCCTCCTTGTTGTCTTATAGATATTTAACATTGCAAGTTTTTTAGTTGCAGCTGTTAGACTTAGGAAAAAACGGTACCCCATGACAAATACTTTAAGAGTACCCTTTATGCTTATATGATTATCGTTTTTATGCTGGTGTTTTTAATTCTGAATTGTTTTTATTGAGGTGATTCGTTGCTATTATGTACTAATGGCAGCCTGGGTTTTTAAGTGATTTAATGAATTCTGGCTTTGTAATATCCTTTCTTTTTAGGTCGCCCATATTTATTGATGATTTGGATTTTAGATGCTTTTATTGTGTAGTGTATTTTGATATATGTATTGTACTTTTATGGTTTTTATTAACCAAATAAAGTGGTTTTGACTAACTGACTGCTGGCTCTTTTTTTTTTTTTAAACTACCTAACCATTATACTAAACTTTGATTTAAGAGTTATAATACATGCATAAGTGTTTTTTGTTTGTTACATACATTTTTATTGAAAGAGTAAAAGGCAATCATAATACAGAATATCAATTATATAAATACATACGGGAAAAAAGAGATTGCAGTATTAAAAGATATATATGTAAACAAGAAAAGGGATTTTTGTTTTTATCCAAAATGAAGATAGAGAGAGGGTCAAAGAGAAGAGAACGTGAAGAGGAAAGAAAATAGGGGAAAGTGAAGGACTAGGAGGGAGATGAGTGTGAGGAAAGGAAAGTATTGAGAGGTAACCAGTGTAGGAGATATTTAATCTTTTGATGCAGAGTAGAAGATGTAATAGTATGTATTCTATGCTCATCACATACAAAATTCCATAATGTGAGCACAGACAACTTAAAAAAATCTTTCCAACAAGAAATATAATGGGCTCTCTAAATCTGCTCAAGCTGATTTCTACTCCAATAACATTGTAAGTGCTCAAAATTACGCAAAAACACTTTTAAGGTGGTGAAGGAATTATCTGACTCCTGCAATCTGCCTTCCTCTCCTTCTCTCTCTCACACTCAATGTGAGGAGATTGCCCTCTTTTTTATTCAAAAAGTTGAAAATATTCACTCCCAATTGGCTAGTGACTATCTGGCTACAGGGAGTACAATTGAACGATACTGAGGTAAAGTTCGCCACTCAAAATCTCTCTCTTGTTGCTGGCCACGACTTTCAGCTTACTCTTAGTCAATCATTGTTAGAACTGGGGGTCTCTAGTTGGCTGAGGTAGGTACCTTAGTCCAAATAGGGACCCTTGCTTCTAGTCAGGGAAAGGAGGGACACACTCTTAGATAACCCCTGCTCACCCTCTGGTAGCTTGGCACGAGCAGCCAGGCTTATCTCCAAGCCCATGTGTAAAGTATTTGCAACCACACTCCCAGTAACACAGTGATAACACCACAAATGGACACCACACTGATTTAGGAAAATAGCGGTATCTTTATCAAGAAGAAATACGATGAGACCAAACGATAAAAAATATCCAGCATATGCGTATTCGTAATATTTCACTGGGCCGGTTATTAGGCCAACAATCACTTGTAGGTTCTTGCGGAATTAATCAGCAATCCACGATGATCTAATGCAGTCCTAATGCAATGCTATGCAGTTCGTAATGCAGTTCGTAATGTAGAAATCAGACAGTCCTTAATGCAAGTACTAATGCGGTTCGTAAAGCAAGTAATAATGCAGTTCGTAATGCAAGTACTAATGCAGATCGTCAAAGCAAGTAATAATGCAGTTCGTAATGCAAGTACTAATGCGGATCGTCAAAACAAGTAATAATGCAGTTCGTAAAAACAATCCGGCACCGATCGCGGTGCTAGTGAAGGTCTCTATGCCACTCTCGGCTGACTCGCGGTCAGCGGCTGCCAAAATATGCCCCAATACGGTTACAAAGGAAACAAAGTGCAGCTCCACAATCCGACCCCGGTACTGCCACTCCTCGGCAAGTACGGGCCGCGATACTGACTTGAGCGGAGGCTCGCGCTGCAAAGATGGGAAAGGCCGAGAGCGGTCTCTCGTAGCACGCACTCCGCCCCAGGCGGCGACACACGCACGCTCGCTGAGCATTAACTGGGGGGTGCAGTCTCTCTCTCCTCTCCTCGCGGCTTGGGCTTCACGCTGTGCGGCTTCGGGTTGGCGGCGGCTGCTCCTTGCAGTGAGAGTCGGGCTACCAGGCGACGGCCTCGCAGCTGATCGGCTCCCGGCGCGACTCCGTTGATCTTGGGCACAGGACCTCGGACCCACGATGGTGAAGGTTCACGGGTCTCTCCTTGGCACAGGCAGGCTCGGGCCGGCGGCGGTGATTTCTCACGGCTCCCCCTTGGGACGACGGTCCGGGCCGATGGCGATAACGATCACAGCACTTCTGGTCACGCTGTCGATCGAAACAGAGTGCAAGACTGCTCCGGGGCACACGGTCATGGGGCAATTCTCACTCTTGGCTGACTCGCGGTCAGCGGCTTCCAAATACGGTTACGAAGGAAACAAAGTGCAGCTCCACAATCCGACCCCGGTACTGCCACTCCTCGGCAAGTACGGGCCACGATACTGACTTGAGCGGAGGCTCACGCTGCAAAGATGGGAAAGGCAGAGAGCGTTCTCTCGTAGCACGCACTCCGCCCCAGGCGGCGACACACGCACGCTCGCTGAGGGTTACCTGGGGGGGTGCAGTCTCTCTCTCCTCTCCTCGTGGCTTCGGCGTCACGCTGTGCGGCTTCGGGTTGGCGTCCGCTGCTCCTTGAAGTGAGAGTCGGGCTACCAGGCGACGGCCTCGCAGCTGATCGGCTCCCGGTGCGACTCCGTTGATCTTGGGCACAGGACCTCGGACCCACGATGGTGAAGGTTCACAGGTCTCTCCTTGGCACAGGCAGGCTCGGGTCGGCGGCAGTGATTTCTCACGGCTCCCCCTTGGGACGACGGTCCGGGCCGATGGCGATAGCGATCACAGCACTTCTGGTCACGCTGTCAATCGAAACAAAGCGCAAGTCTGCTCCGGGGCACATGGTCACGGGGCAATTCTCACGAAGGCCTCAGGCTGCAAAAAGCCCACGCACACAGCGTCGCTGAGACACACTTGGAAACTTTGATGTTCCTGAGTTTCCACAACAGGGAGCCAGCTCCTCTCGGGCCCTTGGAGACAAGTTACTTCAGGACACAGCACACAGCAAAGTCCTTTCAAGCAGGGGGACACAGCACACAGCAAAGTCCCTTGTCCTCTCCTTAGTTAAATCAGCAAACTGCAGGCCAGCCCCAGAACACACAGCAAGGGCAGTCCTTCTCTTCAGTCTCTTCAGCTGTTCTTCTTTGGCAGAGGTTCCTCTTGATCACGAAGTAGTTTCAATCCTTTTTCAGGCTTGAGTTCAGTCTTGAGTTCAGGGGTTTCAGCTCTCTCATTTATACCCCCAAATGCCTTTGAAGTCTTTGTGTTTAGGGGGCTCTGAGCCCGGTCCAAACCAGTTCTGGGTGTCGTCCTGCCAGTGCACACCTTCTTTCTTTGATAGTGAGGGTCTGGGCCTCAGACACTCCGCAGGAGGTGGAGCCATTCCTCTGTGGCAGCAGCACAGGCCTCTTTGCATCAAAGGGGCTACCCCTCCCCCCACACCAAATGCAGGCCAGCCTGTGCTGTCTCACCTACTCCTCCCTGGTGTCAGGACACTTCCCCAGACCCTGTCACATCCAAAACCAGACAGTCAATACACAACCAGGCAGAGGCACACAGAATGGTCAGGACAAGAAACCAGCCACTTCTAAAAGCGTGGTTTCTAAACACACAATTCAAAAACCATCTTCACAAAAAGATGTGTTATTAAATTCTGAGTTCAGGCACACTAAACTCCATCTCTCCATCTTATGCCTATGGGAAGATATGCTGGAAACATGGGGCACAGCATTCCCCATTCTGTCCTATGGGCAAGAAGGCCTTGCAACAGTGAAAAACGAATTTGGCAGTATTTCGCTGTCAGGACATGGTACACACCTCAGTACATGTCCTACCTTTCACATACACTGCACCCTGCCCAGGGGGTACCTTGGGGCTACTATAGGGGTGTCTGATATGCATAAAAGGGAAGGGTAAGGCCTGGCAAGTGGGTGCACTTGTCAGGACAACAAGGCAGTTAACAAACTGCGTGCAGGCACTGCAGTGGCAGGCCTGAGATCTCTCTTTAGGGCTACTTGTGTGGGTGGCACAATTAGTGCTGCAGGCCCACTAGTAGCATTTGCATTACCAGCCCTGGCACACATAGTGCACTTTACTAGGGACTTTACTAGTAAGACAAACATACCAATTATGGACAACCAATTACCATAACACTTTATACAGGGAGCACTTGCACTTTGACACTGATCAGCAGTGGCAAAGTGCCCAAAGCATCTAAGTCGGCAACAGAATGTCAGAAAAAGGTCTAGGAGGAAGGCAAAAAGTTTAAAGAACTTTAGCCAAAAAGGGCCAAGTCCATCACAACCCCCTCTCAGCCTAAAGCCAGGGTAGGCCAATCAACTACCTTGATGGACTCCCCTGCTTGGGGCAATAGAATCCGGACACGGGCCCGCCACCGCAGGGACACCCTCCCGTTCTATGCCTTCCTGACCCCAGGGGGTTACCTTGGTTACAACTCCCTGGGCCAACTAAGCTACTCCACTGATACTTCCTGGCCATCTGGGGCCCTCTAGAGGTGCTAGCCTGCATGCCCCCCCCCACTACTCTGGGACCTGACTGCACCACTCTGCCCTTCTTCCCTCCCACTGGACCGGAAGATCTCTGAGTCGCTGCTGGAATTCCCCCTTAGTGCCTCTTCAGACCATCTGTCCCTTAACCAGAGGTCTATCTCTGGTGCAAGCTCCTGGGAATGAAAGAGCTCGCACTCTAACAGGTGTTGGCGCAACTCTGGAAAATAATTACTGAGGCGGGGCTCCCTGGGGCCCAAATTGAGCAATACCTTGAAATCTTTCACCAGGCTAACCATCACCCAATCATCCAGTGCACGCGTGTATGCATTCACACCCTCACCCCAAGGACTGGATTCCAGTTTCTTGAATTTCCTGAATTTCTGCCTGTACTATTCAGGAGTGAGCCCATACCTGAGGCATAAAGCCTCCTTCATGTTGGCGTAGGTCAGGGTTCCCGCCCTCTCTAAAGGTGATAAAACATCCCTCCCAGAAGCCTCAAAGTGTTTCCACAGGCCCGCCCCCCAATGCTTCTCAGGCACCTCATTCATCCTCAGTGCGATCTCATATGCCGTGAACCACGGATAAATATCATCACCCCTTTGGTAATCTCGCACTAAGTCTTTGGGAATGTACACCTTACCCGCTGGCACTGGCTGTGCGCTGTCACCATTCAAACTGGACTCCACCTGTTTAGCCTTAATGTCCAGTTCCCTCATGCTTAACTCATGAGCCAAGAGAATCTTCTTCTCTTCCAAGGCGAGAGCGTTCTTGCTCTCCTCCGCTCGCTTTTCACTTTCAATGAGCAGCTTTTTCTCTTCTGCTTGAGCCTTATGTTTTAAAACCTCCAACTCCTGCTCTCTAACCCTTTGGTTTTCCTCCAGCTCCTCTGGGGAAAAGCTCCTCCCTGAATGGTTACTACCAGCCCCTGAGGCTGGTCCTCCCACCGGCAAATCCTGTGGACCAAATCCATTCCCTGGGTCATCCTCATCCACCTCAGCATCACCTGTCTCCTGAGCCTCTTTGGCTTCCCACCAGGCCCTTAAGGCCGTTTGCAGCTCCTCCTTCTTGGCGCTACTTTTCATGGGACATCCCAAAGCTCTGCAGAATTGCCTCATTTGGTTAACTTTGTAGGTAAGCAATGCCTCAATGTCAAATTCCAATTCTGCAGCCTCACTGGCTACTTGACTCCTTTGAGACATGATGTGTGGCTTAAAGGTCGCTCAAAAAAATAGAACCAAAAATCTAAAAACACAATATGTGGTTGCGTCGTGGACTGCGCTAAAACTAGTGATGTACACCAGTCACTGTGAGTCAATTGCAAATACAAGTTCAAATCCCCAACCGCTGACCACCAATGTTAGAACTGGGGGTCTCTAGTTGGCTGAGGTAGGTACCTTAGTCCAAATAGGGACCCTTGCTTCTAGTCAGGGAAAGGAGGGACACACTCTTAGATAACCCCTGCTCACCCTCCGGTAGCTTGGCACGAGCAGCCAGGCTTATCTCCAAGGCAATGTGTAAAGTATTTGCAACCACACTCCCAGTAACACAGTGATAACACCACAAATGGACACCACACTGATTTAGGAAAATAGCGGTATCTTTATCAAGAAGAAATACGATGAGACCAAACGATAAAAAATATCCAGCATATGCGTATTCGTAATATTTCACTGGGCCGGTTATTAGGCCAACAATCACTTGTAGGTTCTTGCGGTATTAATGAGCAGTTCACGATGATCTAATGCAGTCCTAATGCAATGCTATGCAGTTCGTAATGCAGTTCGTAATGTAGAAATCAGACAGTCCTTAATGCAAGTACTAATGCGGTTTGTAAAGCAAGTAATAATGCAGTTCGTAATGCAAGTACTAATGCGATCGTCAAAGCAAGTAATAATGCAGTTCGTAATGCAAGTACTAATGCGGATCGTCAAAGCAAGTAATAATGCAGTTCATAATGCAAGTACTAATGCGGATCGTCAAAGCAAGTAATAATGCAGTTCGTAAAAACAATCCGGCACCGATCGCGGTGCTAGTGAAGGTTTCTATGCCACTCTTGGCTGACTCGCGGTCAGCGGCTTCCAAAATATGCCCCCAATACGGTTACGAAGGAAACAAAGTGCAGCTCCACAATCCGACCCCGGTACTGCCACTCCTCGGCAAGTACGGGCCACGATACTGACTTGAGCGGAGGCTCACGCTGCAAAGATGGGAAAGGCCGAGAGCGTCCTCTCGTAGCACGCACTCCGCCCCAGGCGGCGACACACGCACGCTCGCTGAGGGTTAACTGGGGGGGTGCAGTCTCTCTCTCCTCTCCTCGTGGCTTCGGCGTCACGCTGTGCGGCTTCGGGTTGGCGGCCGCTGCTCCTTAAAGTGAGAGTCGGGCTACCAGGCGACGGCCTCGCAGCTGATCGGCTCCCGGTGCGACTCCGTTGATCTTGGGCACAGGACCTTGGACCCACGATGGTGAAGGTTCACAGGTCTCTCCTTGGCACAGGCAGGCTCGGGTCGGCGGCAGTGATTTCTCACGGCTCCCCCTTGGGACGACGGTCCGGGCCGATGGCGATAGCGATCACAGCACTTCTGGTCACGCTGTCAATCGAAACAAAGCGCAAGTCTGCTCCGGGGCACACGGTCACGGGGCAATTCTCACGAAGGCCTCAGGCTGCAAAAAGCCCACGCACACAGCGTCGCTGAGACACACTTGGAAACTTTGATGTTCCTGAGTTTCCACAACAGGGAGCCAGCTCCTCTCGGGCCCTTGGAGACAAGTTACTTCAGGACACAGCACACAGCAAAGTCCTTTCAAGCAGGGGGACACAGCACACAGCAAAGTCCCTTGTCCTCTCCTTAGTTAAATCAGCAAACTGCAGGCCAGCCCCAGAACACTCAGCAAGGGCAGTCCTTCTCTTCAGTCTCTTCAGCTGTTCTTCTTTGGCAGAGGTTCCTCTTGATCACGAAGTAGTTTCAATCCTTTTTCAGGCTTGAGTTCAGTCTTGAGTTCAGGGGTTTCAGCTCTCTCATTTATACCCCCAAATGCCTTTGAAGTCTTTGTGTTTAGGGGGCTCTGAGCCCGGTCCAAACCAGTTCTGGGTGTCTTCCTGCCAGTGCACACCTTCTTTCTTTGATAGTGAGGGTCTGGGCCTCAGACACTCCGCAGGAGGTGGAGCCATTCCTCTGTGGCAGCAGCACAGGCCTCTTTGCATCAACGGGGCTACCCCCCCCCCACACCAAATGCAGGCCAGCATGTGCTGTCTCACCTACTCCTCCCTGGTGTCAGGACACTTCCCCAGACCCTGTCACATCCAAAACCAGACAGTCAATACACAACCAGGCAGAGGCACACAGAATGGTCAGGACAAGAAACCAGCCACTTCTAAAAGCGTGGTTTCTAAACACACAATTCAAAAACCATCTTCACAAAAAGATGTGTTATTAAATTCTGAGTTCAGGCACACTAAACTCCATCTCTCCATCTTATGCCTATGGGAAGATATGCTGGAAACATGGGGCACAGCATTCCCCATTCTGTCCTATGGGCAAGATGGCCTTGCAACAGTGAAAAACGAATTTGGCAGTATTTCGCTGTCAGGACATGGTACACACCTCAGTACATGTCCTACCTTTCACATACACTGCACCCTGCCCAGGGGGGTACCTTGGGGCTACTATAGGGGTGTCTGATATGCATAAAAAGGGAAGGGTAAGGCCTGGCAAGTGGGTGCACTTGTCAGGACAACAAGGCAGTTAACAAACTGCGTGCAGGCACTGCAGTGGCAGGCCTGAGATCTCTCTTTAGGGCTACTTGTGTGGGTGGCACAATTAGTGCTGCAGGCCCACTAGTAGCATTTGCATTACCAGCCCTGGCACACATAGTGCACTTTACTAGGGACTTTACTAGTAAGACAAACATACCAATTATGGACAACCAATTACCATAACACTTTATACAGGGAGCACTTGCACTTTGACACTGATCAGCAGTGGCAAAGTGCCCAAAGCATCTAAGTCGGCAACAGAATGTCAGAAAAAGGTCTAGGAGGAAGGCAAAAAGTTTAAAGAACTTTAGCCAAAAAGGGCCAAGTCCAACAATCACCTTTACTTAATACTTGGTCCCCTTTGGAACCACATCTTTTTATTTTATTCTCCAGTCCATGAAGTCCGGTTCCTCGCTAGATCCTCCACCTCCCTACATGCTCTGTCAGCTGAAGTCCAGCTTACTATCAATGATCATGAATCTTCTTAATGCATCTCTGAATAAAGGGGTTGTCCCTCAGAAGTGGAAACATGTGATGAGCCTTCCTCTTCTGAAAAAAGCCAATTTGGACCCAGTTAATCTCTCTAACTTCCGCCCTATTTCTTTGCTGCCTATTTTCTCCAAGATCTTGGAGAAACATGTTAACGGGCAGTTAACTTCTTTTGTGTAAGCTCAGAATTCTCTTCATCCTTCTCAGTCTGGCTTTAGGGCTGGACATTTGATGGAATCTACCCTTCTGGGGGTAACTGAGTTACTAAGGCAGCGCTTGGATGAGGGAGAAACAGGTGCGCTCATCTTATTAGCTCTTAGTGTTGCCTTTAACACTGTGTCTCATCCTATTTTAATGGACAGACTGATGGCACTTGGTCTTGATGGTGTGGCCCTGGAGTGGTTCCAATCTTTTCTTAAAGATCGGTCCTTTCAGGTTTTTTCTTCTACTGCCAGGTCTAAATCACTTGCTCTTTCTTCTGGAGTTCCGCAGGGCTCAGTGTTGAGCCCAATGTTATTTAACATTTATATCCACCCTTTAGCTGATGTGGTAGAGAGCAGTGGGTTGTCCCTTTTTTCCTAGGCTGATGACACCCAGATCATCTTTACCTTGTCATCTGCTCAGAGTCATGGGCCTTCTGACCTCAATTTGGGCTTGAGTCAGATTTCCTCCAGGATGTAGAACAGCCTTCTCAAGATCAATGGGAATAAAACAGAGGTCACGATTCTGGACGAGAACTCCGCTCTTTGGGGCCCACATCATTGGCCTGCTTCTTTAGGTGTCCTACCCACGCCATAAGACAAGGTTAAGAACCTGGGCTTACTTGTGGATGAATCGTTATCCATGACACATATTACAATGTCATACTTTTAGTTATTTCTTTACAAGTATCATTGGCAGTAAACCACAATATAAAGGTCTTCCCTTTCTTATGTTAAGCAAGGACCTGTAGGCCAGGCCTTTTTATTAGCTTAAGCTGCCTCAGCGAATTATTGTTTTTCCAAAAATGAAAAATGTCATACATGGAAAGAAGGGCTTTTGTTAAGTGGCACTTATCTATTGTCCTGTCAAATTGCCATTCACATTTGCTTCCATCCACAGCATGGATAAATGGGTCAACCCACTCAACCAATCGATTTTCTTCACTTTCAGGGACTGCACAAAGTTTGTGCACGTTGCTCACATCCACCTTAAAAGTAGGTGCTTTCTCAGTGACTAAGCGGTTTTAATGTGTGCTTTTAGATATATTTATTTTTTATAATAACTTTAAATATCAGTTATTTATTTTATCTACACTTTGAGTGCCAAGTTAATCATACATCAATTAATAACATAGGAGAGTCAGCCTCTAAAGACCTTTACAACAGGTTGGTCTAGAGGAGGTCATATTGACAATCGATTAAATGAAATGTGGTAAGGCCTTGGGACCTGATGGGGTTCCGGCAGATGCATACAAAGAACACGTAAATGGTATGGGCAGCAATATTAGCACAGGTGTGCAACGCAGCCACTAAAGGCTGCGTTCCTAATACATGGACGGACAGTATCATCGTCCCAATATTTAAAAATGGCCAAAGGGGGACGTGAGATGCTACCGCCCCATATCCCTTCTGGACTCCTCCGTAAAGATCAGTGGGCGAATAGTACTGGGGAGACTGGAGGCATGGGCCACTGATAATAACATCTTGACAGACTCCCAATATGGTTTCAGGGAGGAGATGGGGACGGTAGAACAGTGCATTAACTTAAATTTACTTATTGGCAAATACACGTTGGCCCAGGAAGAACATATCCATCTATGTTTTGCAGACCTAAGCCCCGCTTTCGATTGTGTAAACCATGCCAAATTATGGGAAACAATGACCTATATGGGCGCTCCAGATGATATTGTATCATTCCTGTCACAACTACATGCAAGATTGACAGCAAGAGTAAGGTATGGGAGGGAAGGAGAGTGCACCCCTAGCTTTAAGGTGTCTAGGGGCATTAGACAAGGCAGTGTCCTTGCATCTTTCCTTTTCTCATTGTATATCAATGGGATAGACAAAACCCTCCAAGAACTGAACACTGACCCTCGCCCAACCCCTTTGCTCCTGTATGCAGATGATGCAGTCTTAATATCCAGAACTGCAAATGGTTTACAACAGCTGATTGAAGTTTTTGTTTCATACATGAAGCAGAGAGACCTAAAAATAAATTTGACCGAGACGTTTGTGATGGTCTGTGGATGGGGTAGGCCAAGAAAAAGATTAATTATGTGAGGGAACATAAGTTGGCTGAAGTCCAAAGTTTCTCCTATTTAGGCATTTTGTTTTCCCATAACATTAATTGGGGCCCACATATAGACCAGACAAGACTTAAACTAATCCGAACTGTGGAGGCTATTTTTAGATTTTCTAATAAGATAGGCAGCAGACCCATACGTGACATGCTCAAATTATATAGTAGTAAATGCATATCAGTAGCATATCAGTAGCAACTTATGGTTCTGTAGTGTGAGGCAACGCCAACGTACTTACAATACAAACCTGTGAAAACATTTTTTCTGCCGCATGAAGGTCTACTTCTGTGTATCTTTTAGACAAGGAACTGGATGCACCATATGTTGCTGATTTAATACAAGTTAGAGCTTTATGTTCCTGGTATAACATTTGGTGCAAGGAGGGAACAAAGTTTACCAGGGATATAATCGAGTACTGTTTAGCTTTGGAACACTTTAATAAAATTCCATGGTTAGCATAGATGGATAAAGATCTATCAGTGATAAAGATCTATCAGTGATAAAACCTGTAGGAATATTGCAATATTGCAAAAATGAAATTAAAAAGATTTATCTGGAGAAACAAAGTCAAGAAAGAGCCAGCAGAGAAGAGAAAAAATCTACGGTGTCGATATATGTGACTAGTATAACCGTATCTGGGCTACCTGAATACCTAGTCAAAGTAACAAATATGCAAGATAGGTTCTTTTTGACTAGGCTACGTCTGGGCACAATCCATGAACTGGTGGTGTTCCCAAAACATGAAAAATGGCAGAAAATAATTTGCAGATGTCCATGCGATGGGAAACCACCCAGTCCATGATGCACTTTATGCTGTTTTGCAGGTTTTATCGAGATATTAGGCGAACATTTTTAAGACCAATTTTTATAACTAAGAAACTTTTCTTTTATAAGGATGCCATGAATTTTATATGTACTATTGATAATGAAATAGCTTGTCTAGCTGTTGCAGGTTATATTACTTGGGCTGTAAAAAGAATGAAATCCCTTGTATACTTGGGTAACCTGGTTTATGAAGACGATTGAAAGATGATTTTAGGATGATAGGACTTTTAAACTTTGAGATAGTAAGAGCATTTTTACTGATGGATATTTAATAATTAATTAATTGAACAAGTTTTTAAATTATAATGTATGGAACTATGTTTAATATTTTATTCCATGAAGGCTGGATCTATAAAAAGATTCAGAATAAAGTTATTTTGAATTGAGAGCAAAGTTAGATGGTGACTTATTTTCCATTCCATTGTTTTTATAGTTGGTATTATAAAGTGTTTGGCTGACATTGTAAGATTGTAGGTGCCTGCAATTTGAGCACTGGGTTGGATTGTGACTTCGCGTTACTCTACATCAAGGGGGCGTTCCATGAGTGGTACATTGTCATTCCTGTGCTACCACCCCTAGTTTTTTATGCAAAACCCTATCTACTAACAATAGTGGTCAAGGTTTTGCGACAAAAATTGACACTACTTGAAAGCAAACGTCAAAAGGAGAAATATTTTCATTTCTCCCTACTTTTCCGACTTTGCATGTGTTCTGCACTGTACAGTACACATAGGAAGAAAGTTTTAAAAGTAGTCTAGGCATGGTTTTTTGAACTGGAAGAGAACCTTTTCAGTACAAAACCTATGCTAGACTCACGCACACACCCTTGTACTATGGTGCAAGGTCTGTGCGTGGCGCTCATCTGCAAAATTCTGCATCAGTGCTAGGAAGAGGTGAGGAGAGTGCCTTATCTCTGCAGATATGGTGCTCTCCTGCTCTCTCTCTCTGTCATGCAGCACAACATTTTTGTCTGCTTCAGTGTGTTGTGTGACACTTTTGTAAATCTGGGCAGTAATTTGCAGTCATATTGGTTGTATTTTATGAGTGCTTGTTTGATTCACAAACATTTCAGCCTTGCCAGTGCATGATGTAAACATGTTAAAGGCCAGTGTTGGTGTATAACAAATATTAAAATATTCTGAATTACTGCCTATTGGAACCCTGTGTATGCACCTCCTGCGCATTGCATACTTATGTTCAGGGTTAAGACACTTGGGGAGTGTAATGTATTTATTTTAAAAACCTCTGTACTGAAAAAAATGCATTTCTGCTAAATCTCTCTTCTAACGTTCTGTCTGAAACGTGTCTACTATTTGGCATAATAACCCACACTTGCTACAGTACTTGTGCAGTATTTATGCTGGGGCCTCATTATATTGTATTTCCCTGACCACTCCCAAGACACAGCTCTAGGAATGGCATCCGTTGTATAAACATACACTTAAAAAAATGCGTGGTTAAGACTTGCAACCTATTTCCCTGCATTGTTCCGTCGTATAACCATATCAGACCTTTGAAATGATAATATGGGTTGTATACTATATACTCATAAATTTCTATTGTATTCATGCACTGACGCATGTTTATGAATTGATACATAAAGTACGTATGCATTAATTTCAAAGGCTTACAGGCTTTTGTCTATTTTAAACCTCAAAAAGGCTCTGAAAATGTGCTTCATACAACTTAACAAGAATCAGTTCCTATTAAATGCTGATGTCATCATTGTAAGTGACGTTCCATTACATACTTTTACTAAATTGTTTTGTTTCCATTAGAAAATGAACAAATATCATTCAATATAAGACGTTTTTCTCTTTCTAGTTAAGTACAACATTCTGTTCAAACTAGAAATTTGGAGTGAAAAGGTTGAGTTTGTGCAATGTCCCATGTGAACAGTAATATTGACGGACTGTCAACAGAGGCCTGTAACGTGATTAAGGCGCATTTGTTAAATTGACATGTGGAATTAATTTAGGTATGCTATTTACATTTACTATAAATGACAATATGTGGCAATAAAATGTTTCCTTAAAGTTATGGCTTGAGATCGAATTATTATCAAAAGGGTCCTGAAAGCTGGAAATGCAATATGTCTTTGATCGCTAACAAGCACACGTAAAACGATCAAGAACCACATTTGTGTGATAATTACGGGGATTTAAAAAATGTTTTCTTTCCCTCGCCTCTCTCTGAAAATTTAGTATAAAATTCGTCGAGGTCATGCCTTCAGATTTGCTGAAGAGGTTGCCTGAAAACGTGAACTAACACTATTACCATTCGATTATGTGGGAGATTTTGAACGTGAATTTATTTGCATGGCGTCATATGTTGGCAGTCATTTACGAACTCAAAGGAGGAGTGAGAAGAATGCATTTCTGCCTCCCAACTTGCAATTGCTATTGCATGAAGTGTTTAAATATTTAAGAAAACGTTGTAATGAATACCGGATGGCAGCTTGGAAAGATGTTGCTCCATAAGGTCCCCAAAATGGTTATTGCTCCACAACTTAATATGCATTTTTCCTATAGTCAACATTTTTCTAAAGTTCGATGGGTTGAACACAACTTAGAAACGTCCTGATCAAATGGGATTTTAGGGGCCTCATTTATGGAATTTTGACGTAAGGCAGCTTAGCAAGTCAGCTAAGCCACTGGGCTTCAATTTACATATTCATGTTGTACATATGTATTACTTAAGCCACTTGGTTTTGCTTTTGCTTTTTGTGCCCATTTTTTGATAAATATTTTGGTTTCAATATTTTTGGTTAAACTGATGGGATCACAATTATAAATGTTGATTTATGTAAAATTATGTCCGTCGCAATGACACAGATTGTATTTTTTTTAACGTAGTTTTATATAGAGCAAGCTAGACACAAAGGTATCAGGATCAGAGCGCTTTACATGAGCATCAGTTTTGTTACAGACGGACACATTCATTTTTGTTAGGCACAGGGAGATTAAGTTATTTGCCCAGATCACAGGATGTTGAGTGTTGTTGCTGGAACTCGAACCCAGTTGCCCAGATTTGAGGTTGACCGCCCTAGCCATTAGGCTACATCCTCTCCCCTTTTGAATAGCTTATGAGCCAACTGAGATTTTGAAAATATGTCTTCTATGTCAGTGGTCTCAAGCCACCCTTTGTTTGTTTTTTAAGGGCGATAGGGCACTGTGTTTTTCTGAACATGGCCGTGACGAAGCCCGAGTGCGGGGGAAACGCATTGCCAATAAACATTTGCGGAAACTGAACCTGTGGAGTGCGAGCTTTCCTGTCAATTATACTTTTCAGGACTTTTGCTAACTTTGTTACGGGCCCTGCACCCGTGTGCTTGCATCAGCCCCGAGCCCCGCTAGTGTGGATGAGACTGTTTTTTGTGCACGCACGCACACACACACACACACATATATATATATATATATTTATTCACTGATAAAAACCATAGGTTTCAGGGACGTTATAGTTAGTAATTTGCATTTAAGAAAACTTTGAAATTCACTGAAAAAAACACAGGTTTCAGGGGCGTTATAGTCAGTTGGACATTTCACTCGTACAAAACCAGAGAAATTCAGCCGTTATAGTTAGTTGAGCTAACTATAACTCGCGCCCCCGCAATGCACTGCTGATGACGTCACATATTACATCACTCATGACATGGTCAGTGACATCACTGATGACATCACTGATGACATCTCAAATGACATCACTGATGACATCACTGATGACATCTTCCAGTGACTGTGAGTGTTTCTAAAAAGTTTAAGAATGTGATATATAGATAGTGTATGGGTTCATAAGTACGTCTGTGAGGGGATGTATGGGTAAGTGAGTATGCGTATGGCTGTGTCAGTGAGTGAATGGATGTCTCAGTGGTATATGTCTGAGTAACTACATATGTGAAAGGCAGTATATGTGAGTGTTGGAGTATATAACTGAGTATATGTGAGAGTGAGTGATTGTGAGAGTGGCTGTATGGATAAGTGTGTGCTTGTGTCAGTGATTGTTGAAGAGAGTAAATATGTGTTAGTATCTGTATAAATACGTGAGGTCGTGTGTGTATAACTGTATTGGTGAGTAAATGGCACCGTGATTGAGTCTTTGGGTGACTGACTAGGTGTGTGAGTATTTCTGTGGATGAGTGGCAGTATGTGAGTGCCTGTATGGGTGTATGAGTGCGTATATCAGAGGCTGCATTGATGAGTGACTGCGTGTATGAGTGACTGTATCGCTGAGTGAGTGGATGTGTGTAGACCCATGAATCAGTGAGTGAGTATGTGCTAACTGGTATTGGTGTTTCTATGGTTTCGAGAATGCTACAATGTATTTTAGAGTGGGTGTATGAAAGGTTATATTAGGGTGTGAGGAGGTACATCAGATAGTAAGTTGATGATGTCATCAGTGATGTCATTTGAGATGTCATCAGTGATGTCATCAGTAATGTCACTGACCATGTCATGAGTGATGTAATATGTGACGTCATCAGCAGTGCATTGCGGGGGGCGAGTTATAGTTAGCTCAACCAAGGCATTCTTTAGATTCTCTAAAAAGATGGGCAATAAACCGATTAGAGAAATCATGACATTATACAAGAGTAAGTGCATTGGTGGCACCTGTTATGGTGCAGCATTATGGGGGGCTGCAAACTGCACAAGTATTCAAATACAAGAAAATGCTTTTTTTCGGAGACTGTTAGCAGTACCAAATTCAACCCCAATTTATAGCATACATAGAGAATTAGGGGCCTCGTATATTGGTGATTCTATAAGCACTATAAGCCTAAATACCTGGCACGGTATATGGAGCAAGGAGGGCACAAAATTCACACAGGATGTCATTAGAGATATTATTGCATTAGATTATGAGAAGAAAATCCCCTGGCTGTTATATATTAAAAATCTTTTAAAAGAATGTGATATAAACACTGATTTAGAAAACCCGTCCCAAATACAGCAGTACGAAAAGAAAACATTAAAGACAAATCTGGTTGAGTCACGCACATGGTTGCGAGAAGCCGATGCTAATATTAAACCCCTGACAAAAGAGTACTATGATATAACATTAGGGATAGGGCCACAAAACTACTTGTTACAGGTTACCAATATAACACACAGGTTTTACCTCACAAGATTGCGTATGGGCTTGGCCCACTTTCTAATAGCTTTCCCAAAAATGGGTAAGTGGAATCGAAATTTGCCAAAATGCCCATGCAATGGTATCTCAAATCAGACAACGTTGCATTTTATTCTTTTTTGTGATTTTTATAGAAAGATTAGGAAAGAACTTTTACGTCCACTGTTTCCACTGTTTCTCATACAAACTTGCCTTTGAATATATATGTGGTTTAATGGATTTGAGAGTTTGTAATGCAGTGGTACTTTTTATTCAGAAAGCTATTAAAATAAGACAGAATAATTCCCACTTGGAGGCTCTCTTATACGAGGTAACTGTGTCACAAAAATGAAGAAATAACTAGCTGTAACATTGCTGATAGCATGTGTTAAGATTGGGTTGCAAAATAGACATTGTTTTTAGGTCTCGCCTACGCAGCGCGCATGCACTGCATAGGAGGAGACCTTTAGAAATCGATTCCGTTTTTCAGTCAAAAACATGCACGCATTGCATTGCTTTGAACGGCAACGCGTGCACGGTTGGCGATTCCCTTGCGGGAGGGAGCTTTTGAAACCATCTGTTTGTAATTAACAGAGGGTTCCTGCTCGCTCCCGCAAGGGAAACAGATGCAGGCCCCCTCCTCTCTCCCCTCCCCCTGCTGCCTCCTCCTCAAACTTGTTTTTTTTACTTTCAGCGCGAGGCGCGCGCGCTTGTTTTCTATTTCTTTGCTTTTGCTACAATTGCAGCACCCACGCGAGTGCTACGATTGCATCAAAAGTAAAGAAATAGAAAACCTTTTTTTTCTATTTCTTTACTTTCGATGCAATCGCAGCACCCGTGCGGTTGCCGCGATATCATCAAAAGTAAAGAAATAGAAAAAAACTGTTTTTCTACTTCCTTATTTGCACTTGTGTCTTATGTTTGCTTACCGTTCGTATGCTAACAGTACGATGGCTTGGTAGTACTCCCAGTGTCATGATAAAAAAGACTCACCTGTGCGGGTGCTGCGATTGCGTCAATAGTAAAGAAATAGAAAAAAAATGTTTTCTATTTCTTTACTTTTGATGCAATCGCGGCACCCGCGTGGGTGCCGATTGCATCAAAAGTAGAGAAATAGAAAACATTTTTTTTTCTATTTCTTTACTATTGATGCAATCGCAGCACCCGCACAGGTGAGTCTCCTGCATCCTGTGTACCCACAACAACGGGTCTGGAACAGTAATGATGATTCTTTTAACCCACATAAACATGGTGATGAGTATGCCTTTGTTTCGCTCTTCACTCAGGTTAGTCTCCTTTCTATGGCCGTCAAAGCATGATATTTGAATCACACCAACATGGCAACTAAGTAGAACGCCAACTGAGTTACTTTACGCTGTTTCATTTTTTGCAAATCACTGCTCAGCTAAATCCTTTTCTCTTCTTAATTAGCAGACATGGGCAATGCTGAGGCCTCCGATTGATTGACACTAAAACAACCTAATCCGTTATGAAGAGTAGTGCATTGCCTTGGAGTTAAGTTG
Organism: Calotriton arnoldi; assembly: GCA_963921515.1. Taxonomy (NCBI): domain Eukaryota; kingdom Metazoa; phylum Chordata; class Amphibia; order Caudata; family Salamandridae; genus Calotriton; species Calotriton arnoldi. Next base: position 1,941,288 of record CAWUFW010002252.1, read on the forward strand.
TCATGAAACATATTACTTTTAAACACTCGACTTTTTCATGTTTACTTTTTAAATGAAAAGTCCCATTGCACTGGGACAGTCAGTTTACAATCCGCGCACCAAAACCACTTTTCTTTTTTAAGAAGTGCTAAGGTAGGACTAGATGCCATTATTAGATGGCCTTTCCATATTGTGGTATCTTGGTGGTTTATTGCACTTAATATTTATGTTACGCCTATTAAAGTCATTGTCTCACAAAGCGTCCCTGCTGCAGGCACTAATGCTTAGTTTTGTTCCACGCCTCAATTTTTTCTTTGTCCTCTTTCATTGTTTCATCTGTTTCTGCAGCATGATGAAATCTTATAGTAGCTCAAGTTAAAAGTGTCATTTTTAATACTTTTAGTAAGACAATTGCAACCCCTCCACTGCTGTAATTGTTTGTGTCCAGGCGACCTTGCTGTAACGTCGCAGCTGGACAGGTAGTAGGATATTTCCTCAGCTGCTGGCTCTTGTTAAAAATCAATTCTGGGAAGGTCAAGAACTTCAGGTTTTACCAAAGTTACTATAAATAGCTATGTATATAGAATAATGCAATTTCTGAAGAATATATCTTCCCAGGGATAGGAAGAACATCCGTTTAGGTGCCAGAATGGTCCTGAAAACTTTTCCCCAACACCTCTCCAACATCGCCAGGTGGGGCCATGTTAACTTTAGCCCCGACTGTGCCCGGGACATAAAGATCAAGTATTTGCAATGCAATAGGTCTCGCATTTGCAATAGTTTGAGCTATTGGCATTGTAAATGACAATGCCTTTTATTTATGTGTTTTGACAACCTGCAAGCGCTGCGTAAACATGCACTTTGTACTTAAAGTCCTTCATTACACTTGCAGGTTTTCAAAACACATAAATAAAAGGCATTGTCATTTACAATGCCAATAGCTCAAACTCTCACAAATGCGAGACCTATTGCATTGCAAATGCTTGTTTAAAGTAGCCCTGGTGCCCTGTATATTTTTAAGTATTGTTTGTATTTTAGCAATCTTAAATATTGATGGATAGCATGGTATAGTTATTTACGAAATTTATATAACCAATGATCAAGAACTTTCCTATTTGATGATATTAGAGGGTTCTTAAACTTGAATTTGTCGTTTTTAAATATTTATCTTATATTTTTAATGGAATTGTAACCATTTTTTGATTTTAGTATGCTTTTATGGTTTTGTTTGTAAACCGAATAAAGCTTTCAATTTGATTTCAAGTTGATTTGAGCTCAACTAACTATAAGAGCCAAATTTCTCTGGTTTTGTACAAGTGAAATGTCCAACTAACTATAATGACCCTGAAACCTGTGGTTTTTTCAGTGAATTTCAAAGGTTTTTTAAATGCTAATTACTAACTATAACGTCCTTGAAACCTATGGTTTTTTCAGTGAATTTCAAAAGTTTTTTAAATGCTAATTACTAACTATAACGTCCCTGAAACCTATGGTATTTTCAATGAATTTCTAAGGTTTTTTAAATACTAACTACTAACTATAATGTAGTAGTAGCGTTTGCAGAGTGGTGCAGAAAGGGGGCTGGGCCTCCAACCAGTGCTCAGAAATTCCACTGCGTAGAACTTACAGGAGGTACCAGGAGGGCTTCTTGGCCCCCAAAGTCCCTCAGGAGTAAAGTGGACTTCATTCCCCAACCCGTAGTGTGCCAGGAGGCCTGTTTGCAGAGTGGTGGAGAAAGGGGGGCGCGGCCTCCAAAGACCTTTTAGCAATACTACTGTGTGGGACTTCTTGGAGGTAACAGGAGGGGTAGTTGGCCCCCAAGGACGTCCTTGGGGGGCAACTACCCCTCCTATTACCTCCAGAAAGTCCCACACAGCAGCATTGGTAAGTTCTCAAAGCAGGCCACGCCCCCTTTTCCCACCAGTCTGCAAACGCACTCCCCGGCGCGCTCTTGGATGGGGAGTGAAGTCCCCTTCACTGCTGGGTGTCCTTAGGGGCCATCTACCCTACCTTATACCTCCAGTAAGCCCAAGATAGTGGGATTGCTGAGAGGTGGACACAGGTCAAGCCCCCTTTCTCCACCACTGTGCAAACGGGCCTCCTGGCATGCTCTTGGTTGGGAGATGAAGTCCCCTTGCCTCCTGAGGGCCCCTGGGGGCCAACTAGCCATCCTGTTATCTCTAGTAAGCCCCACACAGCTGGATTGCTGAGAGTGGTCCGAGGCCACAAACCCTTTTTACACCACTCTGCAAACGTGCCTCCTGGGGCACTACTGCTCGGTGGATGAAGTCCACTTTAGTCCTGAGGTCCTCAGGACACAAGAGGACCTCATCGCCCCACCAGCAGTGTGCCAAGAGGCCCGTTTGCAGAGTGGTGTAAAAAGGGGCATGGCCTCGGACCACCTCTCAGCAATCCCACTGTGTGGGGCTTACTGGAGGTACCTGGTGGGCTAGTTGCCCATAAGGACTCTTAAGATTCTAGGGGACTTTATCCCTCAACCCAGATCGCACCAGGAGGCACATTTGCAGAGTGGTGCAGGGAGGGGAAGGGGCCTCCGGCGAGATGCCAGTTTTTTTTGTGCTTTTTTTTGGGAAGAGGGGCTGTGAGGCCCCCCTTCCCTTAATTATTTTTGGGCCCTGTAAACCCCATCCCCCAGGGCCTGAGTAATTTTTTGGCAGAGGGGGGCCACGTGGCCCTCCTCCCATGGCTGATTTCAGCCCCGGGGACCCCATCCCCTGTATTTTTATTAAAGGAAGGGGGTCGCGCGGCCCCCCTCCTCAGGCCTATTTCGGCCCGGGGACCCCATCCCCCGGGGCTTTGCCTCTTTTTTAATTATATTTTTTTCATTTAACAGGAGGGGGCTTCAAGGCCCCCCTTCCCTGGGCCACTTTTTGCCCCGGGGACCCCATCTCTCGGGCCGGCCCTAACGTTGGGAATCACGGGGGGAGGCCCAATGCCCCTGCAGTCCCAGCCGGCTCCCCGCCTCGTGCGGGATCTGGCATTGCTTTTGGACAAAGGGAGCTGCTGACATGCAGCTCCCATTGTCCAAAAGCAATTCTGCTTCGCTTCCACGAAGCGAAGCAGAGTATGCTATGACAGGGTGGGAGCTGTGCTCCCGCCCTGCCATAGCAAACTGCAATGTCCCGGGGGTGGGTACCCCGGGACATTGCTGGAGCCGGCCCTGGGGTGTGGTGGTCCCCAGGGCCAAGGAGGACTCCACGAGGGGGGCCACCCGGCACCCCATCAACATATTTTAAAAGCCTCTGGGAGGTGGTGGTCCCTGGGGCCAGGGGTCAGCTACGGACCCCCAAATTTAAATTACTGTATGCCCCGGGGAGGTGGTGGTCCCCGGGACAGTGTGGGGGGGGGCAGGAGCCCCCTAGCCCACACTTTCTTTATTTCATTTTTTTACAAAGCCCTGGGAAGGTGGCGGTCCCTGGGGCTGCGGGGGAGACACGTGGCCCCTCCCACAATTAAAGTCAAAAGCCCTGGGGAGGTGGCGGTTACCCGGGGCTGCAGGGGGGCTGCACGCCCCCCGCATGTTATAAATAAAGCCCCAGGGAGGTGGCAGTCCCCGGGGTTGAGGGGGCCCCCGCATCATTATTACACATTGCCCCCGGGACCTGGCCCACCCGGTGCTTTAAGAAAACGGAGTGCGGGAGACTGCACTTCGTTTTTTTTCCCAATTTCGCCCGGATTTGCGTACCGTACGTGAATCCCGCTGACTTTCTTTTTAAAAAAATGCTTTTTTATGCCTTGGGGGTCCCTGTGGAACCCCCTGACCAGGTCTAGGGGGTCAGGGTGTTTCTACCCTGCCTCCTTTTCTTTTTTTTAACCATTTTCTTCCCTTTTTTCTTGTGGCTCAGTTTTACCGAGTCACAAGATGGCTGCCAACACTTCTTGGTTTGGAGTGTTGACAGCCAATCAAAATGAAGCTTGAGATCGGGAGGGTTCGCGGACCCACCGCAGTTACAAGATATCTATATTTTTTTATTTTTTTATTTCTCAGGAACTACTGAACGGATTTACACCATTTAAAGCAAAGAGTGCACTCTGGACAAAGAGCCACCTCTCTGCCAAATTTTGTGTAATTCCGTTCAGCAGTTCGGGCTGTAGCAGCGACAAAAGTTTCCTATGGAAATTAACATGGAGAAAACGCGTTTTGGGACCCCCTTTTTTCTCAGCCCACACTTGACGAATCACCCGGAAACTTTCAAGACAGAAGCTGACAGGAGCGCCCCATTAGTTTTGAAAATTTCGCGAAGATTCGTCAAACGGCGCCAAAGAAATTGGCAAATCAAAAAACGCTTTTTCTATAGCAACTAGGTCCTAACTATAACTACCTGCTGGCGACCAACAGTAGGTAATATGTATATATATATACATATATAGTCAGCAGCAGGTATTTATAGTTAGGATGCAGTTTCTATCAAAAAGGTGATTTTCAGTTGAATATATCTTTGGCGCCGGTTGATGAATCTTCATGACATTTTCCTAACAAATTTGCCCGATACTTCAGATGGTGTCTGCAAAGTGTTGGGGTGCTTCGTGTAGTGGGGGACCGAAAAAAAGTGTTTCCCCCTCTTTTCCCATAGGACCTTTGAACATGACTACAGGCTGAACTGCTGGATGGAATTACATTGGCAGGAAGCTAGATCTTGGTACGCAGATTGTGCTTTTTGTTATTTGGTGTAAATCCGCTCAGTAATTTGGGAGACATTAACAGTCCCCGTGCTGTTATGTGATTTGCTGCCAAGATTTCAACCAGGAAGTGCTGACAGCCATCTTGGGACTCAGCTTGAGGTGCGTCCCACAAAAAAACATAAAAAATTAAGAAAGGGGTGCAGGGTAGGACTGCTCTGGTGCCCTAGAATTGGTTGTGGGGTCCCACAGGAACCCCGCTGAGGGTTAAAAAAATGTTTTAATCAATTTTGCCACAAAATCATAGGTGGATCAGTGGATTTGTGACAAAATTGAAAAAAACCATGGCTCCCACGCTTCTTTTTAAGGAATCCCCCAGGTGGGCCAAATCCCAGCAGCAATCCTCATTAATTATGCGGGGGTAGCCCACTCAGTACCCCCTTCGCCCTGGGGACCAACACCTCCCCAGGGTTCAATGGAATATGGATGTGGGCGGGTCCACCACCACCTCCCCGGGGCAAGAATGAGAAATCAACACAGGGGGCCCACATGGCCCCACCGCAGCCCCGGGAACTGCCTCCTCCCCGGGACAAACAATGGTAACAATGAGGGGGTCCGCATGGCCCCCCGCAGCCCTGGGTACTGCCACCCCCCTGGGGCTTTTTAAATTGGAATGCGGGCACAGCCCCAGGGGCCACCACCTCCCTGCGGCCAAATACCACAAAGGAGGGGGCCATGTGTCCCCCCTCCGGGAGCCATACATGGCCCTGGGGACAGCCACGCCCAGGGCCCACTCCTGCTATCTCCCAGGGCGTCCATCCCTGGCACATAGCAGATTGCCCTGACTTGGACGGAGCTTTGACAGCACCCACCAAGCCAGAGCACACATTCTGCTGTCAGCAAGTGGGAACTGTAAAACCTTCCTGCTTGCTGAGAGCTAAGTTGTCATCTGTTTCTTTGCCCACAGAGATTCGGGCAGGGAAACAGAGGACAATTGATTTTACACACAGGGAACTGCATGTTTATCAGCCCCCTGTGTGTCAAAGCAATGCTTGCTCCTACAGGAGGCGGGAAGCTGGCAGGGACCGCGGGGGCCTTGAGGCTCTCCTCGTGGTCCCCAACAGAGGTAATTGGGTCCCCTAGGTAGGACCAGGGCACCCAAAATAAAGAGGCCGGGCCCCAGGGAATGGGATCCCCAAGACCATAATCGACCCAGGGAGGGGGGCCGAGCAGCCCCCTTCCTTATTACAAGAAGGCCGGACACCAAGGGATTGGGTCCCCAGGGCCAGAATTGGCCCGGGGAGGGGAGCCACGTGGCCCCCCTCCCCTTTAAAACAAAAATAAAATAAAAAAGGCTGGGCCCCAGGAGATGGGGTTCCTGGGGCCGAAATCGGCCTGGGACGAGGGTCGCACGGCCCCCTCCCTAATAAAAGAAAATAAAGGCCAGCCTGGGAATTTGCCGAAAGCCCCGCCCTCTTTCACCACCACTCTGAACATGTGCCTCCTGGCGCACTACTGCTTGAGGGATGAAGTCCCTTTGGATCCTGAGGGTCCGTGGGGGCAGGAACCCCTCCTGTTACCTCCAGTAAGTTTCACATTGAGGATTGCTGAAAGGTTGTTGGAGGCCCCACCCCCTTCACGACCAGTCTGCAAACGCACTTCCTGGTGCACTACTAGTTGGGGGATGAAGTCCCCTTGGCTCCTGAGGGTCATTGGGAGCCAACAACCCCTCCTGTTACCTCCAGTAAGTCCCACACATCGGGATTGCTGAGAGGTCATCGGAGGCCCTACCCCCTTTCTCCACCACTCTGCAAACATGCCTCCTGGTGCACTACTGGTTGGGGGATGAAGTCCCCTTGGATGCTGAGGTTCCTTGGGGGCCAGGAAACCCTCTGGTTACCTCCAGTAAGTCCCACAGAGTAGGATTGCTGAGAGGTCTTCGGAGGCTACGGCCCCTTTCTCCACCACTCTGCAAGTGCACCTCCTGGCGCACTACTGGTTGGGGGATGAAGTCCTCTTGGATTCTGAGGGTCGTCGGGGGCAGAAACCCCTCCTGTTACCTCCAGTAAGTCCCACACCGTGGATTGGTGAGTACTGGTCAGAGTCCCCTCCCCCTTTCTCCAACACTCTGCAAGTGCAACTTCTAGTTAAAAAAACATAGAAATTCACTTAAAAAACCAAAGGTTACAGGGACGTTATAGTTACACTCAGTTTTCACTCTGACAAAACAATAGAAATTCAGCAGTTATAGTTACCTGAGCTAACTATAACTTACGCCCCCGCAATGCACTGCTTATGACCTTACATATTATATCACTTATGGCATGGTCAGTGACATTACTGATGACATTGCTGATGGCATCTCGAATGACATCACTGATGACATCATCCACAGAACCACTCACACACCCACTCACACTCCCATACAACATCTTGTACGCTCACTCACATACCCATTCACAGACCCATACTAGTACTCACATACCCACTCACTCCTCCATAGAGCCACTCACACACCCACTCACTCATACAGCCAATTACACAACCATTCACTCACCTAGACAGCCACTCATATGACTAGTCACTCACCCCCACACTCACACATACAGCCACTTACACACCCAGTCACTCACTCATACAGTCATTTAGATACCCACTCACTCACCCATACAGTCACTCACACAGCCACTCATGCAGTCATACGGCCACTGACCCACTCACTCAGCAACATAGTTACTCACTCACACACCCACTCACTCACCCACACAGCTACTCACATACCTACTTATACACCCATAGATCCACACATGCACCCACTCACACATCAATACTGCCACTCACATACCCACAAAAGCATCACACAACCACTCAGATACCCCCTCACTCACCTACAAACCTTGTCAGAAATCCACTTACTCACCCATACAGTGACTCATGCATGTACTCTCCCACCCACTCACACTGATATAGACAGTCACACACCCACTCAGATTGCACATGTTACAGAAAGTATCACTCATTAGTGGTACAACTAGTATACTAATCTAGCGTTTGCAATAGGTTAGTATATATGGTTAACACCCATAAACTCTTAGAAACACTTACACTCACTTGATGATGTCATCAGTGATGTCATTTAAGATGTCTTCAGTGATGTCACTGACCATGTCATGAGTGATGCAATATGTGAGGTCATAAGGAGTGCATTGCCCTGATATTTTGGAGTATGCGTTTATGGGCTTGTAATTTAGTACTCCCAACATATTGATGTCCACACGTACACTCCAGTACATAGACCACATGATCCATCTTACAGGTAAGGTGTTTGCTGATTGTTTGCCCTCTATCACTAAATGGGGTTAAACATGTAGTTTTATTTACCCCGAATTTGCAAGCCTTACAGGTTGCGCACTTATAGAAACCCTTTCTTGCTGAAAGCCAAGTCCCTACTTCTTCTGTTTTGGGCTACTCTTAACTAGAGCATTACTCATGGATGCCGTCCTACTATATGTTACAGAGGGGGTTTTAGGTAAAAGGTGTCCTATGATGGGATAGTCCAAGATTATTGGCCAATTGCATTTGATGATGCCCCTCTGCTGCCACTCTTGTCTGTTATATGTTAAAATAAATCTAATAGGCTCTGCTCCCTGATTTACATGTGTATCTGAAGCTTCATTCTCACCCCTTCTTTTGCCAAATAATAACTCAGATCTTCTGTGTAGTTTGGATTTTGCTATTGCTGCATCAATTGTTTTGATGGAATAGCCCCTTGCTTGAAATCTCTCTTTGCTTTGATTCTGTTTCACAGCCAAGTCTGCCTCATCGCTGCATATTCTGCTCAGTCTTAACATTATACCATATGGTATGGTTTCTATTACATGCACAGGATGGGAACTAGTGGCATGCAATACAGAGTTCCCTGCCGTTTCCTTACGGTGTAGTGAAGTCTCTAATCTGTTATTTACAATGCGAACCTGTACATCTAAGAAATTGACTGTGTTTGGGCTGACTGTGGCTGTAAAATTAAGATCGATGTCATTCTCATTAATCTTGGAGACGAAATCCAAAGCACTCTCTTCCGTTCCACGCCATACAACAAATAAATCATCAATGTATCTTAGCAATGTTACTACATGTTCTTTCAACTCGTGGCCAAACTTGTCGCCAAAGACCAGCTCCTCCCACCAGCCCATGTGTAAACAGGCATAGCTGGGAGAGAAACTGGCCCCCATGGCCACCCCCCAAAGTTGTTGGTAGATCTAATTCTGGAACATGAATAAATTGTTCTCCAAACTAAACAAAGTCATGTTAGTCAGCATCCTACTGTGCTGTGCAAAGCCAAGAGATCTGTTGCTGAGAAAATGTTCCAATGCATGGATGCCGTCTTTGTGTCTAATGCTAGTGTATAGCAATGTGACATCTAGTGTCATCAGAACATACCCATTGTGTCACTTTATTTTTTTGTATCTTCCGCAAAAAGTCACTAGTGTCCTGAATATAGGACTGGAGACCTTTTACATAGTCCAGCAAGAAATAGTCTATATATCAGGATGTATTTTCCAATAGGCCATCACATGCAGATATTACTGGCCTGCCAGGAGGTCTCCACATATGTTTGTGGACTTTGGGTATGAAATAGATTACTGGCATAACTTAGTGGTCCTTTTTCAGATATTTGTACTATTTGTACTCTTCTAGACTCAGCAATCCAGCACTTTTCCAGGCCAGAAGTTTGGTGTGTATATGTATATATATATATATATATATATATATATAGTTCTATAAGCTTTATTTCGACAACTCGTGACATTTTCTATAAAAGAGATAAGAGATAAGCATTTCATACAACATCGTGCTAAAAATAATACATACAAGCAATTCACCCGGGTGCACCACTGCCCCCACAGTGTGGAGTGCAGTTACAGGGATCAGCAATGAAAGAATTGATACACATAGATCAGTAAAAACATACTTTGATACGATAAAAATAAAAGGAAGAGGGCAGCATAACAATACTTCTTAGTAAAATCCCTTATATTAGGCTCAATTTGCGACCCCCATCAGACCTCTATGGAAGTTCCAGCCCTCCTTGGAGTAACATCGCGGGGAGGTTAAGAACAGTAAAGTGCACGTTCATAACATATGTGTATAAAACTTAGATAACCAGCTTTTGAGCCCTACAACAATTGCGTGTCGGCATCATTCAGCTTAATGCTGTGGCATTCCTGTCTGGGTCTTCCATCTAATAATTCATGCATGACTGAGGAACTTTGCCACACAGCATGCAAAAAGAGGTCTGGGGTCTGATCTAAGGATGTGCAGGGCAGCCCGATAGTCCTGTGGGCCCAATTGCCGGCAAATCGGTTTTAACCACTTTGCCTTCCGGGTGCTGTATGCTATGCAAGCAAACATAACATGGGCAACTCTTTCTACCGGGGCCCTGCAGCATGGGCAGTCCTTTGGTTTTTGGTTGCGTGGATGCCGATTTGCGGTTATCTCGCAGACAGGAAGCGTACCTAACCTAAATGTACAGCATCCTGTCCCGAAGGACCTGAATTATGTCTAAAAAGGGCTCTAAGTGACTAGACTATTTGTGAAGATAAAATTCAGCTGTTAATCTGCCCACATTTGGTTTACTGGTTTCCTGATGTTCCACCCATTTCCGATACAAACGTTTGAGCTCTTCTTTCCTTGGTGGGTCCTGCTTATCCCAATGCGCTTGATGCCCCAATACTGACATCATTCTCCTAACGTTGGAAATCCAGCCTATTTTAGCGCTGGAGTCTATCCGTATGATCTCAGTAAGGGCTTCGGCATAGGGGAGGAGCTCTGGGGTCCACCTAATGCGAGCCCAGAAAAGCAACGGGCGCAACCTTGCTATGTCGCCAATCGATCGCCTGCCCATGTCAAGCATTAGGGGAGTAAGGGGAATGTTTTGAGGTAGCATCAACTAAGTCCCTAAGAACTTTGTGCTCAGATCTGCAAAGATCATGAGCCTTATCGAATCCCCAGAGATCTGCTCTGTACAGTGCTGTGCTGACTGCTTTGGCGTCATAGACCTTGAGGGATGGGGCTACCTGCCTTCTATGTGAAGAACGGTGTTCCCTCCCAAGTTCTCCCGCTACTTGCTTATGCCCCATCAGCATCTTTGCTAGGTGGAGTTCCCATGACATTTTGGTCAGAAAGTCGGACAGCAAGATACTCAAAAGTGCTGACTCTTTCCAAGGATGTCCTGCCTAGCAAGGGGTTGCCTTTCTAAGACTTATGGGGGTTGAAGGCCATAAATTTGGTTTTTGAGGTGTTAATGGCCAACCCCCGGTTGTCACAAAGAAGTTGGAACCTGTTGAGTAGTCGCTGCAACCCTGCTGGTGTCTTGGACACCAGCAGGGTGTCATCTGCGAACAAAAGGGTCGGTACCTTTTCACCCCCCAGGGTTGGTGCGTCTGCTGGATCTTCTTGCAGAAAGCTGACCACCCCATTCATGTAAAGAGAGAATAGGGTGGGGGCCAGAACACAACCCTGTCAAACTCCCCTATTGACAGGAATACGCTCTGTCAGCTGTCCTTGCGCCCCCCCATCTAACCTGGGAATAGTCCTCTTCATGTAGCCGAACCACCAGGTTAAGAATAAATGGGGGATGCCCATATCTTTAAGTGCCAGCCACAACTTACTGTTAGGGACTAAATCAAAGGCAGTCTTTAAGTCAATTAATGCTAGATAGAGACGGCCCTTGCCAATCACCACTACTTTCCAATAAATGAGTAACAACCGAAACAACTGGTCGATTGTTCCTGTCCTTGCCCTAAAGCCAGCCTGGTACTGTGGAAGGATGGCATTATCATCTGCCCATAGCTGGACCCTCTGCATAAGGACTCTACTGAAGACCTTCTGCAGGGCATCAATCAGGCTAATGGGCCTATAATTTGAGGGGTCATCTCTGGTTCCTTTTTCATAAATCGGGACCACCCCTGGACCCTTCCAAGACCCAGGGACTGGGCACCGCTGGCTATAGCATTTGCCAAAAGGAGAATATAGCGTGCCCAATTCGGAGTATCTGCAAGGAAGAGATCACCTGGAAAGCCATCTGGTCCTGCTGCTTTGGACGGCACTATCTGCCTATTGAGGCCTCTACCTCGGCCAGATCAAAAAGCTCATCATCCTTGTGATGTCAATAAGAATCATCTAACTCCACTGAGAGCGTCGCCTCGGAAGTTGTGTAGAGCTTCCGGAAATGATCATGCCATTCCTGACCAGTAATGTGCTTGGGGGGCAAGCATGCTCCTGACTTACTGCCCCAGGTAACTAGGGTCCAGAATAGCTTGACATCCCTCACTGTACTTGCTTCCTTGAGTAGCTGCCAGCGGGACTCATCCCATGCTATCTTTGCCTGGTGCAAAGCAGCTTTATAGCGCTTCCTGGCAGCTTTGATCATGGGGCAGTTCTTGTCTTTGATTGCTGCGGCTAGGAGTAATCGCTCGCACCTACAGTCATTTGAGTACCACGAGTGGAGCCCTTTTGATGGCAAACTAGGCTTGTGGTCCATCTTAGGAGCTAGAAAATGTACATTAAGTTGGTCAATGGTACGAGAATGAACCATAGCTACATTAGCCAGCCCACTTTCACTAGTGACTGCGGCCTGGAGCTCAAGTGTGCCTACGGCCAGATCGTGTCGTATGCCTATAATCTTAGATTCTTGCAGTGCTACCTTCCACCATTTTAAAAACCTATCACAATTCGAGGGGACGATCTCTCTAGTGGAGGTCAAGGGTACACTGCTCACGGGATAGTAGGGGGCTTCCCACAAAGGGTTTGTGCTTAAACACATAGGGTTGTGGTCACTCTCTGTGTATGATGCCCACGCTCATGTCAATCAAATCTCCCCAAAGCCTCACATCGAGGAGGATATAATCAATACGGGACGGGCAGCTGGCTCTATTGTACGTATTCGCACCCTGTCTGTCCGAGAGGGTTCTGTCATTTGCTGCCCTCAGGCCGAACTCTACGTTAAGCGCGTTGAATTGGAGTGCCATCTATGTCCATCTTTTACCTGGGGGTAGGTTTAGTGAGGGGACAGCCCATTTGATGCCGTCATCCTCGATTCCTGGCAGATCTTCTTTATCGAGAGGTTCTAAGGTCTACTAAAGTCTACTGCTACCACTGCTCTAGAGTGAGGTGAGCATATGGCTAAACTCTCTTCCAGTGCAGAAATGGTAGGTGAGGGTCTGCCCCCTTTGGTCCCCCTCGCATAGACGTTAAACAGGTCGATTATAACTCCCCCCTAGGCCCCCTAATACTGATCCCCAAGACGTCAGGACTGGGGCTTGTGAGGCAGGTAATTCGACAGCCCAGAGCAAAATTTACCCAGATAATCAATCCCCCTGATGGGCAGGGCACCCTATGATTGTTGCTGGTGAATAAAAGCAAACAAAGCCTGATTTATGTAAGGGAACCAAACTCCAAGTCTCCTGAAAGATACAGATGTCAAAACCCTCAATTAGGTCATTCCAATGAGGGAGTAACATTTTGCTGCTTAGCCCAGCCACATTCCATGATATTATCCTCAGCTGTTGATGAGAGACAGGGCCATGTGCAGCGTTTGGAGTAGGAGTGCGCTGGCCTGTGTTGGTGCTTGGGAATTTAGACGTGTGGAAAGATCTTCACCCAACACCTCACAAGTGTTAAGGATGGAGGAGCTGCTGGTTCCTACCTCCCCCCGGGAACAATCTTCCTTTGATTGGAGTACCATCTGCCAGACCATAGTGCTGGGAAGGCTAGCCATGCAGTTAGAGGAGATAGTACGTAATCCAGGGAGCCGGTGAACTCCACTTCATTGACCTCCAGGGTGGAGCCACCGGCTAATTGGATAAGCGGTTGTGGGGCAGATTGTCTGCTCTGGTCGCAGGGTGTAAAGTGCTTAAACTGGATAGAAGAGGCATCAGGGGGACAGGTTTGAAATTCCAAGGCAAGGAGGTTTTTGGCCAGATCTGCCCCTTTGCGGGTGAGTTCGATACATTCAAGCGGTTGAACAGGAGATGTGCACCTGTGAACCCTAGTAATGTCATCTCGAATTACTGAACGACAACCCCTGACGTGACGGATCCAATGGATCACTTTGTTGGTCAAAGAATCTTCACCCTCGTACCCCTTTCTTTTGTCAAGTTTAGGAACATTGACCATGTAAATTTTCTGGGCATGTGGTAAGTATGAAGTAGCTGGATGGGTCAGCTGATGTTGGCCGTGGTATCACGGTTGCTGACCCTGTGATAAAATGGTGGGTCTTGAATAGTTTAAGGGATCTTGCACGGCCACTGTATTGGGAGGATTATTAGTTCGATTAGTGGTGGATTCTAATGGAGCTTGGGTGTGATCCGGGATAGCATGGGGTAGCCGGGTGGGGCCGTGAGGAACGGTACCCCTTTCGTGGGCTGCTACCTGGTATGTCATGCAATGATTACGAAGGGGCTGCAAGTGAGCTCCTGACACAGGAATGCCATACTGTTGAGGAGGTGAACCATTCTGCAGTAGTGATTTGACTAGGGTGGTAAGGCCTTCGATCATGGATCTAATGGTCCCTATTTCTGCCCTCAGCATATTTATGAGTTGGTGGGTATTATGGGGTTCTAGATTAAGTGCTGGTGTGACCGCAGCTGTGGGCACAAGGGGAGGCTCGGGAGTGTCTTCCTTGGGGTCATCAGACAGGTCCAGTAAGGGAGTGAACCTGTTTGCGCATGGGATAGTGGATCTTGACTGCGAGGAGTTGTTGCTAGAGGTGTTATGGGGGTTAATGGGGGTGAGCAAGCCTTCACAGTGTCTAATAGTACTTCCTGGTTGTGTGAGAGGGTCCCTTTGAGGGATGTTTTTTGGAACATTGCTGGGATGGTGGGTGAGCGGCTTGGACTGGGAATTTGGGGAGGAAATTGGCCAGAAGTAGTGCACGGCGCGGTTGCTGGTTCATCCACTAAGAAGCCTTCACACTCGCTAATCAGGCTGTCAATGCTGTCAAGAACTCAATTGCTGCCTGGGTGTTTCAGCGATTTCCTGACCTTTTTCCCTTTCCCGACTTGGCCACCACCATTACCCTCCAAAGCTTTTCTCTTCCACATCTCTCGGACCTCAGGGCACATGGGCCAAAACAGATATAAACCAAACCAACCTCTTTTCTAAGAGTATTAAAGCAAAACAATAATAATAAAGCAAGTGCTTTGGTTCAAAAATTTGCCTGTGTGGTCTTACAGTTAGCAAACCGCAATAACAAAAGATTATAGCTGGGTAAAAGAATTTAATTCTCCAGGCTATACGAACTGTATGTGCCTAAGTAGCTTTATACCCACTGATTGGGCCAGTTGTAAAGCAGAGAGGGGAAGCAGCCACAAGAAAATGATTAGCTGGCAGCAGCGTGGTCCAAAGACAGAGTAGAAATCAGCAGGCCAATGTCAGAGGCTCGAGTCAGTTATATGAAGTGTGTTAGCAGACAGTCAGGCAGTGTTAGCAGATGGTCCCAAATTGCTCGCACTGAAAAGGTCCAGTCGATTTCTGTGCAGGACCAGCAGGAGAAGAAGAAGCAAAATGGACACAGTACCTCAAGGAGCAGATTTCAACCAGCAATGCACTCCGGCAACCAGGCGTAAGAGGGGTGGCCCTGCCCTGCCTCTTCCTGGCAATGACAGGCAAGGACGGGCACGCCCTTGGCCCGGGCTTGGCCCGGGCGCGTCCCGCACAACGGGAGCTCTATGCTTAATTTATGCGCCTCCGGGCGCGGAAAGCGGTGTCAGTGTTGCGGGGGAGCCATGGGAATGCAGTCCCTGGTGCTGGCTCTCAATCCAAGTGACTTGTGCGGCGAAGGAGCGTCCCGCGCAGCGGGAGCTCTCTACTTAATTTATGTGCCTCCGGGCACGGAAAGCGGCATCAGCGTTGCGGGGACCCTGGGTAATGCAGTCCCTGGTGCTGGCTCTCAACCCCGGTGTCCAGTGCGGCGAAGGAGCGTAGATATATATATCTGTTATATATATATTTGTTCACCGGCACACCAGCTATTCTCCCGGGACCAGGGGGACTCACTGCCCCAGGCTGCATTGCGCTCCACATGCACCCGGCATCATCGGCAGCGCCAGGACGCGCAGGTTTAAAAGTTGGAGCGGGCTCCCGCAGCGCGGAAGCCCCTTTATTCACCGGCACACCAGCTGTTATCCCGGGACCAGGGGGACTCACTGCCCTAGGCTGCAATGCGCTCCACGCGCACCCAGCATCATCGGCAGCGCCAGGAGGCGCAGGTTTAAAAGTTGGAGCGGGCTCCCGCAGCACGGGACGCGCCCGGGCGGTGACCGGGCCAAGAGCGGGCCCGTCTGCGCCCGTCTGAGGCTGTTCAAGGCTGGGCCACCCCCCTTGGTTTGGCTAAAGAAGCAAGCGAACTTGGTTCCTGGTTATTACTTGGCTTAATGGTCAGTGCCCCAATAACCTTCTATATATTTTACTGTTCCGGCAGGCTCTCCTGTTATACTTGGTTGTAATTGAACTCCATCTGGGTCCATTTGGTATATGGCCTAGACAAGAGCAGTTGCCCTATCGGTATTTAGAACATAAGCGGTGATCCCACGACATCCATATCAATAGAGTAAGTTGAAAATAAGTAGAAAAAATGGGCAAGCGAATTTGTGCTGATAAGAAACAAACAGCACTTCCGAAACCAAAATCTAAAGTCCAACCCACCTCCATTGATAGGATGTTAGAGAGAGCAATAGGAGTGGTGGCAACAGAAATAGAATGGACCGAGAGACGGCTATCACTCACCCCAAATTTGGACCTTCCCTTGATCGATTTGGACACATCACAAGCTCCGGGTCCCTTGATTAGCGATACCCCCAGGGCCCAGATAACTGTTGACGAAGTGCCCAATGCTGAACTCCGTCCATCATCCCCTTTGGTATCGCTTTGTTCGCCCTAAGTTGGCAGGGTATGCCCAGACGTGTGTCCCTTGCTCACTTTGCCACTGGATTCAAGCTAGCCTGGCTGATGACGGCTGAATAGCCAGAAACCGGTCCCAGGATGCTTGTTTCCGGTCCAGGGAAGACATGGCTTGGCAGTTCGGGCTGGACTGTTCCCATGAGGCACAGGGTCAGACTGATTTGCATATGGCCATGTCTGAACTGGGGTGGTGGAGTGAGCTAAAGAATGATGATGGATTAAACCCAGATCAGTTGACTGGGGGTGAGTGTTTGATTTGCTCAAGCGCTCCGTCCATCATCCCCTTTGGTATCGCTTTGTTCGCCCTAAGTTGGCAGGGTATGCCCAGACGTGGGTCCCTTGCTCACTTTGCCACTGGATTCAAGCTAGCCTGGCTGATGACGGCTGAATAGCCAGAAACCGGTCCCAGGATGCTTGTTTCCGGTCCAGGGAAGACATGGCTTGGCAGTTCGGGCTGGACTGTTCCCATGAGGCACAGGGTCAGACTGATTTGCATATGGCCATGTCTGAACTGGGGTGGTGGAGTGAGCTAAAGAATGATGATGGATTAAACCCAGATCAGTTGACTGGGGGTGAGTGTTTGATTTGCTCAAGCTCTCCGTCCATCATCCCCTTTGGTATCGCTTTGTTCGCCCTAAGTTGGCAGGGTATGCCCAGACGTGGGTCCCTTGCTCACTTTGCCACTGGATTCAAGCTAGCCTGGCTGATGACGGCTGAATAGCCAGAAACCGGTCCCAGGATGCTTGTTTCCGGTCCAGGGAAGACATGGCTTGGCAGTTCGGGCTGGACTGTTCCCATGAGGCACAGGGTCAGACTGATTTGCATATGGCCATGTCTGAACTGGGGTGGTGGAGTGAGCTAAAGAATGATGATGGATTAAACCCAGATCAGTTGACTGGGGGTGAGTGTTTGATTTGCTCAAGCGCTCCGTCCATCATCCCCTTTGGTATCGCTTTGTTCGCCCTAAGTTGGCAGGGTATGCCCAGACGTGGGTCCCTTGCTCACTTTGCCACTGGATTCAAGCTAGCCTGGCTGATGACGGCTGAATAGCCAGAAACCGGTCCCAGGATGCTTGTTTCCGGTCCAGGGAAGACATGGCTTGGCAGTTCGGGCTGGACTGTTCCCATGAGGCACAGGGTCAGACTGATTTGCATATGGCCATGTCTGAACTGGGGTGGTGGAGTGAGCTAAAGAATGATGATGGATTAAACCCAGATCAGTTGACTGGGGGTGAGTGTTTGATTTGCTCAAGCGCTCCGTCCATCATCCCCTTTGGTATCGCTTTGTTCGCCCTAAGTTGGCAGGGTATGCCCAGACGTGGGTCCCTTGCTCACTTTGCCACTGGATTCAAGCTAGCCTGGCTGATGACGGCTGAATAGCCAGAAACCGGTCCGAGGATGCTTGTTTCCGGTCCAGGGAAGACATGGCTTGGCAGTTCGGGCTGGACTGTTCCCATGAGGCACAGGGTCAGACTGATTTGCATATGGCCATGTCTGAACTGGGGTGGTGGAGTGAGCTAAAGAATGATGATGGATTAAACCCAGATCAGTTGACTGGGGGTGAGTGTTTGATTTGCTCAAGCGCTCCGTCCATCATCCCCTTTGGTATCGCTTTGTTCGCCCTAAGTTGGCAGGGTATGCCCAGACATGGGTCCCTTGCTCACTTTGCCACTGGATTCAAGCTAGCCTGGCTGATGACGGCTGAATAGCCAGAAACCGGTCCCAGGATGCTTGTTTCCGGTCCAGGGAAGACATGGCTTGGCAGTTCGGCCTGGACTGTTCCCATGAGGCACAGGGTCAGACTGATTTGCATATGGCCATGTCTGAACTGGGGTGGTGGAGTGAGCTAAAGAATGATGATGGATTAAACCCAGATCAGTTGACTGGGGGTGAGTGTTTGATTTGCTCAAGCGCTCCGTCCATCATCCCCTTTGGTATCCCTTTGTTCACCGGCACACCAGCTGTTCTCCCGGGACCAGGGGGACTCACTGCCCTAGGCTGCATTGCGCTCCACGCGCACCCAGCATCATCGGCAGCGCCAGGAGGCGCAGGTTTAAAAGTTGGAACGGGCTCCCGCAGCGCGGGACGCGCCCGGGCGGTGCCCGGGCCAAGAGCGGGCCCGTCTGCGCTTGTCTGAGGCTGTTCGAGGCTGGGCCACCCCCCTTGGTTTGGCTAAAGAAGCAAGCAAACTTGGTTCCTGGTTATTACTTGGCTTAATGGTCAGTGCCCCAAAAACCTTCTATATATTTTACTGTTCCAGCAGGCTCTCCTGTTCTACTTGGTTGTAATTGAACTCCATCTGGGTCCATTTGGTATATGGCCTAGACAAGAGCAGTTGCCCTATCGGTATTTAGAACATAAGCGGTGATCCCACGACATCCATATCAATAGAGTAAGTTGAAAATAAGTAGAAAAAATGGGCAAGCGAATTTGTGCTGATAAGAAACAAACAGCACTTCCGAAACCAAAATCTAAAGTCCAACCCACCTCCATTGATAGGATGTTAGAGAGAGCAATAGGAGTGGTGGCAACAGAAATAGAATAGACCGAGAGACGGCTATCACTCACCCCAAATTTGGACCTTCCCTTGATCGATTTGGACACATCACAAGCTCCGGGTCCCTTGATTAGCGATACCCCCAGGGCCCAGATAACTGTTGACGAAGTGCCCAATGCTGAACTACATGCTGAGGTAGTACCTACGCGTCAAGTGAAGAGAGGAAAACCTAAAGCAGCAGCTAGAATAGGGGCGAAAAAGAAAAAGGTAGCAGAAGAAATCATGGACGATACTGATATCGGGGAAGGATGTTTGCCCAGTAGTACTGATAGGGTCAAGGATCAACCTGCATGGGTCACAAATCTAGTGGTGGAACTACAATTTCAAGTAAGGGCTATTGTAAAGGATGAACTTAAAATGCTGGTAGAAAGGGTTGATAAGCTGACCATGTTACTTGAGGCCAGGGCAGGGGTCACAATCGGAAGAGAAGGGATTGGCAGGGATCAAGAAGCCCAGGTCGTATCTAACATCAGCAAGGTTGTCCCTCCCTCAGGTCAGAGCGGCCCCCCCCCCACTACCGCTATAGATCAAGTAAGACAGTGCTCTGCAAGCTCTAGTAGGGCAAATTTAACACCTGTCCATCCACATAGCAGCAGACATTGGCAAGAAAGTCGACAGCGGGAGGGGGTAGGACTCATTAAAAATACTGAAATTAATAAGGCAAACTATCCCCCGCCATGTATTAATTTACCACCAGCCTCAACCCCTTACGTTGTTGTTCTGTCAGGTATCCCCGAGCTTGGGAGGGGGCAAAAGGAATCTCACCAGGATCTAAAAAATAAATGCATGTTCTGGTTAGCCAATAACAAGCAATTTTATTATGAGGATGCAGGAGAAATTCTAACAACCCGTCGAGTTGGCTGGGTGGGTTGGAGACCTAAGGTAATGCAGGGAGACTGTGTAGTGATAAACTTTAGAAACCCATTAGTTGCCCGAGCAATCCTAAGCAGGGATGACTGGAGACAGGAAGGGACCATAAGAGCCCTTCCACTAGTTTATTTCTACCCCCCAGGGAGACCCCAACACTGTAGAGGGCAAAACGGATGGGAGGGGAGGCCTCTAAATCAAAATCATCAAATTGACAATTTGGATTACCAACAACCTAGGCAACCACTCTTCAGTATTCCCATAACAAATTGATTTGGTGCCCTAGAAGGAGTGGACTGACTTGAATCTAAGGGGTATGGGCTGAAGGAGTATAATTGCCTGGGAGAGTTAGAGGTGAAAATTGTTCAAGCAGGGGAGATCATAGACCAGCACATGACACCGGAAGGGGGTGAGACCAGTGGGAGGTTGAGAGGGACATTAAGGGGTAAAAAGGACGAACCCAAAAAGGTTACAACTAACAACCAATCTCGTATTTTTAACAGCGAGCCCTCCCAGAAGTTAGACTTGTGTGCTGGCGGGATTCTGCACCCCCCGTCCCCAGAACTTACTGCCATAGATAGTCGATCGGATCCATCGAGGTTGCGAGTTCTATCTTGGAACGTAGCCGGCCTTGCCCCCAAGATGGACAATCCTGATTGGGGGAGTTTTATTGAGCAATACGAAATCTGTATGTTCCAAGAAACATGGGCTAGGGGGGATATCCCTAAACTAGGCTATGCCACGTATAGCATAGCAGCGTCATCAGGGGGAAAGGGGAGGCCGTCAGGGGGGCTTTGCATCTGGGTGGGGACACATTTGGGCTGCACAGCCACACAGTTAGAAACATCTTCAAATGACATTCTGTGTGTCCTCCTTAACTTCCCTCTAAGGATCACAGTTGCTCTAAGAAATGTTTATTCGAGACCAGTTAGCCGTAGTCAAGAGTCAAAGACACTCGATGAGCTTACGACATTTCTTGCCACTATCCCGGGTAACTACCTGTTGATTGTAGGAGGGGACTTCAATTGCCAGTATGAGCCCCTAGACGGTATGACTAAGGATAACCTGTGTGAAGAAGACTCACACTGGGCTGTACCAGAAACCACTTGTCCGTTAGTAAGAGTTTGGACCCCTTTGGTACTCCAGATGAATTCTCTCGTATTAAAACACTCATTGAGGGCATGTAATGGTAGAACCAAATCTGATACCCCTGGCAAATATACTTTTAATAGAATCGGCCAAGGCTCCTTAATTGATTATATTTTGGTTGACATAACATCATGGCACAGGGTAGCAGACTTTAAGATCGAGCCGCGTCACGATAGTGACCACAACGCCCTAGTTCTAGAGTTATTCACACTAAGCCCTGGGAGTACCACAGACTTGGCTACTCCAGCTGATGGCAGATTGACTCTCACCAATTGAAGGAAGAGAGTCCAATGGGCGGAACTAAGTCAATCCCAAGAAAAGTTAGGTGCCCTATACCAAACCGTTATTCCGATTCTTATGGATTCTATTTAATCTGTCTCAGCTGACAGTACCCAAATTGAATTACTGAAGGTCGCCCTAAATCAAACTAGGTTAACGGCCACTATGGTTGATTTTTTCTTCCCAATCAAAAAAGTTAGAAATAACAGGATACCCCGCCATCCTTGGTATAATGAAAGATGTCGAAAGGCCAAAATAGCTCTGATTTCTGCCATTAAGGCTAATGATAGATCTTTGATTAAAACAAATAGAGTGGCCTATCGAACTAGTATTGAGGAGGCAAAAAAAGGGTGGGAAAGTGACAAGTGGGAAACCCTTAGAAGCTCCCTGGGCACCCGTGACATGAAGACATTCTGGAATGTGGTGAATACGGGTAGCTCCGAAGGAAAGCCGGCGATAGAGCCAAATTTAGGGGCAAATGTGTGGAAGGACCATTTTGAGTCCCTCTACTCGAGGACAAAGCCAGAGGTCGATGTAGTGGACAACGCATGTCACTCCCCACAGGCCGATTGCTCCAATGTATTTATGACTACCCCTAGAGCAGCGGATGATACCCCGATGATAACACTCACAGAGATATCCGGCGTTTTAAGTCAAATTGCACCTGGTAAGGCACCAGGGTTAGATAAGATTCCTGGGGACTTGTTCCGTAGTGAACCGACTATTTGGGCTCCATATTTTTTGATTTTTTTTAACGCTGTCATGCAATGCATGGAAATTCCCGCTAGTTGGGCCGGGGCTGAAATAATACCAGTTTATAAAAAGGGATCCCCGATGTCACCCACAAACTATAGGCCCATAAGCCTTATTGACATTAGCCCAAAAATATTTGCACGCGTGTTAATATACCGCCTGCAGAGCTGGATGGAAGAGCATAAAGTTCTCAGCCCGTTCCAAGCAGGGTTTAGAGAAAAAATGTCCACATTGGACCAGATCTTCAGGCTACAATTATTACATTGGAAGACCGTGTGTATAGAGGGTGGCAGCCTCTATCTAATTTTTATAAAAGCACAGTCGTAGCACACCCTTTTTAGTCACAAGGAATTTCACAAAAATATTTATCAAATAAATAAATGTCCTAGCAGCAAATATTGAAATCCTTAGGTCCACAGGCTTTCAGATTGAAGACGGAGCGGCTGCCCGTCCTGCACAGTAGACCAACTGACTGCGGTCTCTTCCAAGGGACCGACTTATCAAGGTTTGGCCCGAATTGAGAAGAGTGGTGTATTGTGCTCTACTGCCAGTGGGTCGTTATTGGCAAGACTACGGGGGGCTCTACTGGCCCAAGTTGGGGACTCTAGATTCGGGGTGCATCTGTTACAACAAGTAACAGCACCATTGGGTATACTACATGGGTAGAGCGGTGGACCTACCAGCTTTCCTAGGAGTTATACTATCAGTGTATACTTGAACACTACTAACAAGGAGGACCCGTTGCGCAGTGGAACTTTGACTTACGTTTCAGCCATTCTGCCTTGAAAAAGTCTGAATACTGATGTGTACAGATGAAACACGTGTTGGCTTCAATTACTGCTGGGAATTTGCTGTATATGAATAAATGAAAACTTTTTTATGGATGTGATCCGTGGATGATATTTGAAAATCCATACTTGATCTGAATAGGATAGACTCGCCTGTGGACCTAAGGATTTCAATATTTGCTGCTAGGACATTTATTTATTTGATAAATATTTTTGTGAAATTCCTTGTGACTAAAAAGGGTGTGCTACGACTGTGCTTTTATAAATGTCACTGTGCATGTTCTTGCAACTTGCCAATAGCACCGTTTGGTAGTAGGTGCTTTCAGTTATTTGAGCACCCCATGATTTTTACAGTATTGAACAAAACTCACGCTTATACTAGTTATTTACTATATTGTTGTTCTTTTTTTTGATGTGCGGTGTTTTCCCTTTAGGGAGTGCTACTACCAATCGTCTATCTAATTTTTGTAGACCTGAAACTTGCATTTGATCTGGTCCCAAGAGATAAGCTGTGGGCAGTCCTGCTAGAGATGGGGGTCCCGTTATACTTGTGCCAAATCATGAGGCGGCTACACGAAGGAAACTACGCGCAAATAAGATTTGGCAAACACGAGGAACTCATCACACCCATCCCTATAGGTAGAGGTGTACGCCAGGGTTGCGTTCTTGCCCTGACCCTTTTTAGTCTTTTTATAAATGGTTTAGTTGACTTTTTAAATACTGAGAAGGATTTAGATGCACCCAAGTTGGCAGCACGTAACATCCTGGCCATGATGTTTGCCAATGATACCTTGATATTATCAAAATCCCCAATGGGTATACAGAGGGTCCTAAATAAATTTGAGGCCTTCTGCAAGGAAAGGGGGCTTGAGAGTAACCTGCAAAAAGCAAAATTTATGGTGTTTAACTCTGTCAAAAGTACCCGACCAAACCCATGTTTAGACGGCAGACCCCTAGAGAGGGTATCTGTCTTTGATTATCTCCGCATTACAATCACAGAAAAAATGGACTTGGGGGTACAAATTTAAAAAAACAGCCTGAAGCTAGCGCAAACAACAGGGGGCCTGACCAAGGTGTTCCGTAATTCTAGCCATAAACCGGTGGGCCCAGCATTAGAAATATACAAGGTACAAGCTAGAGGTGCTGCTCTATATGGAGCAGAAATGTGGGGCCACTGTCGTATTGATAGCCTAACACAAGTGGAAAACTCCTTTGTTAGACAATTGTTTGGTCTCCCCCGTAGTACACCACTCATACCGCTAAGATTAGATCTGGGGGTCAGGTCAATTGAGGAAGAAGTTTCTCTGAGACCCCTTCCATTCTGGAGACGCTTATGGGTTACTCCAGAATTGGCTGAGTACAGGGAAGAACTAAGGGAGGTGATGAGTCTACCTAGGGCGGGGAGACTACCATGGCTTACCTATGTCAGGAACACCTTCACGCTCATGGGTCAGGGTAACCAGTGGGAAAATCCAGAAACAACTTGTCCCACAGTGTCAAGAAAAGAGTTAAAGATTTGCTATTGGGAGTATAAACTGGCCCAACTACAGGGGAACCATTCAATGTACATTTATGCACCTTGGGGAGGTGATAAAACGTTGGCAGTTCTGGTGATTCACAATAGATAAACTTGTATTCCACATCTCCCAGTATTCCCTTAGTTTTCCATTTATTCAATACTTCATGGAATTCTTTAATGCTGGTCTCATACATCATGTGTGTTACTACTGTGTAGCATTCTTTTACTGATAATTGCCTCCAGGCTTCGTTCTGATACATCTTTTTATCTATTAGCACAACGTTTCCACCTTTGTCCGAAGGTTTTATTATCAAATTGTCATCGTTTTTTTAATCCATTATTGCTTTCCATTGTTTCTTTGAAATATTCTCTTTCATGAGATTTGGACCTTTGGCTTGCAGTTTTTTAAGGTCATTAATGACTGTATTGTGAAAAGTGTCAATTGCATCGTATACAGTCTGTGGAATGTCTCGTGATTTCATCCTTATGTTACTCACTGTTCCTATTTGCGTCACCCCTATTCCTTCCAAAAATTCAACAGTGTCTATTTGGTCCGAAATGTTCTCCTCTGTTTCTAATTCCCGTAGTGTTCTTAAGGTTTCAATGTCCGCTCCAGTCAGTATGTTTGTTTCGGAGGTAGCGCCTGCTGTTTCTATTCTCGGTTTTCCTGGATGTAGGAGATGCAGTTTCATTAATTTCACTTTCCTTATATATCTGTACAAGTCAATGCACACATTGGCGTAATCAAATTGGGCTGTTGGGCAAAATGTGAGGCCTAGTTCTAAGACTTTTTCTTCTTCTGTCGTTAGTTGTCTTTTCGATAGATTCACAATTGTCTGTTTTCCCATTACTTCCGTTTGCCCCCACGTTTGCTCCGTGTGACCCTCTGTTCTGGTGATGTTGCCCTTTCCTTTCTTTCCCCTTCTTGTTTTTCGTTTTTTCTTTCTTTCTGTGGGGGGTGGGTTCGTGCTGCAGGTCGCTGTTTGACTTGTCTTATCAATTGATATTCCTGAAAAAAGTAGGTACTACTTCTTTCTCTTTCCGCGCTGTTGGTTCCCCCTCCGATACCTCTACTTCTTATTCTGATGTTTCTCTAGAGGAAACTTCCTGTGTTCTGTGAAGGCTTAATTGTTTTCTGGGGCCGTCAAATTTTTGGGCAAATGTTAGTATCCTTCCCGATTCGTAATCTTCTTCGTCACGAAGAAATTACATCTGTTTACGATGCTTAATTACACTTTCGTAGTCTATGAGGCGTTTCTTCATGCATTGGTGCAGTTCTTCTTTCAATTTAGTGTCATTATCAAGTGCTATTTCATCTTCAATTATTTTGATTTCCTCTAGCAATTTTTGTCTGTCACTCCATGCATATTTCACGAGTATCTTGACCATTCCTGTTGCAGAGTCATGTGTGTATTCTGACCATTCCTGTAATAATAACGGGTCCGGATTTTCATATGAAGGTGTTATGTAAATTTGTAACCCTCTCGGTATTCGGTTGGCGTCTAGATAACGCTGTAGAGAAGTGGCCTCCCACCACTTTCGTGTTTCTTTTTCGTAGGTCTTTTCTAGTTTATTAAACAGGGATTTAAGGTTGCTCGATTTCGTTTGACTCCCTGTGCCCCCTTTAGGGTCAGTATCCACTTTCCGTGCACTTTTTGAGAAAATGCCCTCAGCCGCTTCCTCTCTTTCTCGTTCCGAGAACATGCTCCGTTTCCCACTTAGCGAGTGGTTCAACAAAAATCGCCATTTTTAAACATAAATGTAAACATAAAGAAAGGAAACGGTTCATTTTGGCTCTAAGTAGATAGTGAAAAAGGGTTCCATTGAGACATATAGAGCTCGGCATATTTTCCATGGCAGCCATCTTTGAATGGTCAAATGATATATGTCCCAACTTTCTATGGATACATGCAAAGATATTCCACCACATTTATATTGAGCCTTGTATAGGCACATTTTAGCTGGGGCATGCATGTTTACTGTTCCATGTTATGATGCATTTATGTACATTCCACAAACAATACCTTCATCTGTATGCACATTTCGTTCAATGTCCCTGAGTTTATAAAATTAAAAAAAATATATATATATACATATATATATATATATATATATAGATATGCAACCTGCAACGCGTTCTATGTCCTCACAAATGCTGCTGTTTAATTAAATTGGACAAATACAGAGACTCGAGTGCTGGTCCATTCTTCATGAGAGAAGCTGGAGTTTTTTAATATATATAGATATATAAAGTCTGACGATGAAAAATAAGTCCTTGTCTCCAAAAATGAGTGATGATCCTGCACCACTTGCAACCACTAGGACAAATGAAATCTTCTACAATCCATGACCTTTCAAATGCAAAAAAAATAAGATAAATAAAAATGAACCATGCTAAGCAAGTGAGGAGGTCAAAGACAGAAAAGGGACACTTGGAAGAAGGAAAATTTGCTTCACTAGTGCATCAACCACCAACTAAAGGAATTTTGAGTTAGGTTGCCAACACCCCTGCATCATAGTGGTGAATCTATGGTGCACTGTAACAAATTGTGGTATGAGTTGTGCAGGATGGGAGGCCAGCAGAAGTAAAATGTCCACAATTTACTCCATACTGGGAACAAGGTATCCCATTGTAGCACTTGAATCTCTCAGGGCAGCAAAGCAGAACAATGCAAAGCCTACCCAAGAGAGGTGGTGTGAGCTATTAATCTTCATTCTCTCGCACGCAGTAACAACACTCAATAAATGATTGTCCAGTCAATGCTTTTACTTTGAAAAAGCAAAAGTACATTTATTATACAGACACTACTGAATACTACACATTAATTTACAAATATATACATCAAGCGGATGCCAATAACTTTGATGGTATTCTTGATTCACATTTGACCCCTACTGGGTCATGAACCCCCAAAAACATAATCCCACCAACTATACCAGATATAACATCACAATATAAATGTGTGTCATTATATATAAACTGGCCTATTGGCTTTGTCAAGGGGGCACCATTTTAATATATAAGCCAAGCCTATTGGCTTTGTCAAGGGGTCACCAGATTCAAATATAAGGCAAGCCTATTGGATTTGTCAAGGGGTCGGCGCATTAAAAGATAAGGCAAGTCTATTGCCTTTTTCAAAGGCTCACCGCATTGAAGAACAATAATCAAATGATAAAGGTCATTACTATATCAATGCAATTGATAAACATATTTAAATGGCAATCATTATTACTAAATGTTGTTGAAATGTTCATTAATGAAATTTCAATAACACATTTTAAATAAAGTACTGCAAATCAAAGTAAGAAGTGTCGTCAGAGTCTTTCTTTTACATATTCAAGCCACATAAAATGCAGTACTAGGGCCCACCACTAGAGGTCCTTGCACTTCTGAGCTTTAATGCAAAAGTTCCAGCCCAGGGTTAAAAATGCTGAACAAGTCTCCCCAGGTCATTCATCCTGTGACCTGGGGGACATAGGGTTAGAGGTTTTCTTGGATATAAGTTTTATTTTCATCTGTAATGTCATGTGCAGGAACCATCATCAGCCTTTTGAGAAGTTATTGACTGCACATCCATTAATAATTGGCATGTTGTTTGGCGATGCCCTGTGCCAGGTGGCTCCATGCAATGTATCCAAAACCATCATACCCAATGAGAACTATACACAGAGCGTACTTTTCACCCATGCACCTTGACCAGTACCCTTCTGTTTTACTTTGTGGTTGTTGGTCTGCAGGAGCATATTTGAGGCAAAATTAGTCTGAGATTGTGATGGAGAATTTGCATTTGTTTTTTCTGAAGTGGTTTAAATAAAAAGCATTTACAGCCACTCTACCTCCATTGGGGTGCTCTCTGGCTCACCCTTTTTGTCACACTTCCATCACATACCACACACTTAACTTCTTTAGCATCTCATATAGGGGAACAATGCTCAAGGATTTAGCTTTTGTCACCTAATCAGCCAGCTCATATTCGAATTGTCCTTGATCCAGTTCTCTAATTTAGTGGCCAGTGTAGCCTAACTTTTGTAACCATGTTTGGTGAGAATTTCTCTAAAATTGCAGGATGGATTGTACCAAATAAGCTTTATCAAAACCAGATATTATGACATTTGTAGAGTTAAATGAGTTGCAGACGGTAGTAACAAGCATTGTCAAAGCCAATCGGTTTGGCTTTCATGTACCAACACAAGTATGCAAAAGCATGTAGTTGTTAGTGCCATGTCTCTGTACAGTATGCCGCTTAGGTGACTCCTAAGTGTGCACCCTAATTTGTTATTCCAAAAGCATAGCAACAGCACAACAAGCTTAGGGAATAAAAAAACTACTAGGTCCACAACCTTTGTGAATGACAAAATAGGGCACAGACAGGGAAGCCACATAAATAGGTTGCACAGATTCACATCAGCTCACTCACTCACACCGTCACTGACACCAGTGTGGTCTTGCATTCACTCATTCACAGTAACTCAAGTTTGACCCTTACATATTTAATCACTGTAAAGCACTATCCCACCAGCCACCCACTCATACCAAACCCTCAATTATTCATGCATTCACTCTGTTTTACAAACAATATATATATACAATATACAAGTTTCTCTTGCACTCTGTCATGTCATTACACAGAAACACAGGAGATCACAATGACAAGGTAGACACTGCTCTTAACTGATAAATACCTGGCCTGTTAGCTTCCTGCAAACAAAAATAAGATTGACTAAGGTTTGTAGAAGCAAGCAGCAAAGCCAGGACACTTGATGCATCTCTTAGTCTGTTAAACTGCATGTCCAGGCTGTCCATCCACACTCTTTCTGTGCAGGCGACATTGTGCTCTCTTTGATTATTGTTCCTGTGGGCATGTTGTGCAGCACTGGATACAAATGAGTGCTCCATCACCCATCCCTTCTAGTGACTGCAGCCTAGAATATCAAGATGTAATTAGGCTGAAGCAAATACTGGTAAAAAACCATACCTGGGGATCTGCATGCTGTCTAATTACAGCTTTAACTTATCATAAATAGCATAAAGGGTTAATGCGTCTCCTGCAAAGCACAGTTTGTAGTGGATCTGTCAAAGACTTGTGTTTTAGCTCACTGGGACCCCTAGGTCAGAAGTTAAAAACCATGAATTCAGCTGTATCTGACAGTCTTACAGTGTATGCATATCTTACATGCGAAGATTCAAAAATCTAAACAGACCCCAACGGATTAAATTGTGAAGTGACAAGCTGATTGTCTTTTTTCCTGGCCTCAAGGCGTTCATCTACAGAAAGCTCCCAGACAGGGGAAGGCTTGCACAAAAGGAATGTTGGTGGCCCTTTACACTAGGTATTTGTGTTGGGCTGATCTGAGTCTGAAAATGAGAGGCCTTCCTCATTCCCTGCAGGCTGATGTGCAACCACGTACCAGCACTGTTGAATGTGTTCCAATGTCAGCAATGAGAAAAAGTCAGCACATTTTGCTGCAGTGGGGACGGATCAGGCTCAATAATTGCTGCAGCATCCAGATTACCTATTTTGGGTGAGTCCTTCCTATGTGTTAATGAAATATCTCCAAGCCTGTCTCTGCGACTTAGTGGGTTGATCCCATTGTGATGTGTGAATCTATAATTTGAGCCCACAGCTCGGGCCTCAGCTAGGAAAATGGCAAGTAATATGTAAATACCAGTTTAAAGACTTATGTATAGCTGCATTTTGGGCCATGGTTGCTGTGCTGATTATCTTGCAACAGCCAGGGACACTTCCTCACATATTGTGTATTTCTACCAGCCCTTAAGTGTTTGGAAAGTGTGTTCTCAACATGACTGTCTACTTTGCATTTTAGGCCATATTTTAATCCAAAGTCCTCCATATCCATAGTATATGAGTTCATAATTTTGAAGCTAGGAAGGGAGATAGAGCTATCACTGGGTGTATATTGTAAATTGATTTATTCATTTATGTTGTACACTGGGGTGATAACACCCCCATTAAGGTTGTTTTCTGATGCCAAACGCAGTGAGTGGCAGCTGGGAGATTATCACTGCAAATTAAATTTCAGGTTGATTTGACATTGCTGCCGCTGAGTGAGTTGGCCGCCCTCACTGTCTCTCAACTCCCAGCGCTGTGATTTCCTCTTCTGGGTGCACGGAGTTCGTCTCTGCCACTGCTGCTAGCGTTTGTGCCACCGAGGGACACGTTGGGTCGCCCCTCAATGGCCGGGGCTGCCCTGTTGGTGGGGCTGCCTTGCTGGACTGCCTCGCTGGCCTGGATCAGTTGATCTCTTGTGGCTCTGGCTGCTGCGGGGCATGGCTCCCCGGAGGTGCGTCGGCTGAACCTTGGCTGCTGTGGATCCTCATGGCTGCTCCACAGCTCTGCAGAGAGAATTATCACAGGGATATCGGGACGGTCCGTACTCCTGCAGGATGTATTAAAAGAAAAAAAGGAAACAAAAAGGGAAAGGTGGAGAATACAGTGTTTCCTCTGTCTTTGGGGCACAAGTTAAATGTGGTAAGCTCTGGAGGGTTATTAGAGTGCACCCGCGCAAGTTTTTTGGCACCTGCTGATCTACTGTGCTCTCTATGAACTGTGCTTTACATCTACGGTCTTATTATCAAAGGACAAAGGCTCCTGTGGACACTTAATGAAGTAATCTCAATGTATATGAGCACAATGGCAATATATTGGGTTATAGAGATATTGGAGAGAGAAGGAAGCAAATACACCTCTGATTTGTTTTTGAATCAAAAATATTTATATAATCCTTGAAATGAAATACTGTTACACAATAGTGCATTTGGACATATGGTACTGAGTGAAAGGTGTCCCAGTGAAAAACGGAACCTAGAACATTAGTGACATATATGTGAAATATATATTTCAAGGATTATATAAATATTTTTGATTCAAAAACAAATCAGAGGTGTATTTGCTTCCTTCTCTCTCCAATATCTCTATAATTCAATATATTGCCATTGTGCTCATATACATTGAGATTACTTCATTAAGTGTCCACAGGAGCCTTTGTCCTTTGATAATAAGTTTATTACCCTGGTTCCGCGTGAGTACGGTTCCCTTGTTCCTGTCTTACATCTACGGTCTGGAACTTGCTGTGTCTATTATTTTGGGGGGGGGCTCACTACTTAATTTAGGGGTGTTGGAATACCTCATTCTATGATATTAGTTAGAGGGACCAGGCACCCCTAGTCAACGTCGTGGGGGTCACCAGGTTTAACTACAGGTGCACCTCCCTATGGTTTGTCTCAGAAAAACGCCCTGGGAGTGGGTCACTGGGTGGATCCCCCTGCCAAGTCTACTCTAAGATTTCAAAGAGTGAATAATTCAATCCAACACAATCGGAAAGCATTTGAAAATTTCCAGTATTATGACGAATACTGATGCAGCTGCCAGCCTCAAAACAAAAGCACACTTTGACCAAGTGAAATCTGCATCTGCGGCAGCAAGGGCAGATCGCAATCTAAAATCACGGCGTGGGTCTGCTGCAGTATCAAGTCTGTTAAGCTCTGAGGAAGATATTTTGGACAGTGGAATCGAGGTTGGAACTAACAGGCCAGATACGGAGAACACTCAACAGGTGGCACCAAAGGCCCGAGAAGGACTGTAGCCGAATCCTGCTTTACCCCCTCTAGCCCGAATAAGAGGATAGGGGAAGGGAAAAAGGAAGCCAGTTCTTCTTTAATGACAACAATTGAAGAGATCGCGACCTCAACCTCAGGGCAGGCGAAAGAGTATCCACTGTTCCTCAAACCTAAAGCCACTACCGCCACGCTGCAGGGATATTTCTTTTACATGCAACCAGGGTAATTCTCAGGACTTCAGTTATTGACTCCAACTCAGATCAGGTGGCCATCTAAAAATAAAACGTACCCAGCAAGGTCCTCCACAACAAAATGCACTCAATATTTAGCTGTCGCCTCAGCCCTCCATAACTGAAGTAAGCAAGGATGTCGCTTCACAAGAACAAAGACAGGCTGATTTAGAAAGATCAGTCAGGATCCATCAAGGGGACGAGACAACTGTACAATGGGACATAAAAACCATGTTAAACCTCATCCTGGATGAAATAAAAGA
This sequence comes from Calotriton arnoldi, assembly GCA_963921515.1. NCBI lineage: Eukaryota > Metazoa > Chordata > Amphibia > Caudata > Salamandridae > Calotriton > Calotriton arnoldi. The sequence goes on from CAWUFW010002252.1 coordinate 1,973,852, forward strand.
ACTGAAAATAACACAAGCCACCAAGATAGCTTCTCTGCATCATCGCTTAGCAAAAATCAAGGAAGCATTGGCAAGCCTCCTGGCCAGAATGCAGGAGGCAGAGTCCAGGATTTCGCAGGTTGAGGATCAGATCAATAGAATGCAGCAGCAAGTGGATCTAGTACGGAAAGAGATGTCATCGCTGGAGACTGAGATCGACGAATTGGAAAATCATTCGAGACGTTCCAACCTTCGATTAGTAGGAGTACCAGATGGCTGTGAAGGGATCCAAACTATGCAATGGGTCGAGACATTTATTAAAAACACTATTCTACCGGAAGTCTCCGGGGATTTGTTAATTACTCGAGCACATAGGGTGCCGGCCCATCCATATCCAAACTCAAAACTGCCAAGGACAATCTTGGTGAATTTTGCAGATTATCGCATTAAAGAACAGATACTATCCAAGGCTATCCAGAAGAAACAATTTGTTTCTAATGAAGTACCTTGCTGTCGAATTTTCTCTGATATGTCGGAGGCAGCTGCATGCTGTCGAAAGGACTGTGTTAAGCTTTTGTGAAAGGGAAGTTTCACATGTTCACCAATCTCGAAGAAACCAAGAATTATTTGTGGGAGGCTAGGCGGGGGTATTGTGGGCAACTCCCCTTCTCCCAAGGGTGGGAGGGGAAGTGAGGGGGTGGGGGGTGTTGGTGGTGGGGAGCATGGTCATTACAAAAGAGCAGAAACCTAGATAAGAATGCAACAGTGGAGGAACTTTTTTCGGATCGATGTTTTAACTCAATGAAATGTATTTGGGGAGAAGGGGCTTGAAATACGTATTATATCGGTAAATGTTAATGGTGTAGCCAAAAAGCAGAAGGACGGTGGTCTAATTAGATGGGTAACCTCTTTTTCACAGAAAATTCTTTTTGTTCAAGAAACTAACTTAAAAACAAATACCCCTAAGCTTTTTATTCCTAAATATTATTTGCAGGCATACTTTGCTTTTGCCGGATTGGCTATAAGGAGTGTCACTATCTATCTGGGACGGGGGATAGAATGGGCGGTTACACAAGTTCAGAGGGCCTCCCAGGGTAGATGGATTTGGACTGCAGTTGGGGTAAATGGCAATTTATTTAATTTTGGAAACTATTATGCCTTGGTGGTGGATGCGTTGGCCAGAGGAGCTGCTGGCCTCATAATTTTCGGGGGGGATTTTAACTACATCCAGGACCTAGCACAAGACACTTCAAATAAAACGAAAAAACAGCTGAAGCCAACTACTAAAAAAGTACTAGATGTATTGATACAAGATCATCAGTTGATTGACCCATGGTGTAGAGCTCACCCATGTCACAATACACTTTTTATTCTCAACAATTCCAGTCTGCCTCTCGTATAGATTATTTTCTTGTGCCTCGCTCCCCTAGGTCCCTCGATTCACAAACATGGGCTAACTCTTTTTCAGACCATTAACTGATTAGTATAAAGATAGAAAAAGAAGCCAGGCGAAGGGACAGGTCCAGGTGTCAGATGGACCACCTCTTGCTCTCTAATCAAGAGTGGCTGTTAAACATGAAAAACGGAATTAAATAATTTTTTCAGGTCAATAAGGGCACTGCAACACTTTTTTGGGTCTGGGGGCTTTTAAAGTGTCAATTCGTGGCCAGATCATTGCCTTTATGGCAGCACAATCAAAAATTCGGGTGGCACGCATAACCAAACTTCAACTAGCAGTCGAAACTGCCTTGCAGGCAAGGATTAGTTCCTTGGGGGATCGGTGATTGACCGGCAGTTAGCTAAAGCTCAACAGGAACTAAGGGATTTTTTTTATAATTGAAGAATTAAATAATATGTTTTCACCAAAGGATGTATGAAGAAAATCAGTTGATGGGTACATTTTTGGCCTGGTCAACACGGGTGAAGCAGGAGGCTGCATTAATTATGGAAATGGAGGAACCAGAAAAGGGGGTTTTGGTCTCCGAAAACGAAAGAGCTGTGAAACAAATTTCTGAGCACTATAATAACCTCTACGCTATTAAATATACGGCTTTGAGGGAAGCAATATGCCAGTATTTCTTAGAAATTAATTTACCACAGATGCCAAGCTCCCAGGCAGAGGAATTAGTGGCTGATATCACTCGATCAGAAATCTGGCAGGCTTTAGTTTCAATGCCATCTGCCAAAACCTGCAGAAATGATGGGCTTCCAAATGAATTCGACACAGAGTTCCAAAAAGAGTTAATATCTTTTTTAGTACAGATTTTTAATTTTGTAAAAGCAGGTGGCGAGGTCCCAGCAATCTTTAAGGAATCCACTATAGTTAGCTTTGTTAAAAGAGAAGACTCCCAGAGAGGTAAATTCCTACAGACCAATCAGTTTACTAAACTCTGATTATGAAATTTTAATGAAAATCTGGGCCAATCGAATTACGCCCGTTGTCCAGAAGGTTATTCATAATAATGAGACTGGTTTTCTAGCAGGTTGACAAATGTCATCTACTACTGATTTTTTAATACATGCATTAGATTTCTTCAACGTCAATCAGATACCTGCATTTATAATGATTGTAGAATCTGAGAAAGCTTTCGACCTTGTCAATTGGGAGACACTTTTTTTATGGTCTTAATAAGGTGGGATTTTCTAACTCAATTACTAACATGCTATGCAATATATATCAAGGAGCCCAGGCTCAGGTTTTTGTGAATTCCAACTTACCCAAAATCATAGATATAAATCGTGGAACTCGGCAGGGCTCTCCTTTATCGTCTGTTTTATTTACTTTTTTATTGAACCATTGGCAGCCAGGATTAGGGCAAATTTAGGTATAGAAGCCCATATAGAGGGCATGACTAAATTAAAGCTGTTTGCGGACGATATAATTCTATACCTAAAGCTGCTAGAACAAAATCTAAGAACGATGCTCACTGAATTTGCTCAATTTCAATCAATTGGAGGGTATAAAATTAATTATAAGAAAACAGAAGTTTTGATGTTTAAAACCTTGGTTAACATCCTTCCTGCTACTCTCCAACGTCAATCTCTATCCAACAATCCAATTCGGTACCTCTGAGTATATACGTAACTAATTCTTATGCAGAGCTATATAATTTAAATTGAAAGAATGAATGAATGACCAACTTATAAAGCGCAAACAATTACCCAAAGGTGTCAAGGCACTAAGCGGTTCCACTGCCAGGGGGGCGGGAGCATTAACCCTCTATAAGAAACAGTTACAGGGCAAAAAGCCAGGTCTTTAAAGACTTACAAAAATAAAGGTGTGACTCAAGACAGGAGATCGACATAGGGAGAGTGTTCCAGAGCTTAGAGGCCACCACGCAAAGGCTCATCCTCCCCACCTAGCCCTCCTGAACCTGGGGATGACCAGCCGATTTTTATCGGCAGAACGCAGCTGTCTAGTAGGGACATAACGTTGGAAGAGGTGTTTCATTCCCTCTGGACCCAAGTTATGAAGCGCCCTATGAACAATGCATTGGGCCTTGAACAAGATTCGTCTCTCAGCTGGAAGCCAATGCAATTCCGAACGGCAGCAGACATTTAGTGAAATTTCTTAAAATTCAAGACAAGTCTTGCTGCAGCATTCTGAACAAGTTGCAGCTTATTAATAGATGCCTTATTGATATTCAGTTAATGTGCATTACAGTAATCCATCCTGGACAGAATCTGGGCCACATATGCTTGTTTCTGTGCGGGGAGAGAGAGAAATGGAAAAATCTTCATAAGGATCCTTGGTCCAACAGAATCAGCAATGCAGTCTGCCCGGCATCTACCATGAAGCGGATGCTGTTGACTGCAGATATTAAAGCAGTCTCAGTGCCATGTCAACTCCTGAATCCATACTGAGAGGAATCAAGCAGATGCTGTTGTTCCAAATAGGTACTCAGCTGGGCATTTAGATGTTTCGCCAAGATTTTGGCGGGAACAGGTAGTAAGGAAATAGGCCGATAGTTTTTGAATTCAGATCGATCAAGGTTGGATTTCTTAATCAGAGGCTTAACAACCGCTGTTTTACAGCTAAGAGGGTAGCATCCAGAGGAAATGACAAGATTGAAAGTTGATGTTAGATGGGGAATAATGATATCCCTTCCCAACTTCATCAACTTCGAGGAACAAGGTTCCAGTGGGGAGCCTGATTTGATCCCCTCTAGAAGCTGGTCAGTCTGTTCATGTGATAGAGGGATGAAGGCATTCAGACAGGCATCCCTCTTCTTAGTATGGAGAGAACTACAGAGTGAGGAATTAATCTTTTGGGCAGAGATAGAGAGTTCAGAGTTAAGATCGTCCAGGGAAGAATAGATCTCAAGAAGTTTAGAGCGAAAATATTTAGCAATACCGTCTCAAAAGTCCTGCGAACTTTCGTTATGTGCTGGGGCAGGCGGTGTGGATACTAGATTGATCAATTTGAATAGATCACTGGGGGACCTAAGTGATGCTGTCTTCTTATGTAAGATGATGATTTTTCTAATTTGATGGCTGCTTTATATTCTGACAACTTGACCTTATGATTATTCTATCAGTTGGGTCAAAGTACGTTCTTGGTGGCAATAGGCTTGTTTGAGTATTCTAAGCTTTTCTGAATACCAGGGAGCTGTGGGATTTTTTCTGCCTACATAAAAATCTTAAAGGGGGCAAGAGAATCAATGGCTACCATGAGCCAATTAGAGTACTCTGTGGCTGCCAGATTTAGATCATTATGTTCAGTCCATTGTTGGTTACTAAGGGCCCAGGAAAGCGATTCCTTGCTTATGCGTTTATAATTTCTTTTAAGCACCTTATTATTCCCCTTAGTTGCGGCTTCACGTATTGCTGGAAATGAAAGGAATAATGGATCAGCGTGATGGTCAGACCAAGAGAGGGGAAGAGGTTCAACCACCCGAAGACAAGGATCATTAGAAAAAATACTGTCAAGAATATGTCCTGCATCATGGGTGGCTGTCTTTACTAGACGGGAAAAACCACAGCATAACAATGTTTCTTTAAGAGTCTGTGATACTTTGCAAGAGGTATTATCCAAATGAAAATTAAAATCTCCAAGAGTGTAATATTTTGTTTTTCAAGGTAGGGCTCTATAAGATTGGTAAACTCCATGATGAAAGAGGACCTAGGTCCCGGAGGCCGGTAAGTCAGGACTCCAGCAAAGGTTTCCATCGGAAATACTTTTAGTGAGAAGAATAATGCTTCACAAGAGTCTATGTGAGTGGTTAGTGGCTTGATGTGGTAGCTGTAGGAACCCTTATAGATAATGACTAACCCACCCCCACATTTACCTATTCTATCAAGTCGGGAGAGGGTATATCCCTGTGGAATAACATCAACCAGGTCAGGACCTGAAGAGTCCTTGGCCCAGGTTTCTGTGATGAACACCCAATCTGGCTTTTGATGAGAAACAATGTAAAAAAACTTGATTTTATTTTTAATCAGAGATCTAGCATTGATCAAAAATCCAGAGAGGGTATTCTCACATGGGTCAGGGGGGAGGGAGGGATCGTAAACCCCAATTTAGAGGAAGTGAACTGAAAATTGCAGACAGGGCAAGCAATGATGTTATCAGTCAAATGAACTTCCAGATTTATAGGGAAGTAACAACCAGTATTCCCCTGCCCCCATAAATCAAGAAGCTGTTTCTTAGAGTAGGCAAGTAAATCATGTTTTTCCCAGGTGCAAAGTCCAGGCTTCCTGGAGCTTGGCGCAGTCCAGGTGCGGACGGGCGCAGACGGCCTTGCTTTTGGCGCTCCTTCGGCGTGTCTGCTGCAAGTCCGGCCCAGCATGCTGAATTTGTGGGCGTTACTACTTAGAACACTAGGCTGCTAACCCAGCCGGAAGTGCTGCTAATCACAAACTAAGAAGTTCTGCTTCCCTCCGCTCAATTGTCACAAAATGCTGCGGCGGGACCAGAGAAGTGTATCACAAAGGAGGTGAGGTTAATCCATTAAAAATAATATACAAAGAGCCACACAGAGGCAATGTAAAATACTAATATGGCGCAAAATTTAAAACCCAGATAAAATTAATGAGAATGAAATTAATGAGAATAAAGACACACAAGCAGCCTACCGACAGGCTATCCGCTGTGCGTCCAGCTTAGCATGCCGAATTTATGGGCGTTACTACTTAGAGCACTAGGGTGCAAACCCAGCCGGAAGTGCTGATAATCACAAACTAAGAAGTTCCGCTTCCCTCCGCTCAATCAGCACGAAATGCCGCAGTGGACCGGGGAAGTGTATCACGAAGGAGGTGAGGTTAATCCATTAAAAATAATATACACAGAGACACAAAGAGGCATATGTCCTTATGATGAAGAAAATTAGAGATTTATTAGATAGATGGTCACTTCTGCCTCTCACCTTAAATGGTCGGATTTCCCTTATTAAAATATGAGTTCTACCCCTATTAATTTTCCTTTTTACTAACGTCCCGATAAAAGTAAATACAGCATATTTTAAAGAACTCTAAGTACTATTTCGCTAATTTATTTGGAATAAAAGGGCACCCAGGGTTAAATATCCAGTACTCCAACTGGAAATTAATCAGGGACACTAGCTCTGTCCCAGATCCAAACATACTTTGAAGCCTCTCTTATAGATATGCTTGATCGCATAATTGACCTCCAGGGATCCTTAGATTGCTTCTTTCTGGAGAAAATGAAAAAGGAAGCAGGGTCCCAGCTCCCGGTCTTTATAAAGATAGCAAAACTTCCCCAAAAAACTAGGTAAAAGACTCTACAAGAATTACACATGCAACTTTAGTCGTTATACTCTATGAACACTATAGCTGCTGGGTATGAATATCTGAAGCTCAGTGAATGTAAAGTTGTGGAGCTACATATCCAGTACAGTCATTTAAGATTTTGGAATATTCACGGCTTCAGAGAATTGGATCATTTTTTGGTGGGAGGGAGATGCCTTACCTCGCAGGAACTCCAAGCTAGGTGTGGTCATAGTTGTACAGTATTCTTTTTTGGATATTTGCAGATAACACATCTAGTGAAGAAATGTTGTCTTGTTGCTAGTCCAGGCTCATCACCACTAATGGTTGCCCTCTTTAGAACACAGCTAAAAGGGGTCGGCATTTGGAATAGACTTCTTCAGAATCAGGGGGAAAGTCACTTAATAAAAAACATTTTGACTAAAATTTCCGAGACATCACATTGCTTCTTTTCTGAGGCTGAGTGGCAGATGATCCCACAACTCAGAAACAAGTCTTTAAGGGCTGCCAACTTTAAGAGAATGTCATTCTTGTCACGCTGGATGGCTTACTATACTCCGAAAGCTCTCCATAAAATGTTTCCTGACTGAGAAGACAAATGTTTTCGCTGCCAGCAATTGGGAGCAGGAGACTGGTTCCATATTTCTTTTACTTGCCCAATGTTAACACAGATTTGGGATACAATATTTGGGGCTCTTAGTAATGGCCGGCAGATCCAATTTGAGCCAGAAGCTGCAGTGGCGCTCTTTGGCTTCTCTCAACTGAGTCAAAATGCCTTAAAAGTAAAAAAAGGGGGTCAAGTTTTTATTGCAATAGCCTCCTTAGTAGCACGATCCATCATTCTGCAGAATTGGAGGACATCCCGAGTACCTACATACGTACAATGGTACAATAAAATGACTCACACAAGGAAATTCAAAGAATCCTATGCAAAATGGGTTGGTGCAAAGTTTGTTTGGGTCTGGACACATTTGGAGGGAGTAGATAGAGACCTGATGTAATCTAGAGTATATCATAGTTGATTCCATTCCAATTGTAGTGATGTATCGTATTTGTGTTTTTTTTAGGCCAGGGAGGGTTAGTGTTGATTGGATGTTATCATGCTTGAATAATATAGTTTTTTCTTTAATTTCAGAACATGATTTCTTAAAGCTATTTTCAGCACTTTGCATTTTATTAAATGTTTAAGAAAGGCTAGGAAATATTATCTCAAAGCCATACATTCATTTTAGTTTTTCATGAAGTATGTCTATTTTTATATTGTTAATGAACTTTTTATGATGTAACGAATCTTTCTATGTTTGCTGCTCAATAAAAAATTTGATAAAAGAAAAAAAAACGTTTTGACATTGGCTACAGAAGTCAGAAAATCAACCTTTAATCGGTACATTGGATTTAGTCCAACCATTTTGTTGCTTTGTCGGAAATGCTATGGGGCCATAAATAAGAGATGGGATTAATATGACTGATTATATTGGGTTTATGTCTGGAGAATGCACATTCTTGTAAAGCTGACACATGGCATGTGTCACCGTACTTGCTTCTGTAATCAAAGTGTGTTTTTGGTGTATCTCCCTCCTCTATCCATGAGTAGAGCTGGAACAATTTTCAGAGCTCCCACCCATGTTATATCACGGAAGTCATAGGGATTGTGAAAAATCCAAGCATCACATAAAGAACACGTGTAGCAAATGTACCTCACCCATTCGTCAGGTGAATAGTTAAAATGTAGTATGCAGAAAGTGGTGAATTTTGGAGCACATTGTTCTGAAATATATTACTAAAGTATGGTGTGGTAACATACTGCCATTCACAGAAAGCCCGTTTTTCATTGAAATTGCCACTAAATTTGCAAAAGAAATGCAATTTCACTAATAAAACTATAAAGCACACAAACGATAACATGGAAAAATGCACAATCGGTCTTCAATGAGAGCGAATAATTTGATTTTTAAATACTCATCTGAAAGGAGGAAAAAGACAGTGGGACCAATATTTGGTTATCTTGAAAACATTACTTAGAATTCCATTTGGTCCTGTGTCGCCATCAGCTCTGGATGATTTAACTGTTTTAATGACATCTTATCAGTCGCGGTCCATGTAGGAGTGCCGGCCGGGCGGTGACGTGTGGCGGGGGAGGGGCAGGGTGGGGGTAGCAAAGTACGGATTACGGACCAATACAGGTAAGTAAACATTTAAATCAATTAAACGAATTTCGTTGCGCGCACTGCATCGCATTTGGCGATGCAGCGCTCACAACGAAATTCGTTTTATTGATTTAAATGTTTACTTACCTGTATTGATCCGTAATCCGACTTGCTACCCCCACCATGCCCCTCCCCCGCCCCACATCACCGCCCGGCCGGCACTCCTACACGGACCGCGACTGCACATACATCGACTTTAGAATTGCTTTCCATGAATTTTCCAGTATAGATTAAACAAGGGTTTTTATTTCTAGCTAATATTAATTAGTATTTTGCCTTTAGGGCTTTGATTCTGTCCATTGTAAGTGATGTTGGTGGCATTCCTAAGTACGTTCAATTTTCTTTTCAGGAATCTTCTTTTGAGTTTTATTTACCCATTAAACTAGCTCCTTTTAGAGACACAACTCCACATATTCAGTGTGCCAACTTGTGAGGTGCATATATTCTAGCTCAGCCTTCACAACAATGAATGATGAATTTAACCTATGGGAACATCATGACACATTCTCTCATTTAGGGCCCTTAGGTTTATAGACTCTGAGAATGTCAACAACCTAACGCCCTAAGGTTCTGAAGTTGGTGGAATTACACAGACTTCGTCATCGCAGACCACAGAGTCTTCGCCATACAGCTAATAAGCCAAATTAAGGCTGAACTCACTGGTCAGAAACCAGTCGCGGTCCGTGTAGGAGTGCCGGCTGGGCGGTGACGTGGGGCGGGGGAGGGGCAGGGTGGAGGGTAGCAAAGTACGGATTACGGACCAATACAGGTAAGTAAACATTTAAATCAATAAAACGAATTTCGTTGTGAGCGCTGCATCGCCAAATGCGATGCAGTGCGCGCAACGAAATTCGTTTAATTGATTTAAATGTTTACTTGCCTGTATTGGTCCGTAATCCGTACTTTGCTACCCCCCACCCTGCCCCTCCCCCACCACACGTCACCGCCCGGCCGGCACTCCTACACGGACCGCGACTGTCAGAAACAAATAAACATTGATTTGGTATGGTATCGGCTCAGGATATAAATAGATATTTAGTGGCAAGAGGGTCACGTTATTTCCTGCCTGCCTTTTTTTTTTAGTTCAAAAACTTGATTGCATTTGCTATGATGCTTGATTACTTTGTTACTCGGTTATGTAAATTAGAGCTACAGAATCCCGATTCACAAGTGGCTTTAGAAGTCCCGTGAAAAGCATAAGTGGAGAACCCACCAAGAAGGGAATAAATAGTATTGGAGTTTTATGTCTTCTCTGCGTACAAGAAGTCATATTTAAAGACAAAATGGCAAGCAGCTTGTTCGTTAAGAACACGTGACAACCGTGTCAAATTCCAAGAATGTAAACTAATGGAATTTATCAGTGGATGATCAGTAGTAAATGCGGAGTCAGCGTGTGACTTTCAAGTGGCAAGAAAGATCTCACCCCAAAATGGAAACAGACGTGGATGACAAAGGAATGCCGCCTCTGCGGACAAGGTGACGAGTCATTACTACATCTTCTATGCATCTGTCCTTCACTACTAGAGACCTGGAAAACCCTCCTTCGGGAGATGCTGAGGAGAGAACAAATAAGGACTTGCAGAGCGGCCGTCATAAAATGCCTCGGAGGCTCGTCTGTTCAACTGTCCTGCAGAGCTATAAAACTTTGGAACATTGCGGCAAAAGAATTAGACAAAAAAGAGAATTGATCTGAGTCTGTCAAAACGGAATTGCTTTGCTCATTTACTTGTTAATCGTCTTGCTCACATTTTTTTTTCTTTGCCACACCCAGCAGAAGCAAGTTAGTTTTAAATCTATTCATTCAGTAGATCGCTCATCCATTATATGAATTTTGATGTGTTTTTATTCTTCGTTCTTAATTAAAGGATTGCTTGATGCTCCATGTACCTCGGTGGCTTGTCCCACCCTTTTATGATTTTAATGAAATCAAATAAAAGTATTATTGATTTGACTCTCAAGTGGCACCTACAACCTGATACTTTAGCATTTGAAGATGGTGTCAGCTCATATCCTCAGACCTGCTGAACCAGCAGACTAATGTACCTGCTCATTAGTTTAATCCAGGAAATTTGTAGTTAGTCTGCTGTATTGTACTCAAGGAATGAAGCCCCTTGCACATGGAGAACTGGCAAGGAGGGACAAGTATCTGGGGATCTGCTAAGCCTTATTTTCCAATCCTTGAACACTACACTCAGACCCTAAACCAAATTAGGGACCTCTGGTTGGTTCTAAGTCATCCCAGTGCATCTACTGAATATTTATTCTCCCCTTTTATGAGCTCACATGTTTAATGTTGCTTGAGGTAAAATGGCCTAGTACTTCATGAAATTTGAATAACCATACTATATTCCCACAATTGAGAATATCATGGCGGATCCTTGATAAATATTCTGGGGTCAAAATCAGTATGGAGGGCATGAACGAGGTCGCATGCTAAGATTATTCCAGAAACGACATTTGCAAGGTATTAGGTATACTAATACTATGTTCATTGCTAATATCCATGTTGTAAATTCCTATTATTTTAATGGCTATATCAGCCGATGAGTTAGCAGTAATCAGAAGCAACCAAGACAGTTTATTCTCTCGTGCCACTGGGTTCAGATATAGCGGTACCATCAGCGGTAATCTATCACTTGTGTGCATAATACTCGGATTCCCACAAAAACTCTGCACTTCAGGAAGGACGGCTAAAAGTAGGCTGGAGTCTGCAACTGTAATGAAAGTGTTAGTATCAGTGCTAGTGTTATGTTTTTTTCTCCCTGCTAGGAAGATTAACTCTCTTTTCATTCTGTGCTTGTTGATCTCTCTAACTAATATGTTAATTACTACTTTTGAACTCTTTCTGTAAAGTGAAAGTTGACACTTTAGGACAGTGACCAGTGGTAAGGACCCAATCACCATTTTGTTTGACGGACATTAAGCTTCTCCTTTTCGGCCTTTTAACCCGTTAATGGCTGAGGCTTTTTCACCCCAGTGCTGAGCTCTTTTTGGATTTTTGGCGTAAGTCCTGCTTAGGGCTCCATAACTTTTTTTCAACACAAGGAATCCACACCAAGTTTGTGTAATTTTTTTTCAACATCTTAGGGATTCTAAAAGTATCCAGGGTTTGTAGATTCCCTTGGAGTGGACCTAGAGAAAATAGGCAAAATATAGGTAAATTTTGGGTTTTGGGGAAAGAAATTGGAAAAAGGTGATCAGCAAAAAAGTGTCTGTTTTTTCTCCTAAAAATGGCATCCATGACAGGTTTAATGTGCTAAAGTCACAATCTTCCCAACTTTCAGGAAAAAGCAGAACTGAATCAAAAACCAATTTTTTTACCAGTTTTGGCATTTTTCAAAGAGGTAGCCCATTTCCCCTAATTTGTGTGCTTTCATTCTGCTTTCATTTTGTGGTACAAACCGGTGTGAAACCCATGGGTGATCCCGGAAAACAATAGATTTCTGAAAAGTAGACGACATTCTTAATTCAGAAAGGGGTTATTTGTGTGACCCCTCAAGGTTTTTCTAAAGAAACTACCTATTGAAATAAATATTTTTGAAAATGAGTAGGATAAAATGGCCATTTGTGATAATGTTTTTATATATACCCTCTTGTCACAATGGCCGATTTACAAACTCAGTATACCATTATGCAACCATTGTGGTTGCAGGGATATATAGGATTTGTTGGTTTTCTAAGAACCCAAGGCACCCAGAGTCAACAACTGAGTGGCACCTTACACAGGTTTTCCATCATGTACCAAGTATAGAGCAATTCATATGGTAAAATATAAAGAGTGAAAAATGGGTATCAAATAAGCCTATCTATTTCTGAAATGGACACCAGAGTTTAGAAGCAGTGGTTATTTATACAACTCTGAATTTATGGGTACCCATACTAGCATGTGATTTAGAGCATTTTTCAAAATGTCTTCTTTCTTAGACACTAGCTTACATTTGGAAGGCACAAATGCAAAGAAATCTGATTGGTGATAACAATTATTCTACCAGTCTGTGTTCCCACATGTCTCCCGATACAAATGGCACTCCACTTGTGTGGGTAGGCCTAGTGCCCGCGACTGGAAAGAGACCAAAATGCAACATGAACACACCACATTTTACTGAAAACTGCCCTTTTTTGTGGATAGCTGTGGATTTTGGGCCCTAGCTCAGCCGACACCTATGGAAACATAGCAAACCTGCACATTTGTGAAAACTAGACACTCAGGGAAATCCAGGGTGAGTTAACATGTGTGGCTCTCATAAGGTTTTCTTACCTAGAAGCCCTTGCAAAACTCAAACTGTGACTAAATATGCACATTTTCCTCCCATTTCTGTGAGGAAAACTCCTTGAATCTGTATAAAGCCACCCATTTCCTACCACACAGCATTCCTGCAAGTCTCTCAATGAAAATGGTACCTCACTTGTGTGGGCTAGTCTAGTGCCCACAAGAGGAAGGGGTCCAAAACTCAACTTGGACACATTACATATTTCCACTGAAATCCAACCCTTTTTTGCAGGGTAGGTAGCTGTTGATTTTGAGCCTTAGCTCCCCTTGCATCTAGGGATAACTAGTAAACCTGTACATTTTTTCTAACTAGCCACTGGGGGTGAATCCTGGGTGGGGTGACTTTTGTGGCTCTCAATAGCTTTTCTTATCCAGAAGCCCTTGCAAACCTCAAACTTTGACTAAAAAGAGACATTTTCTTCACATTTCTTTGAGGAGAACTTCTGGGATCTGTGGGGAGTCACACATTTCCTACCACCCACCATTCCCTCAGTCTCCCGAGAAAAATGATTCCTCACTTGTGTGGGTAAGCCTAGTAAGGGCCCCAAAATGCAACATGGACACCACATTTTTAGCACTGAAAGCAGACCCTTTATTTTAAATGTGGGTAGCTGTGGGTTTTGGGCTCTAACTAAGTCGGCACCTGAGGAAACTAAGCAGGTTTGCACATTTGTGAAAACTAGACACTGGGATGACTTGTGTGACTCTCCCCAGGTTGTCTTACCCAGAAGCCCTTGCAAACCTCAAACTTTGACAAAAAACACACATTTTCCTCACATTTCTTTGAGAAAAAGTTCTGGAATTTGTGGGGAGCCACACATTTCTTACCACCCAGCATTTAACCAAGTCTCCCAATACAAAATGGTATCTCACAGGTCTGGGTAGGCCTAGTGTCCGCAACAGGAAAAGGCCAAAAAAGCAACATGGACACGTCACATTTTTCCACTAAAAATAGAACCGTTTTTTGCACTTTGGGTAGCTGTGTATTTTTGGCCCTAGCTCAGTCGACACCTAGGCAAACCTAGCAAACCTGCACATTTTTTAAAACTAGGCACCCGGGGGATTCCAGTATGTGGTGACTTGAATGGTTCTGACTGGATTCTCTTACCCAGAAGCCTTAGAAAACCTCAAACTTTGGCTTAAAACACACATTTTTCTCACAGTCCTGTGAGGGTAAGTTCTGAAATAAGCGAGTAGCCACAAATTTCCTGCCACTCAGCATCCCCCCAATTCTCCAAATAAAAATGATACCTCAATTGTGTGGTGGACCTAGAGCCTGTGACAGGAAAAGGCCCAAAATGCAATGTGGAGACATCAACGTTTACTGTTAAAAAATGACCCGATTTTGTACTGGCAGGTAGCTGCAGTATTTGGGCCCGGGATTGGGGTCACCCAGGAACCTACCAGGTAGTAGACATTTCTGAAAAGCCCAGGGTTATTTGTCTTGCAAGGATTCCATGATGTTTCCATACTCACAATACCCTGGGAACTTCAAACTTATTCTAAAATCGCACATTTGCCTTAAGTTTTTGTGATGTCAACTTCCAGAATCTTCTGGGAGCCACATAATTCCTACCACACAGCATTCTCCCACTTTTCCCGATACAAATGCTACCCCACTTGTGTGGCTGGCCCTAGTGCCCGCAACAGGAACAGAACAAACCAGGACTGATGGGAGTCCCCCTGCAAGGTTTAAAAGCTGAAAAGGAAACCCTATGTTGCGAGCTCCGGAGGGTCCTTTACAGCCCTCTCACACACATTGAGGCGGTAGTGCGGGCGTTGGCACTGAAAGGGTTAAAGTAATCATTGCATCTACAAAAGCTTTTGGTTTTTATCTTTTTATTTAAATCTGAAACCTTTTTTCTAGAAAGAGGTTTGGTTAAAGAAGAATTAATGTTCTTTAGATCTGCCTAAAAGTGACAACCTACTATGATTATTCAACAGCCTTCTCCTATATTGTCTCTAAATCCATGGTCTCCTCCTTATTTCCCTGTGTTGGACTTGGCCCTCTCTGCAGGGTGACTCCCAAACCTTTTGCCTTCACTCTTCCTATTTTTGTGGAATTCGTTTTTATTGGCCTTAGGACTCTGTACACTTTACATTTGCTAACCAGTGCTAAGGAGCTTGTGCTCTCTCGTTTAAACATGGTAAAATTGGCTTACACCTGATTGGCATATTTAATTTACTTATAAGTTAATTGTAGAGTGATATACCATTTACTCAGGGCATGTATGTTAAATGCTACCAATGGACCTGCAGTACTTGTTGTGCCACCCACTTAAGTAGCCCCTTAGAATATGCCTCATGCCTCATACCTGCCATTGCAGCCTGAATGCAGTTTTAAACTGCCAATTTGACTTAGCAATATAACCCCCTTGCCAAGCCTTAAACTCCCCTTTTATTGCATATAAGTCACCCCTAAGGAAGGGCTTAGGTAGCCCCGAGGGCAGTGTATATTGCAATTGAAAGGTTGGACATGTAATTTTAATTTTTACATGTCCTGGTAGGAAAAAACTTCTAAATTTGTTTTTCACTACTATGAGGCCTACCTTTCCCATTGGATAACTTTAGGTCACCTTATTACATTGAATAAGTGGTACCTTTTGGTTGGGAACAGGCTGACTTTTCATGTTTGGTGTCCGAGACATAATAATAAAAATACTCTTTAATGGGTAAGTCGGATTTTAAATTACAATTTTGAAAATGCCACTTTTAGAAAGTTAAAAACACACATTGGGGGTGAAGGTTTGACATTGCTCAACATTCTGTCCATCAGTTGTTTTTTTTTTTGCATTTGTCACCCCGAGTGGGACGGGTATGCCCAGATGGGGTCCCATGCTCTCCATGCCATCAGAGTCAAGCTAGTCTTGCTGATGAGGGGTGAATCCCCGAAACTGGTCCCAGGATGCTTATTTCTGGTCCAAGGAGGACCTGGCCTGGCAGTTCGGGATGGACTGCTCCCATGGGGAACAGGGTCATGACTGATTTGCATATGGCTGGTTTCAAACTGGAATGGCATGTGGGGCATATAAACAATAGATTTAGGCCCAGATCTCTGTACTGGGTGAATGTTTGATATTGTTCAACATTCGGTCCATCAATTGTTCTTTTTGCACTTTTAGAATGTTGGCATTTTTCTCCCCTGAATATTTGGTGCCTGCTGCCCGTTGCTGGGTCACATGAGTGGGTGTAGCTGACAGTTGGACTTTATTTATTCTTCCGAGACAGCCACACAATAGAGGGATTAGGTGCGCCTGGATGCGCCATCAGCTGGCAAGATGGGAGGGGGCGTAGCTGAGCACAGCCCCACTTGTAACTGAATCGGCTGTGCCCCGTCTTCACACAAAGGACTTGTCAGCCCAGAATTGTTCATGCAGCTATCTTGGAGCCATGGCAGAGGAGTCAGGAAACTTCAAGCACTTCAAATGGAATTCTCTAGAAACTTCTCCTATTTCAAAGGAGGCACCAGGGATAAAAATGGGACTCTCTGACCCACCCTTCAGTTTACTTTCTGGACCTGCGGAAGGACTCTTAGAGGACTGCCTGCTTTTGTGGCCTACTGTGTACTTGCCCTGCTGCTTGAGCCCTGCTCTACTATGTAACCTACAGCTAACAGAGTGACTCCAAGGGCTAGTTGGCTGACCTCTTGATCAGAGCTTCAGGGACAGAAAAGTCTCCAACCATCTGGAACCTGCATCTGGACCGAGCCTGAGTGAGTCCTGACCCCCTAAGTGGTTTCCCTCAACTCCTGGTCCCTTGGTGGTGGTGCTTAGTATACCCAGATAAGCAAAAGCCAAAACCTGGGAATTGTTTTGCTATAAACTGCTCTGAGAACCAAGAGGAGACCCGGATCAACCTGATCATCCATCCACCCAAAGTGCATCGCAGGTCGGCCTACTTCATGACAGTTCCTGCTACATTCTTCCCTGCAGCAGGAAATCCTGGTCAGCGGTCCTTCAGTAAAGGGATATCCGGACTCTTGGAATTCCCGTCGGCTATAGCCTCCAGCTTCATCCGCTGGAGATTTTAGACTTCCAACAACATGACTAAGTCTGAAAGCAGAAGTCTTCACCGCGACTTTGTCCAGCAGTTCCCCAAAAATTACTCTTCCTCCTCCGAAACCGCCTGCAGCCTTGCCCCACTGAACTTTACCTTCTCAGACCACTTTTCTTCAAAATTTCTTCTAAGCTTGAAGGTATGCGCTGACCAACCCATGCTTTATAGCGGTCTTCCATATTTTCCAACTTTGACCTGGTTTCGCATGACCAGATGCCCACCATAGGCGCTCGTTTTTTTATCTTAAAGTTTAAAATCCATAAGTCCGGTTCTACTACTTGGATTTTTGTTGTTTTGGTGTCAAATAGTTTATAAAAATGTACTTTATTTTTCTAACCTGGTGTGGGATTTGTGTGCTTCATAAATACTTTACACATTGCCTGTAAGTTAAGTTTGACTGCTATTGTGCCAAGCTGCCAGAAGGTTAAGCACAGGTTAATTTAGTGACTTTAGTGTTTTGCCCTGACATAGATTGTGGCTGTTGCTTGGGCAGGGGTAATACTCCACTCCACTCAACCAACAACTCAATTTCTCGCACCCTGTGTACCTGATGGGTCATTTACAATGACATTTTCCTTTTGAATAGGTAGTGAAATACAATAGTGAAGGTGGCAGCTGCTGTAGTGGGCTTATATAACTATGCATTATACTGTAAACCTTCAACCACAGATGTCAACAGTGCAATCTTGGAAGAGAGCTTGTCAATAATTAGTGAGCAAGGAAAAAGAGGGGTCACCCTTTTTTCTTCCCTTGAATGGATTATCCGACTTAGTGTACACAGGCTATTATCAATTGAGGAGAATTTCAACATGGGTGTCTAATTTGTCGCACTGCCATTATAAGATGAATGTAGTTTCCTCCAATGACCTGTATGAGGTAGTGAAGGTTAGCTCTGCTTTAGGAGCTGTAAGGGGCATTCGGTTTACTAAAACCCAAACTATGGAACTCTCTGCCCATCAGTCTGAGACTTAATGATACCCTGTTAAATTTTAGAAAGCATCTGAAAACTTATTTGTTTACATAATTGGATTGTTCTCCAGCAGGGATGGCTAGCGCTGGGAAGTCCGTTTCGGGTAGCCATACTCCCGATAAATGCTGGTAATAATAATAATAATAATAAGAGTACAGCCATGAAACTACTTAAAAGACTGAATTATGGTCTTCAATGCCCTTGGGATAACTAAATCCTCACTGTGTATGACCCCCACCCCACTGGGTGTAGAAAAAAGTCACTATAAACGCGAACTCCTCCCCTAGGTTAAATTCCAAAGGTTTGCAGTGCTCATCTCCCCAAAAGGCGCATGAACTTCTGAGGCTACAACAGATATTTTAGGGGCATAATCTCCTACATAAGAACTATCTCTGTCTTGTGGATGTTTGCCAGAAGTAGTAGAAGCAACAGTCCCAGGTAGTGTAAAAATGTTGCAGTAGGTACAGTATCTTTAAGTTGGTCGCAATGCTTTCGGCTAGATAATTTAGTGTGTCCCCCTTAGGTTCCTGCTAGGTTCAAAATGAATGCCTGACATTTTGCAAATTCTATAATAAGAGAGCTTCTTATGAAAAAAAACTGTTCCTGCCAGTTTCCTGGCCTTTTGATCAAGCAGTATGACAGTGAGGCATTTTCTGTACTTTGTGTCTCCATCGCACCACCACCTCTTTTCTCCACGGCTTTCAACTCTTTTGAATTTTTTCCAATTTGTGTCCTCCAATGGGGGTGGCTGTTCATTGCCAGTGGCACCGATTCCTTTGACTTCCTTCACCGCCTTGCTTTGTGAATAGGTCTGATAGGCAGTAGCGGTCGGTGGTGGGAGTGCCGCCGGGCGCTGACGTGGGGCGGGGGAGGGGCAGGGTGGGGGGTAGTAAACTATGGATTACGGGCGATTACAGGTAAGTACACATATAAATAAATAAAACAAATGTCGTTTCTCGCGCTGCATCACATTTGGCGATGCAGCGCGAGAAACGAAATTCGTTTTATTTATTTATATGTGTACTTACCTGTAATCGCCCGTAATCCGTAGTTTACTACCCCCCACCCTGCCCCTCCCCCACCCCACGTCAGCGCCCGGCGGCACTCCCACCACCGACCGCTACTGCTGATAGGGCAATCTTGTGGGAGGCAGACATTGACCAAGAGTTTCCAAACCAGTGTTGTGGGCCTCCCAATTTAGGGGGCACACCCAGTTTGACTGCCGGGGAAAACACCAGTCCTAGACCCATAGTGCATACCGCTAGCCAACCCTGTGGACCATAAGGGTTGCAGTCACAGCGCCCAGCGGCATGCTCCCAATGCCCCCTGAAATGAGAGAGGGACAGGTACCCTAGGAACAAACATGAGAAAGTTATGCACGTTATTAATAGCCCATAACGTTAGATTTGCAGTGTTCAAAATTAAAGAAGAGATATTAGACTGCTTCTACTCCAACCCTGTCAAACAAACCTATGCCCATCATAAGACCAAAAGTAGGAAATAAAGTATACACATACAATGGGCATTTTAAAAGCAACACACGCCACTCCAAACATCTAAGAAAAGTGCTGGGAGGGGGGGCAAACTAGTTGTTTCTGAGCCAGGCTTCCCCGCAGCGGGGCTGGGTCAGAAGGGTGAACAGTTCACGATGAGTTTTTCATCCCCAGCATCCGACCTGAGCCTTAGGAGCCACGGCACCATCTGCGTTACTTCTGACTGCCCAGTCATTTTCCAGCTCGTCAGAAGCATGCAGAAGTAACCCTCCCCCTCTTCGCCAAAAGGGAGAGTTTGTGTCACCTGGCCCGGCCTAAATGTGCTTCTACACAACTGGGGAGCATGCATTCCATCTACCCATAATTTTCCTACGCCAACCTTAGCTACATCTATAGGGGCAGATTTACAAGCCCCTTGCGCCACTTTTGCGTCACTTTTCCCATGTTAAAAATGACGCAAAAGTGGCGCAAGGGGCTTGTAAATAAGCCACACACACTAGCCCTAGTATACAACTAGGGGAGGGAACTAGAGGCACAGGGCTTAGGGACGAGCCAGCCTCCTATCTAGTATTAAAACACAAATAAGGCTGTCCCTAGTGAGGCTTCCTACAAGTACCTACAGAATCTCTAGAGATATATATCCACAAGGGGCATCTCAAAAAAGGTGAAAGACTGGCCTCACACACCACCTGGTGTCATGCTTCATCATAGGCCGTCCTCGCCCTCTAAAAACTCCGTTTGATAGAGGGCGGGCATACACCTGAAGACAGGGATGCACTTCTAAAACTAAGTGGTGGCCCGTACAGTGAGTGAAAGTGTAATTTAAAAACCATTAAATTTGTCCCCAAGAAGTTTAATTAAGGGGCAGATCTATGGTATTAAAATAAGTGAGCGGTAATCTGGGAATTCAATATCCCTTTACCGAAATAGATGGTCAACATGTTTCTGCTCTGCGTCCCATATGGGTACATAGCATTCGTCAGGACCGAGATGGATATTGGGCTCTACCTTTTTACACAATGTGCATGAAAGGGTTACCACTCTAAGAAACGGGGGTGCAAATACCAACTCCCCATATAGTGCAAAATCTAAAATATGAGAGTATCTGTAGGAAAATAGGAAACAAAAGAAACAAACAAACCGGACGTGTAAGTAAGTTAAAAGCACACTATGCTGTACGTATAACACCACACGTTATGGTGCGCGTGGTAGAATCTAAGTGAAACACGTGTCAATCATACGTGTTCACACTTAATTAGAAAAGCACTTAAAGATACTGCTTACCTAAGGACACTATCCTATAAGCTTCATGGGAGGTCGTGGGTGGAAGAGCCTACTGTGGCTTATTCTGTAAAAACACACAATGCATGAGACACTAGGCTGCAATTTGTAGCCCAAATAGAAGTATTGCTAGCACACACTCGTACAAATACATGCCTTAAAATAAGTGCATGCACATAAGGCGTTAAAGGCACTTCAGCATTTACCCATGACACTCATACTCTTACTGTCATATTCAGCGCTTCCAGCAGTTCCATCTATGTTCATCCGCTTCGCCTCCCCGCCGGTAATGTGGGTAAGTGGGGGGCGGGTTTTTATACTCATGCGCGCTGGCTCTTTCGAAAGTAATTGAAAGATTAGATGATTGTTACCGCCTGTGCGGGTTCCGGTGTGCGCTTAAACAGCTGCCTGGTTGCCTGTTCGTGGGCGGACCAAAGGAACTAAAGGGTAAGCCCCGATGGCACGCCTATAGTACCAAAGAACGCGCATGCGCTGACCTCGCTCCACCGCTCTCATCCCCTTAGTTAAGAGGCACTGTACACCCTAACTAATGGCACGCCCATCGTCCTGAGGGAGCATGCGCTAGACTCGCTCCACCGCTCTCATCCCTCTGAATGAGAATGGATGGCACAAAACAATGGCGGTCACTCGGGGAACAAAACTACGCTTATATCTAGCGGTTTGTTATTCCACGCATGTCTCTTAAGACCACTAAATTATGGTAAAAGGCTATCTAGTGTCAGAAGGACACTGCATTATATTAAAATAATAAGGGCACATAGTGCCTCACAATGAATCACTCTAGGTAACAAAAGTTACCAGAGGTGGTAGTCGTGACTCAATATAACAAGACATTTACAGGCACATACTATTAAAGCAGTAGGCCATCATAAGAAAACATTCAGTATATGGGTGGTAGTTTTGTATATGTAATGGTCACGCCTCTATCAGGACTACTGATGGTCAATATATATTAGCGAGATAGTTGCAGCCAAGGTATTTCGTCATTGAGCCCGGTGTCCCATGAGCGCAACCGGTACACCCAGCGTTGCTCCCTAACATGCAATTGTTGGCTTATGTCGGTTTTTTGTTTTCGCATCACCTCCATGACCACCCATCTCAGATCGGATTCAGTGTGATTCTTTTCGAGAAAATGTTTGGTCAGTCTGGTGTTAGATTTCTTGCATCGAATTGTGCTGCGATGTTCATTAATACGTGTTTTCACCTTCCTTGTGGTCATCCCAATGTACTTCAAATTACACGGGCAATTCAGCATGTATATTACGTTTTCAGTGTTATCATCTTCGGTGATAACAACCCTTTTAACCATCAGATGAAGACGTGGAAACGATATATAGACGACATTCTTGTCGTGTGGCATGGCACAATGGAGGAAGCCAGTACTTTTGTGGAGTGGATTAACAGTAAAGATTTGCATCTTAAATTTACCCACACTATTGAAAAAAAACATGCTGTTTTTCTAGACTTGGATATCACTTTGACAATGGGAGGGATCTCCACTAAAGTACACACAAAACCAACAGACAGGAATAGTCTCTTATTATATGAGAGCTACCACCCAAGGGCACTACGCCAAAATCTGCCTGTGGGCCAATTCTTAAGAGTGCGAAGAAACTGCTCAGAATTAGAGTCATTTCACGCACAGGCAGAAGAACTGGAATCCAAACTCCTGGCAAGACATTATCCAAAACGAATGGTCAGGAAAGCCAAGAAAAGGGCGAGAAATAACAATAGAGCAGCCCTACTTGACACCACAATAAAGGAACAAACCGACCGTTTGGTATGTGTGACTACATATACCCCCGTGTCCAACAAAGTGCAGAATATCATCAAAAAGAAATGGGCGATACTTAATAGCGGAACAAGAAAGTGGGAACCTCCCCTTTTCGCTTTTAAGAGAAGCAGAAACCTACGAGACGACCTGGTACACTCAAAAAATATACGTGAGGAAGAGGACAATCAATTCACCCTCTGGAGCCAACCCAAACCAGTCGGTCATTTCCCATGTGGTAACTGTGTGTGTTGCCAGTTCACTGCCACCACAAAAGAAGTAGATATTGGCATAAATAGACCATGGACATTAAAAAACTTCAGTAATTGTAACACTGAAAACGTATTATACATGCTGAATTGCCCGTGTAATTTGAAGTACATTGGGATGACCACAAGGAAGGTGAAAACACGTATTAATGAACATCGCAGCACAATTCGATGCAAGAAATCTAACACCAGACTGACCAAACATTTTCTCGAAAAGAATCACACTGAATCCGATCTGAGATGGGTGGTCATGGAGGTGATGCGAAAACAAAAAACCGAC
Organism: Calotriton arnoldi; assembly: GCA_963921515.1. NCBI lineage: Eukaryota > Metazoa > Chordata > Amphibia > Caudata > Salamandridae > Calotriton > Calotriton arnoldi. The sequence continues at coordinate 1,997,175 of CAWUFW010002252.1, forward strand.
ATAAGCCAACAATTGCATGTTAGGGAGCAACGCTGGGTGTACCGGTTGCGCTCATGGGACACCGGGCTCAATGATGAAATACCTTGGCTGCAACTATCTCTCTAATATATATTGACCATCAGTAGTCCTGATAGAGGCGTGACCATTACATATACAAAACTACCACCCATATACTGAATGTTTTCTTATGATGGCCTACTGCTTTAATAGTATGTGCCTGTAAATGTCTTGTTATATTGAGTCACGACTACCACCTCTGGTAACTTTTGTTACCTAGAGTGATTCATTGTGAGGCACTATGTGCCCTTATTATTTTAATATAATGCAGTGTCCTTCTGACACTAGATAGCCTTTTTTACCATAATTTAGTGGTCTTAAGAGACATGCGTGGAATAACAAACCGCTAGATATAAGCGTAGTTTTGTTCCCCGAGTGACCGCCATTGTTTTGTGCCATCCATTCTCATTCAGAGGGATGAGAGCGGTGGAGCGAGTCTAGCGCATGCTCCCTCAGGACGATGGGCGTGCCATTAGTTAGGGTGTACAGTGCCTCTTAACTAAGGGGATGAGAGCGGTGGAGCGAGGTCAGCGCATGCGCGTTCTTTGGTACTATAGGCGTGCCATCGGGGCTTACCCTTTAGTTCCTTTGGTCCGCCCACGAACAGGCAACCAGGCAGCTGTTTAAGCGCACACCGGAACCCGCACAGGCGGTAACAATCATCTAATCTTTCAATTACTTTCGAAAGAGCCAGCGCGCATGAGTATAAAAACCCGCCCCCCACTTACCCACATTACCGGCGGGGAGGTGAAGCGGATGAACATAGATGGAACTGCTGGAAGCGCTGAATATGACAGTAAGAGTATGAGTGTCATGGGTAAATGCTGAAGTGCCTTTAACGCCTTATGTGCATGCACTTATTTTAAGGCATGTATTTGTACCAGTGTGTGCTAGCAATACTTCTATTTGGGCTACAAATTGCAGCCTAGTGTCTCATGCATTGTGTGTTTTTACAGAATAAGCCACAGTAGGCTCTTCCACCCTCGACCTCCCATGAAGCTTATAGGATAGTGTCCTTAGGTAAGCAGTATCATTAAGTGCTTTTCTAATTAAGTGTGAACACGTATGATTGACACGTGTTTCACTTAGATTCTACCACGCGCAGCATAACGTGTGGTGTTATACGTACAGCATAGTGTGCTTTTAACTTACTTACACGTCCGGTTTGTTTGTTTCTTTTGTTTCCTATTTTCCTACAGATACTCTCATATTTTAGATTTTGCACTATATGGGGAGTTGGTATTTGCACCCCCGTTTCTTAGAGTGGTAACCCTTTCATGCACATTGTGTAAAAAGGTAGAGCCCCAATATCCATCTCGGTCCTGACGAATGCTATGTACCCATATGGGACGCAGAGCAGAAACATGTTGACCATCTATTTCGGTAAAGGGATATTGAATTCCCAGATTACCGCTCACTTATTTTAATACCATAGATCTGCCCCTTAATTAAACTTCTTGGGGACAAATTTAATGGTTTTTAAATTACATTTCACTCACTGTACGGGCCACCACTTAGTTTTAGAAGTGCATCCCTGTCTTCAGGTGTATGCCCGCCCTCTATCAAACGGAGTTTTTAGAGGGCGAGGACGGCCTATGATGAAGCATGACACCAGGTGGTGTGTGAGGCCAGTCTTTCACCTTTTTGAGATGCCCCTTGTGGATATATATCTCTAGAGATTCTGTAGGTACTTGTAGGAAGCCTCACTAGGGACAGCCTTATTTGTGTTTTAATGCTTGTAAATAAGCCCCATAGTCTTTTGTCGAATTTATAAAATGTCTGTGATGGAAAGCAGTACAAAAGCATTTTTCCTAAAATCTAGCGAATTGAATAGCCGCCCTGTAGCAGATAATGTATCAGTTAAGATGTTCTAACGTTAGGGACTGGAAGATGGACACCATTGTATATTATAGTGCTTCACTCATACAAGTAAAGTACACATTACAAATATCATTGTAGCGCTCATGATTTAACTAGTCAAAATAGCTGTGCGTTTCATTTAGCAATGGCTTTATTTTTACCTTATTCATTTCAAAATGGACCAGTAAAGCGGGGGAGGCCGAAAGGGAAGGTCTCATTTCAGAGCAAATGATCGAGATTGTGATTGAGAATAATAAATACTGCTTGGGCTAAGGGATGCTGCTGGAAGCCCCCTGACTCCAGGCAGCAAGACACATTTCCAGTATCACAAAGTTTGCACTTGTGAGTAAGGACATAATCAAAGTGACAGCTGACTCCACTTTCAATTAAACGACATCTTCCCAAAGAAATCAGTTTACTGAAAGGAATACATTTGCTTTAACAGCTTGTTTAGGCCCCGGGGCCAAGCAGCTCTTGTGGACAGACCCCTACGTGCAGTCATTGTTTCGCACTTTCCATCAGTAACAGAAACTGCTGATTGAAGGTTGTTATTACAGCTGGGGTTGTCATCAGCGCCCCGGGCAGTGGCTCATTTTTTTGTGTGAAGTGCTCTGGGAGAACACGAATGAATCATGGAGGCAGATCAGAATGACACAACTTCAAAACAGGATTACGTGGGACTTTTCATGATAAACCCACAAAAGGAAAATAAATGTGCAGCTTATGGTTCTACCAAGACGGTAAAATATGCAGTCCCATTTCTAGAACTGCCCAATGCAATGTCAACTCCCTGAAATAAAAGAAGGGCTCATTTGGTTTCTGTGCTGTGGTGGTACATCTGCTTTCCATTTCTCGCAGGCTCTAATGGCCAGCCATCTCTTTTGTGTTAAAGGTGAGCAACTGAATTCAGAGCAGAAAAAGAAGAGGAAGCAGCGGCGGAACAGGACCACCTTCAACAGCAGCCAACTGCAGGCACTGGAGCGGGTCTTCGAGAGGACACACTACCCAGACGCCTTTGTGAGAGAGGACCTTGCCAGAAGAGTCAATCTCACCGAAGCTAGGGTTCAGGTATTGTTTAACATTACTTAAGGGACTAGCCCATCACTAATGATTCTCTAGCGTGTATAATACTCTTTTCAAACCAAAGAGTGGCTTATGACATTGGAATTACCTACACCTAGGATGTCCAATCTTAGCGCAAGAGGGGCAGATCAAGGCCTGATACTCATGGTACCCATATGAAATACAAGTATACACCGTCGGTCCGACTCTCAAAATAATTTATAAATCTGAATCTACAGATTTACTACCTCGCAAGGGTGCACAGTTACTTATTATTGACATTCAAAAAAGTTCCCAGGACTACTGTGAGGAACTCGTGACTGTTGCAGGTTTGCAGGAGTACTCTTGGGAAAGTTTTGTGAAGTCTGACCATGCACAGTACTTTCACATCCATGTCGGAGAAAGATATCAAAAATGCTCTTGTATGTTGGCTGACTCAGCAGCTGTACCAATCTCGATTTTAAACGTATTGAAATATATTGCTATAATCTGATTTGAAAAATAACGACATTGATTATTGGAAGATAAAATCTCTTGTTTTGAACATGAAATTATTATGAGTTACATGTTTATGAAATGGTCCTGGCCCAATTTCATGGGAGTGCCCTTATGTTGGCTTGAAAACAGCACAGGTTATTTTTACCCATGATTAGCACCTTCGGCCAAGCAGTTTTGAGGAGTACCAAGGGCCAGAGTCATCAAGAGATTACGTTGCCCTTGCGTCACGCAGGGTGTTGCAAGGGCAACACAATCCCTAAATCAGATTTAGCAAACAACACAAGGCCACTTTGTGTGGCCCTGCAGTGCTTGGTAACTCTGGAGTAATGCAAGTGGCTGCCTTGTGTTATTCTGCCCTGGGAAGGCGTTCAGTGGGAGGAGTGTGGGTGTTCCAATGCACTCACCCTTGGATTTTGGCATTTTCCCAGATTTATCAACACTGGTAAGTCTAAGAATGCATCAAAATGCGCAAGGATTAGAAATATCTTTATTTCTACTTGTTATTTCCTCTTTCTAAGTGTGCTACATTCTGCAGCACACTTGGAAAGAGGAAGAGTCTCAGAGGATTGTTTTGTCACTTCCTGCTCAAAAACAATCCTGTATGTTAAGCAGGCACCCTAGCATGGTGGCACAAGGGTGCCTGCATGCGTGCTAGCCGGTGTATGTCTTTAACACACACGTGTTTACAATGCATGCCTTTACCAAGCATTGCCTTTATAACGGAAGTCTTTACCATGCATATGCCTTTACCACGCATGTCTTTATAACACAAGGTAAGTATATATAAGGTCAGTGAAAACCTGATAAACCCCAAACACCCCAATTTTTATAATTACCTTTACCATCCCATGCTCCTGCCCATCCCTAAACCGTAAAAACACCTTTACCACCATATATCCTTGCCCAGCCCTATACCCTTAAAACACCCTTTCCACCCAATACCTCTACCCACCTCTAAACCCTACAAACACCTTTACCACCCAATACCCCTACTGACCCCAAAACCCTAAAATCACCTTACCACCCTATACCCCTACCGACCCTAAACCCTAAAAATACTGTTACCACCAATACCCTTACCCATGCCAAAAAACACCATTACCACCCTATACTCCACCTACCCCTAAACCCCCAAAACCCCATAATTATCACCCAATACCCTCACCCACCCCAAAACCCACCTAAAAGCACCCTTACCACCCAATACCCCTACCCACCCCTAAACCCTAAAAAAACCTTACCACCCAATACCCTTACCACCCCTAAACCCTAAAAACACCCTTACCACCCAATGCCCTTACCCATCACAAAGCCTAACAACACCTTTACCACCCAATACCCCAAAGCCCTAAAAGCACCTTACCACCCTATACCCCTACCCACCCTAAACCCTAAAAATACAGTTACCACCAATACCCTTACCCATGCCAAAAATCCAAAAAACACCATTACCACCCTATACCCCACCTACCCCTAAACCCCCAAAACACTATAATTATCCCCCAATACCCTCACACACCCCAAATCCTAAAAGCACCCTTACCACCCTGTACCCCTATCCACCCCTAAACCCTAAAAACCCTTACCACCCAATACCTTTACCCACCCCTAAAGCCTAAAAACACCCTTACCACCCAATGCCCTTACCCATCACAAAGCCTAAAGACACCTTTACCACCCAATACTCCTACCCACCCCTTAACCCATATATACATATATATATATATATATATATATATATATATATATATATATATATATATATATTCACTGAAAAAACCATAGGTTTTAGGGAAAGTTATAGTTAGTTGGACATTGCACTCGTACAAAATCCGTGAAATTCCCCCGTTATAGTTAGTTCAGCTAACTATAACTCGCGCCCCGCAATGCACTGCTGATGACGTCACATATTACATCACTCATGACATGGTCAGTGACATCACTGATGACATCACTGATGACATCTCAAATGACATCACTGATGACATCATCCAGTGACTGTGTGTTTGTGTAAAGTTTAAATATGTTTAATATATATAGGGAAAGGCATATTGAAGAATGAGTGGGTGTATAAGCATCTGAATGGATGATTTAGTAGGTGCGTGACTGAGTCTATAAGTGAGTGATTAAACGTATCTTACTGGATGCATGGGTGAGTGACTAAACTGTGTGAATGTCTGTATCCGTCTGTCTGTTGTTGTGTAAGCAGCTGCATGGGTTTCTGACTAGCTAAATGAGTGTCTATATGGGTTATGGATTGGTTCTCTGAGTATCTGTATGGGTGCCTCAGTGTTTGTGTGGGTGGGGTGTGTGTGACTCTGTGCATAGATGTGTGAGTGGGTGATTCACTGGGTGCATGGTTTCAAGAGTGCGTCTGTGATGGACTGTATGGGTGGGTGAGTGTGTGTGTGTGTATGGGTGTGTTAGTGATTGAATGTATATCTCAGTGGTACATGTGTGAGTAACTACATATGTGAAAGGCAGTATATATGTGTGTTGGAGTATATAAATGGCTATAAGTGAGAGTGTGTGATTGTGAGAGTGGCTATATGGATGAGTGTGTGCTTGCATCAGTGATTGCATAGGAGCGTAAGAATGTGCTAGTATTTTTATGAGTAAGTGAGCTGGTGTGTATAACTGTATAGGTGAGTAAATGGGAGTGTGATTAATTATTAGCATGACTGACTAGGTGTGTGAGTACCTCTATGGATGAGTTGCGTTGTGTGAGTGTTTATATAGGTGTATGAGTGCGTATGATAGTCCTGTACTGAGTGACTGTAAGTATGAGTGACTGTATGGGTGAGTGAGTAGATGTGTGTGTGTAGACCTAAGAATCAGTGAGTGGGTATGTACTTATTGGTATTGGAGTGTGTATGGTTTTGAGAATGGCAGTCTGTAATTTAGAGTGGGTGTATCAAAAGTTATATTAGGGTGTGAGAAGATGCATTAAATTCTCACATGGATGATGTCATCAGTGATGTCATTTGAGATGTCATCAGTGATGTCATCAGTGATGTCACTGACCATGTCATGAGTGATGTAATATGTGACGTCATCAGCAGTGCATTGCGGGGCGCGAGTTATAGTTAGCTGAACTAACTATAATGGGGGAATTTCACGGGTTTTGTACGAGTGCAATGTCCAACTAACTATAACTTTCCCTAAAACCTATAGTTTTTTCAGTGAATTTCAAAGGTTTTTTAAATGCTAAACCCTAACTATAACAAGCCTGAAACCTACGGTTTTTTCAGTGAATTTCAAAGGTTTTTAAAATGCTAATTCCTAACTATAACAAGCCTGAAACCTATGGTTTTTTCAGTGAATTTCAAAGGTTTTTTAAATGCTAATTCCTAACTATAACATGTCTGAAACCTATGGTTTTTTTCAGTGAATTTCAAAGGTTTTGTAAATGACAATTTTTAAATGTATTAATTGTTATATTTATTTTTTTTGATACTGATTTACTACATTTTTTAAACTATTTATTTTTAGATGTTTTATTTTTTAAATTACATTGTAATTACATTATACATTACATTACAAAATATACTTTCTCAGAATGAATTACTTTAGTTTAAATACTTTGCAAATAGGCAATAGACTTTTAAGTAGAGTAGTTACAGTTGTTGCAATGGGCAACACAATTTCAAACACAATGCAACATTGAGCTCAATGTGAATTTCTAGCTAAATGCAATTAGTTACTTTATGGATTACTTTTTCTAACCACAGGACTGGATCCTAGATTCAGTCCTGGGACATCTCCTGTAAACAGTTGAGTAAAAGCGTTTTGGTTACAGTAGTGATTTTTAAGGAATATTATTGTATTTTAAAAGTTGACACAGAAACTTTTTCACATAGAATCACCAATGTTATCCTATGGGAGGAAATTCACTTAGCAGGTAAGTAGTGTTATCGTTACTTTTTCTTACTCAGTGGGGGATCCTGGATCCAGCACTGGTACATCTCCTGTAAACAGTTGAAAGAATGCGTTTAAGTCATACAGGCGATTTTTAAGGAATATTTGTAGTTTGTGAAAATCAACACTTTGAAACTTTTCTGCTGAAAACCAGACAATGGATTCCTACGGAAGGAAATATAAGTTACTGGTAAGTACGGTTAAAATTACTTTTCAGGATCAGTACTGGGCTGAAAGTTGCAGCACTGAGGTCTCTCCTGATAACAGGTGAGTAAATCGGAATTCGTATTTCGGCTGATTTTAGAGGAATATTATAAAGTTCCAAAACTCCACACTTAGAAGAATTTCCAAGTGAAACCAGTCAATGATATCCTATGGAAGGAAATTCAAGTTACTGGTAAGTACGGTTAAAATTACTTTTCAGGATCAGTACTGGGCTGAAAGATGCAGCACTGAGGTCTCTCCTGATAACAGGTGAGTAAATCGGAATTCGTATTTCGGCTGATTTTAGAGGAATATTATAAAGTTCCAAAACTCCACACTTAGAAGAATTTCCAACTGAAACCAGTCAATGATATCCTATGGAAGGAAATTCAAGTTACTGGTAAGTACGGTTAAAATTACTTTTCAGGATCAGTACTGGGCTGAAAGATGCAGCACTGAGGTCTCTCCTGATAACAGGTGAGTAAATCGGAATTCGTAGTTCGGCTGATTTTAGAGGAATATTTGTATGTTTCAAAAATCGACACTTAGAAACTTTTTCAGCAAAAAGCAGACAATGATATCCTATGGAAGGAAATTCAAGTTACTGGTAAGTATGGTTAAAATTACTTTTCAGGATCAGTACTGGGCTGAAAGATGCAGCACTGAGGTCTCTCCTGATAACAGGTGAGTAAATCGGAATTCGTATTTTGGCTGATTTTAGAGGAATATTATAAAGTTCCAAAACTCCACACTTAGAAGAATTTCCAAGTGAAACCAGTCAATGATATCCTATGGAAGGAAATTCAAGTTACTGGTAAGTACGGTTAAAATTACTTTTCAGGATCAGTACTGGGCTGAAAGATGCAGGACGGAGGTCTCTCCTGATAACAGGTGAGTAAATCGGAATTCGTAGTTCGGCTGATTTTAGAGGAATATTTGCACAATGGTGAAGGGAGGGGTCGGGGCCTGAGGTGACATCTGTGCAAACGCGCCCGTGGCGCATTTTAAGTTGGGGGATTAAGTCCCTTGAATCATGAGGGTCCCTGGGGTCCAACTAGCCCACCCTGTACCTCCAGTATGCGCCAGGAGGCTGCGTTGCAGAGAGGTGTTCAGAGGCCACGCCCTTTTTGCACCTCTCTGCAACGCAGCTCTCTGGCGCTTCTGGACGTACCTGGTGGGCTAGTTCGCCCCAGGGACCCTCAGGATTGAAGGGGATTTCATTCCCCATCTTAAAATGCACCACGGGGCCTGTTTGCACACATGTCACCTGAAGCTCCGCCCCTCCCTTCACCACTGTGCAAACGTGCCCCGTGGCGCGTTTTAGGTTGGGGGATTAAGTCCCCTTGAATCCTGAGGGTCCCTGGAGTCCAACTAGCCCACCATGTACCTCCAAAATGCGCCACAGAGCTGCGTTGCAGAGAGGTGTAAAAAGGGGCGTGGCCTCTGTACACCTCTCTGCAACGCAGCCCCCTGGCGCATACCGGAGGTTCCTGGTGGGCTAGTTGGCCCCCAGGGACCCCCAGTATTCAAGGGGAATTACTTCCCCTTCTTAAAATGCGCCAGGGGGCGCGTTTGCAGACTGCTGCAGGGAGGGGGCGGGGCCTCGGCCCGATGCCGGTCTTTTTTTTCTTTTTTTTTTTTGTTGCTTTTTTCTGCCCAGGGGGTCCTTGTGGGACCCCCTGAGCAGACCTAAGGGGTCAGGGTGTTTCTCCCCTGCCCCCTTTGTGCGTTTTGCGCACTTGTTTCTTGTGGTTTTTTTTTTTAATCAGTGGGATCCGCGCACCCTAAGCGCATCCCGCCGTTTAAAAAAATAAATGCTTTTCTGCCCAGGGGGTCCTTGTGGGACCCCTGAGCAGACCTAGGGGTCAGGGTGTTTCTACCCTGCCCCCTTTTGCGCTTTGCGCACTTGTTTCTGTCCCTCGGTTCTACCGAGGGACAAAATGGCTGCCAACACTTCCTGATTTGGAGTGTTGACAGCCACTTGACAGCCAATTAGCATGCAGCTCGTGATCGGGACGGTGCGCGCAGGGTGCGCTCAGGATACGCGGACCCTACTCGCCCATAGATATATATGTGACTTTACTTTTGATTTTCTCAGGAACTACTGAACGGATTTACACCATTTAAGCAAAAGGCACGACACTGAACCAAGGGCTACCTCTTTGCCAAATTTGGTGTAATTCCGTTCAGCAGTTCGGGCTGTAGCTGCGACTAAAGGTTCCTATGGAAAAATGAATGGGGAAAACGCCTTTTGGGACCCCCCTTTTTTCTCGGCCCCCGCTTGACGAATCAACCCGAGACTTTCAGGGTAGGAGCGGAGCGGAGCGCCCCAACAAGTTGGAAGCTTTCGCGAAGATTCGTCAACCGGCGCAAGAGTTATTTCAAATAGAATGTCGCGGATTTCCTATGGATAATAGGTCCTAACTATAACTATCTACTGGCGACCGCCAGTAGATAATATATATATATATATATGAACTCACTGAAAAAAACATAGGTTTCAGGGACGTTATAGTTAGAAATTAGCATTTAAAAAACCTTAGAAATTCACCGAAAAAACCACAGGTTTCAGGGACGTTATAGTTAGTTGGACATTTCACTCGTACAAAACCAGAGAAATTCGGCCGTTATAGTTAGTTGAGCTAACTATAACTCGCGCACCCGCAATGCACTGCTGATTACGTCACATATTACATCATTCATGACATGGTCAGTGACATCACTGATGACATCTCAAATGACATCACTGATGACATCACTGATGACATCATCCACGTGATAATCTGATGCACCTCCTCACACCCTAATATAACCTTTGATACACCCACTCTAAAATACAGACTACCATTTTCGAAACCATAGACACACCAATACCAGTTACTACATACCCACTCACTGATTCCTAGGTCTACACACACACCCACTCATTTACCCATACAGTCACTCATACATGCAGTCACTCATCAATACAGCACTATCATATGCATTCATACACCTATACAGACACTCACACACTGCCACTCATCCATAGAGTTACTTACACACCTAGTCAGTCATATGAAGAACCAATGACTCACCCATTTACTCAGCTATACAGTTATACACACACCACCTCACTTATTCATACATATACTAACACATACTTACTCTCTTATACAATCACTGATACTAGCACATACTCATCCATACAGCTGCTCTCACAATCACTCATTCTCACATATAGTCATTTATATACTCCAACACTCACATATACTGCCTTTCACATATGTAGTTACTCACACATGTACCACTGAGACACCCATTCACTCCGCAACACACTCATATACACACTCACCCACCCATACAGCCCTTCATAGATACACTCTTGAACCCATACACCCAGTGAATCACCCACTCACACATCAATGCACAGAGTCACACACCCCCACCCACTCACACAGACACTCAGGCACCCATACAGATACTCAGACAACCAATCAATAACCCATATAGACACTCATGTAGCTACTCACCAACCCAAGCAGCTGCTTACACACCAACTGACAGACTGATACAGACATTCACACAGTTTAGTCACTAACCAATGCATTCAGTAAGACATGTTTAATCACTCACTTATACAGTCAGTCACGCACCTACTAAATCATCCATTCAGACACTTATACACCCACTCATTCTTCAAAATACCTTGGCACATATATATATATATAAAACATATTTAAACTTTACAGAAACACACAGTCACTGGATGATGTCATCAGTGATGTCATTTGAGATGTCATCAGTGATGTCACTGACATGTCATGAATGATGTAATATGTGACGTCATCAGCACTGCATTGCGGGGGCGCGAGTTATAGTTAGCTCAACTAACTATAACAGCCGAATTTCTCTGGTTTTGTACGAGTGAAATGTCCAACTAACTATAATGTCCCTGAAACCTGTGGTTTTTTCAGTGAATTTCTAAGGTTTTTTAAATGCTAATTTCTAACTATAACGTCCCTGAAACCTATGGTTTTTTCAGTGAATTTCAAAGGTTTTTTAAATGCTAATTTCTAAATATAACGTCCCTGAAACCTATGGTTTTTTCAATGAATTTCAAAGGTTTTTTGAATGCCAATTTCTAAGTATATTGTCCCCCAAAATTATTTTCTTAGTCTTCTATTTCTTATAAAAATAATGTAATATTTACTATTTTCTGCACTTACATGTAGCTACAACAAACTCATAATCAACACAAGGGCTCTTTTTAGAGCCACCCTATAACCCAACAGTGAATCTTACCTATTAAAAACATACATATTCTTTTTTTCTACAATTTTGCTTGGTGTCGTGAACCCATCGCTTTTACACTGGGGGCCCGCGCTGGACGCGATGAAGTCGTGACTCCAAGTGTGCGAAAGAAAAAAAATGCCCCCTATTTTAAATTGTTTAATTCGGCCTCGGGGACCCCATCCCCCGAGGGATACCCTTGGTTACCGAGTCACAAGATGGCTGCCAACACTTCCTGGTTTGGAGTGTTGGCAGCCAATCAGAGTGAAGCTCGTGCTCTGGAGGGTTCGCGAATCCACCGTGTCCCTAGATATCGATTTTTAAAAATTTCTCAACAACTACTGAACGAATTTACACCATTTAAAAAAAGGTCGCTTTCTGGACCAAAACCTACCTTTTTGCCAAATTTGGTGTAATTCCGTTCAGCAGTTCGGGCTGTAGCTTTGTCTAAAATTCCTATGGAAATTAACATGGGGAAAATGCTTTTTGGGACCCCCCTTTTTTCTCAGCCCCCGCTTGACAAATCACCCTGAAACTTTCAAGACAGGAGCTGACTGGAGCGCCCCATTAGTTTTGAAAATTTCGCGAAGATTCGTCAAACGACGCCAAAGTTATTGGCAAAACAAAAAACGCTTTTTGAATAGAGACAAGGTCCTAACTATAACTACCTACTGGCGACCGCCAGTAGGTATATATATATATATATATATATATATATATATATATATATATATATATATATATATATATATTCACAGAAAAAACCATAGGTTTCAGACACGTTATAGTTAGAAATTAGCATTTAAAAAACCTTTGAAATTCACTGAAAAAACCATAGGTTTTAGGGACAGTTATAGTTAGTTGGACATTTCACTCGTACAAAACCCGTGAAATTCCCCGTTATAGTTAGTTCAGCTAACTATAACTCGCGCCCGCAATGCACTGCTGATGACGTCACATATTACATCACTCATGACATGGTCAGTGACATCACTGATGACATCACTGATGACATCTCAAATGACATCACTGTTGACATCATGCAGTGACTGTGTGTTTCTGTAAAGTTTAAATATTTTTAATATATATAGGAAAAGACGTATTGAAGAATGAGTGGGTGTATAAGTGTCTGTATGGATGATTTAGTAGGTGCGTGACTGACTCTATAAGTGAGTGATTTAACGTATCTTACTGAATGCATGGGTTAGTGACTAAACTGGGTGAATGTCTGTATCCGTCTGTCTGTTGCTGTGTAAGTGGCTGCATGTGTTTGTGAATAGCTACATGAGTGTGTATATGAGTTATTGAATGGTTGTCTGAGTATCTGTATGGGTGCCTGAATGTTTGTGTGGGAGGGGTGTGTGCGACTCTGTGCATAGATGTGTGAGTGGGTGATTCACTGGGTGGATGGTTTCAAGAGTGCATCTGTGATAGACTGTATGGGTGGGTAAGTGTGTGTAAGAGTGTGTTAGTGAGTGAATGTATGTCCCAGTGGTACATGTGTGAGTAACTACATATGTGAAAGGCAGTATATATGTGTGTTGGAGTATATAAATAGCTATTAGCGAGAGTGAGTGATTGTGATAGTGGCTGTATGGATGAGTGTGTGCTTGTATCAGTGATTGTATAAGAGCGTAACAATGTGCTAGTATTTGTATGATTAAGTGAGCTGGTGTGTGTATAACTGTATAGGTGAGTAAATGGCAGTGTGTTTAATTATTTGCATGACTGACTAGGTGTGTGAGTACCTCTATGGATGAGTGGCGGTGTTTGAGTGTCTATATAGGAGTAAGAGTGCATATGATAGTCCTGTACTGAGTGACCATAAGTATGAGTGACTGTACGGGTGAGTGAGTGGATGTGTGTGTGTAGACCTAAGAATCAGTGAGTGGGTATGTAGTTATTGGTGTTGGAGTGTCTATGGTTTTGCGAATGGCAGTCTGTAATTTAGAGTGGGTGTATCAAAGGTTATATTAGGGTGTGAGGAGGTGCATCGAATTATCACGTGGATGATGTCATCAGTGATGTCATCAGTGATGTCATTTGAGATGTCATCAGTGATGTCATCAGTGATGTCACTGACCATGTCATGAGTGATGTAATATGTGACGTCATCAGCAGTGCATTGCGGGCGCGAGTTATAGTTAGCTGAACTAACTATAACGGGGAATTTCACGGGTTTTGTACGAGTGAAATGTCCAACTAACTATAACTGTCCCTAAAACGTATGGTTTTTTCAGTGAATTTCAAAGGTTTTTTAAATGCTAATTTCTAACTATAACGTGTCTGAAACCTATGGTTTTTTCTGTGAATTTCAAAGGTTTTTTAAATGCTAATTTCTAACTATAACGTGCCTGAAACCTATGGTTTTTTCAGTGAATTTCAAAGGTTTTTTAAATGCTAATTTCTAACTATAACGCCCCTAAAACCTATGGTTTTTTCAGTGAATTTCAAAAGTTTTGTAAATGACAATTTTTAAATGTATTAATTGTTATATTTATTTTTTTGATACTGATTTACTACATTTTTTAAAACTATTTATTTTTAGATATTTTATTTATTAAATTACATTGTAATTACATTATACATTACATTACAAAATATACTTTCTCTGAATGAATTACTTTAGTTTAAATAGTTTGCAAATAGGCAATAGAGTTTTAAGTACAGTAGTTACAGTTGTTGCAATGGGCAACACAATTTCAAACACAATGCAACATTGAGCTGAATGTGAATTTCTAGTTAAATGCAATTAGTTACTTTATGGATTACTTTTCTAACCACAGGACTGGATCCTAGATTCAGTCCTGGGACATCTCCTGTAAACAGTTGAGTAAAAGCGTTTTGGTTACAGTAGTGATTTTTAAGGAATATTATTGTATTTTAAAAGTTGACACTTAGAAACTTTTTCACATAGAATCACCAATGTTATCCTATGGGAGGAAATTCACTTAGCAGGTAAGTAGTGTTATCGTTACTTTTTCTTACTCAGTGTTGGATCCTGGATCCAGCACTGGTGCATCTCCTGTAAACAGTTGAAAGAATGCGTTTAAGTCATACAGGCGATTTTTAAGGAATATTTGTAATTTGTGAAAATCGACACTTTGAAACTTTTCTGTTGAAAACCAGACAATGGATTCCTATGGAAGGAAATATAAGTTGCTGGTAAGTACGGTTAAAATTACTTTTCAGGACCAGTACTGGGCTGAAAGATGCAGCACTGAGGTCTCTCCTGATAACAGGTGAGTAAATCGGAATTCGTATTTCGGCTGATTTTAGAGGAATATTATAAAGTTTCAAAAATCGACACTTAGAAGAATTTCCAAGTGAAACCAGTCAATGATATCCTATGGAAGGAAATTCAAGTTACTGGTAAGTACGGTTAAAATTACTTTTCAGGATCAGTACTGGGCTGAAAGATGCAGCACTGAGGTCTCTCCTGATAACAGGTGAGTAAATCGGAATTCGTAGTTCGGCTGATTTTAGAGGAATATTTGTATGTTTCAAAAATCGACACTTAGAAACTTTTTCAGCAAAAAGCAGGCAATGATATCCTATGGAAGGAAATTCAAGTTACTGGTAAGTACGGTTAAAATTACTTTTCAGGATCAGTGCTGGGCTAAAAGATGCAGCACAGGGTTCTCTCCTGATAACAGGTGAGTAAATCGGAATTCGTAGTTCGGCTGATTTTAGAGGAATATTTGCACAATGGTGATGGGCGGGGGCGGGGCCTGAGGTGACATCTGTGCAAACACGCCCCGTGGCGCGTTTTAAGTTGGGGGATTAAGTCCCCTTGAATCATGAGGGTCCCTGGGGCTAACTAGCCCACCAGGAACCTCCAGTATGCGCCAGGGGCTGCGTTGCAGAGACGTGTACAGAGGCCACACCCCTTTTACACCTCTCTGCAACGCAGCTCTATGGAGCTTTCTGGACGTACCTGTTGGGCTAGTTGGCCCCAGGGACCCTCAGGATTGAAGGGGATTTAATTCCCCATCTTAAAACACGCCACGGGGCCTGTTTGCACACATGTCACATGAAGCCCCGCCCCTCCCTTCACCACTGTGCAAACGCGCCCCGTGGCGCGTTTTAAGTTGGGGGATTAAGTCCCCTTGAATCCTGAGGGTCCCTGGAGTCCAACTAGCCCACCATGTACTTCCAAAAGCGCCACAGAGCTGTGTTGCAGAGAGGTGTAAAAGGGGCGTGGCCTCTGTACACCTCTCTGCAACGCAGCCTCTGGCGCATACTGGAGGTTCCTGGTGGGCTAGTTTGCCCTCAGGGACCCCCAGTATTCAAGGGGAATTACTTCCCTTCTCAAAACGCGCCAGGGGGCGCGTTTGCAGACTGCTGCAGGGAGGGGGCGAGCCTCCGGCACGATGCCGGTCTTTTTTTTTTTTTTTTTTTTGATTGGGAGGGGGGCTGCGTGGCCCCCTTCTCTTAGCCACTTTGGCCCCGGGGACCCCATCCCCCGGGGCCTGAGCATTTAAATTTTTTTTAAATAAAAAAAAACGGGAAGGGGGCCGCGTGGCCCCCCTTCCCTGGGCCTGTATTGGCCCCGGGGACCCCATCCCCCGGGGCATGCCCTCAAACTTATTTTTTTTAATTTGGAGGGGGCTGCGTGGCCCCCTCCTCAGGCCATTTAAGGCCCCGGGGACCCCATCCCCGGGGCCGGCCTTACCTTTTTTTTTTTTTTTTTAATAATTTGGGGAGGGGGGCTGCGTGGCCCCCCCTCCCTGGCCAATTACTTCCCCTTCTCAAAACGCGCCAGGGGGCGCGTTTGCAGACTGCTGCAGGGAGGGGGGCGAGCCTCCGGCACGATGCCGGTCTTTTTTTTTTTTTTTTGATTGGGAGGGGGCTGCGTGGCCCCCTTCCCTTGGCCACTTTGGCCCCGGGGACCCCATCCCCCGGGGCCTGAGCATTTAAATTTTTTTTAAATTAAAAAAACGGGAAGGGGGCCGCGTGGCCCCCTTCCCTGGGCCTGTATTGGCCCCGGGGACCCCATCCCCAGGGCATGCCCTCAATTTTTATTTTTTTAATTTGGAGGGGCTGCGTGGCCCCTCCTCAGGCCATTTAAGGCCCCGGGGACCCCATCCCCGGGGCCGGCCTTATCTTTTTTTTTTTTTTTTTAAATAATTTGGGGAGGGGGCTGCGTGGCCCCCTCCCTGGCCACTTATGGCCCCGGGGACCCCATCCCCCGGGGCCTGGCCTCTGGTTGGGGACTGTGGGGGTCCCCAATCCCCCACAGTCCCGGCGGCTCCCCGTGTCCTATGGGAGCCGGCATTGCTTTCCACATGGGGAGCAGCTAACATGCTGCTCCCCATGTGGAAAAGCTATTGGATTTGCATTTTGAAATAGAGAGCAGGTTTCCTGCTCTCTCTTTCAAAATGCAAACTAAGTTTGCTATGACAGGACGGGAGCCGCGAGGCTCCCGTCCTGTCATAGCAAACTACAGTGTCCCGGGGTAGGCACCCGGGACACTGCAGGAGCCGGCCCTGGGGGTGGCGGTCCCCAGGGCCATCAAGGGCTCCAGGAGGGGGCCGCGCGGCCCCCTCCCATCCAGTGCACAGCCCCGGGGAGGTGGTGGTCCCCGGGGCTTTGGGGTCCGTAACGGACCCCCATATTCAAATCTTTAGTGCCCCGGGAGGTGGCGGTCCCGGGCGTGTGGGGGCTGGAGCCCCCACACAGGTCAGCGGGAGGGCAGAGAGCCCTCCCGCACCATTATTTTTTTTGAGCCCCGGGGGGTGACGGTCCCCTAAGAGGCCCCCCCACATATTAAAAAGAAACCCTGCATGCCCCCGGGACTTGGCCCACCCGGGGGCCAATTAACAACGAAGAGCGGGAGACCGCGCTTCGTTTTTTCTCGGCGGGATACGCGCACCCTGAGCGCATCCCGCCGATTTTGTTTTTTTAAAATGCTTTTTTCTGCCCAGGGGGTCCTTGAGGGACCCCTGAGCAGACCTAGGGGTCAGGGTGTTTCTACCCTGCCCCCTTTGTGCGTTTGCGCACTTGTTTCTTCTGGGTTTTTTTCTAATCGGCAGGATCCGCGCACCCTGAGCGCATCCTGCCGATTTAAAAAAAAAAATGCTTTTTCTGCCCAGGGGTCCTTGTGGGACCCCCTGAGCAGACCTAGGGGGTCAGGGTGTTTCTACCCTGCCCCCTTTGTGCACTTTGCGCACTTGTTTCTGTCCCTCGGTTCTACCGAGGGACAAAATGGCTGCCAACACTTCCTGATTTGGAGTGTTGACAGCCACTTGAAAGCCAATTAGCATGCAGCTCGTGATCGGGAGGGTGCGCGAATCCGACGCGGCCATAGATATATATGTGATTTTCCTTTTGATTTTCTCTGGAACTACTGAACGGATTTACACCATTTAACAAAAGGGTTCTTTCTGAACCAAGAACTACCTCTTTGCCAAATTTGGTGTAATTCCGTTCAGCAGTTCGGGCTGTAGCCGTGTCTAAAGTTTCCTATGGGAAAATGAATGGGGAAAACACGTTTTGGGACCCCCTTTTTCTCAGCCCCCGCTTGACGAATCACCCCGAAACTTTCAGGGTAGGAGCGGACCGGAGCGGGCCATAAAGTTTGAAAATTTCGCGAAGATTCGTCAACCGGCAAGAGAGTTATTTCAAATAGAATGTCGCGGATTTCCTATGGAAAATAGATCCTAACTATAACTATCTACTGGCGACCGCCAGTAGATAATATATATATATATATATATATATATTCACTGAAAAAACCATAGGTTTTAGGGGCAGTTATAGTTAGTTGGACATTTCACTCGTACAAAACCATAGAAATTCCCCCGTTATAGTTAGTTCAGCTAACTATAACTCGCGCCCCGCAATGCACTGCTGATGACGTCACATATTACATCACTCATGACATGGTCAGTGACATCACTGATGACATCACTGATGACATCTCAAATGACATCACTGATGACATCATCCATGTGATAATTTCATGCATCTTCTCACACCCTAATATAACTTTTGATACACCCACTCTAAATTACAGACTGCCATTCTCAAAACCATAGACACTCCAACACCAAAAACTACATACCCACTCACTGATTCTTAGGTCTACACACACATCCACTCACTCACCCGTACAGTCACTCATACTTAGTCACTCAGTACAGGACTATCATATGCACTCATACACCTATATAAACACTCACACACCGCCACTCATCCATAGAGGTACTCACACACCTAGTCAGTCATGCAAAAACTTAATCACACACCCATTTACTCACCTATACAGTTATACACACACCAGCTCACTTACTCATACAAATACTAGCACATTCTTATGCTCTTATACAATCACTGATACAAGTACACACTCATCCATACAGCCACTCTCACAATCACACACTCTCACTTATAGCCATTTATATACTCCAACACACATATATACTGCCTTTCACATATGTAGTTACTCACACATGTAGCACTGAGATATACATTCAATCACTAACACACCCATACACACACTCACCCACCCATACAGTCCATCACAGATGCACTCTTGAAACCATGCACCCAGTGAATCACCAACTCACACATCTATGCACAGAGTCACACACAGCCCAGCCACACAAACACTCAGGCACCCATATAGATACTCAGACAATCAATCAATAACCCATGTAGACACTCATGTAGCTATTCAGAAAGCCATGCAGCCGCTTACAAACCAACAGACAGACGGATACAGACATTCACACAGTTTAGTCACTAACCCATGCATTCAGTAAGATACATTTAATCACTCACTTGTAGAGTCAGTCACTCACGTACTAAATCATCCATTCAGACACTTCTACACCCATTCATTCTTCAATACGCCTTTCCCTATATATATTAAACATATTTAAACTTTACAGAAACACACAGTCACTGGATGATGTCATCAGTGATGTCATCAGTGATGTCATTTGAGATGTCATCAGTGATGTCACTGACCATGTCATGAGTGATGTAATATGTGACGTCATCAGCAGTGCATTGCGGGGCGCGAGTTATAGTTAGCTGAACTAACTATAACGGGGAATTTCTATGGTTTTGTACGAGTGAAATGTCCAACTAACTATAACTGTCCCTAAAACCTATGGTTTTTTCAGTGAATTTCAAAGGTTTTTTAAATGCTAATTTCTAACTATAACGTGTCTGAAACCTATGTTTTTTTCAGTGAATATATATATATATATACACAGTGCTTTAAATGGGAAAAAATTAGTGCAGGTACTCCCCAAAAATAAGCAGTGGACTGGGGGTGGAGTTTGAGGCGGGGCAAGGGGCGGGGCTATATTTTTTACCTTTCTAAGCTTTGTATGAAAAAAAAATGCATACATTTTCAGAATGTCTAACCATTTATAGAGTACTTACCAATAAGTCCTTAAAATTAACCAAAGTAGCCTTTTTAGCACCCTTACAATAATAAAATATTGAGGAAAAAAACAGCAAGTTTCCTAACGTTTGATGCGTATCTTTGATGCAGGATCATGAATCACTAAACGATATATATTAACTTGTGACCTGCAGGTAACACAATGATCTCTGCAGCAAAAACAGTAACCAGCAGAGCTCTCTATTTAAAAAACAACTCTGTGATCTGCATGTCTCATGCTGTGCGTCACGGCACATTGATCCTCTATGCAATTTTATGTTCATTCAAACCTTTGATTAGAAAAATGCACACAGATATTTCCAGCAAGTGCATTAACCACCAGAGTTATTAAAGTGCCATTATACCCGGGAATTTGCTTGATACGCAAAGATCTCTGTTCCAGGTAATATTTCGAAATGCAGCATGTGGTGATGAGTTAGGTGAGGCAGAATACATTTATTATCACTTTTGTCTTGTTCTCAAATTCTTTGGGGCAGAGTTTTAAAAAATGATTACGTTCAGACTTTGCTCTTTGCAACTGCGTCCACTTTCTGCTACCAACCCTTGGCCTTTGCCCTATTAATAAAGCTAGAGTTGGCCTCATGAGTAGCTATTTTTAAAGTACATTTGCCTAGAGGTGTGTGAGCCACTTGCAGGTCGAGCCAGGCTCGAGCCAGATGCTGGGCTCTGGATCAACTCCAGGTTCTCTTGGAACTTCGAGCCCAAAATGAGCCGAAATTTCATGTGGCTTCTGCCTGCTGCACTCGCTGTGCCCTTATGTACAAAGTTAAAAACAAAACATTAACATTTGATGTAAAAAGGAGAGATAAATAGACACTCATTTAGTGGCCGATATATACAAAGTGAAACAAGAAAACCTGGGATACATCCCGGCTTCTCCACTTAACCAAGCTCTGTGATCTTAGGCAAATATTTTGTTTTACACATCTCCCTTTTTCTTCATTTTACCTCAATATTGTATAACGTGACCTATTAATGCCAAAGCTGTACCTTATTACAAAAAATATGCTTTTTTTTATTTTGAAGAGACTTTATCCTATTTTAAGTGCTGTTTGTTGGATGATTTATATTCAAACAGTTCCAGGGCTCAGCTCATGCAAGTTCTCTTAGAGCCCAGCCAGACCCTTGGCTCGGCTCTCCCTGTAAATTTGCTGGCTCCCCCACCACTGCATTTGTCTTCTGAATGGTAAACCAGCTGCATCATTTGTGCACATAGTTGGCATTTTCGTAAAAAGATAAACGAAATTTCACAAAATCATCAGAGAACTTCATAAAAATCACAAAATTATCTCTAGAAAAGATGGAGATGAACTGGTAACACACATTCCTTACACACAGTCTCAATGCATTTGCCCCCTTTCACACACACATGCCCCCTCACACACTTAAAAGCCCATTTCAGGCTCTCTGAATCACATTTAGTTTCATACAAGCACACAGTACTACTTTTCATTCTCACAGTCATACCCATGCTTGCAAACTCACACACTTATTGCTTTTACTTCCTGGCCCGCACACATCCTCTTTCACACGCAGTGCGCAGTGCCCGACAGTGGAGGCCTTCAAAAACTTTAACAAGTGCAGCACAAAGTCGGGGGTCGCATTTTGTGCGATGTACGTATTTGCATATTGAAATCCTTTCAGAGACTGCCACTGGCAGGGCCGGACTGGGAACAGAAACCGGCCCTGGCAAACTGCTCATCCGGGCCCCCCTGGGGTGAGAGGGAGTGCAGCCGAGCAGTTTACGAGGGCCGGTTTCGGCCGATTTTGTTACAGGGGGCCGATATTGCCGACCCCCTGTAACAAAAACGGCCCCCCAGGGGCCCAAAACCGGCCCCCACCCTAGCGGCCTACCGGGGAAACGTCCGGTGCCCGCTATGGCCAGTCCGGCCCTGGCCACTGGCGTGTCTCATTGCTGCAAATCACCTAAGTTTATACTTAGGTAACAAACGTTTATTAATAAACGACCCACTAAGAAATCAGTACTAGTGCAGCAGTTTTTTAAAATCATGAATGATTTGATTTAAGTCTAAAGGCAGGGGTTTTCTTTCATGCAAATCCCTTATATTTAAATAGTTCATGGGCGAAGATTTGCGGGCGTTTAAAACAATGGGCAGTATTGCCCTAAACAATGTGTCCCACACTCGCTTGCGCCCATTCGGTTTTTTGGACACCTTCCGACCTTCTCTGAAAGACACCCTGCAGCGATGCTCCTCCTCTCTTCACTTCCAGAGAGGCACAGGCAGCTCTCTGTGTTCTACTGAAGACGAAATGCGGTCCTAGCGCTTTTGAAGCAGCTCAGCCCAGGCTTCAGTTCAGTTTCAAAGGCGCTTGAAACCGTGCAGAAGGTGCCGCCAAGGATGGAGCTCAGCACCAACCACATCAAGACCGGGCCGTTATGAGTACCGGTACTCTCCTTGTCTGAGGAAAGGTCCCGGTACTCGAGGCGAGAAAATATAAAAGTGCCGGTACTCAGTACCGGTGAGTACCGGCCCATTTAAAGCAATATATATATATATATATATGTATATATATGTATATATATATATATTCACTGAAAAAACCATAGGTTTCAGACATGTTATAGTTAGAAATTAGCATTTAAAAAACCTTTGAAATTCACTGAAAAAACCATAGGTTTTAGGGACAGTTATAGTTAGTTGGACATTTCACTCGTACAAAACCATAGAAATTCCCCCGTTATAGTTAGTTCAGCTAACTATAACTCGCGCCCCGCAATGCACTGCTGATGACGTCACATATTACATCACTCATGACATGGTCAGTGACATCACTGATGACATCTCAAATGACATCACTGACATCACTGATGACATCATCCAGTGACTGTGTGTTTCTGTAAAGTTTAAATATGTTTAATATATATAGGGAAAGGCGTATTGAAGAATGAGTGGGTGTATAAGTGTCTGAATGGATGATTTAGTACGTGAGTGACTGACTCTACCAGTGAGTGATTAAATGTATCTTACTGAATGCATGGGTTAGTGACTAAACTGTGTGAATGTCTGTATCCGTCTGTCTGTTGGTTTGTAAGCGGCTGCATGGCTTTCTGAATAGCTACATGAGTGTCTACATGGGTTATTGATTGATTGTCTGAGTATCTGTATGGGTGCCTGAGTGTTTGTGTGGGTGGGGTGTGTGTTACTCTGTGCATAGATGTGTGAGTTGGTGATTCACTGGGTGCATGGTTTCAAGAGTGCATCTGTGATGGACTGTATGGGTGGGTGAGTGTGTGTATGGGTGTGTTAGTTATTGAATGTATATCTCAGTGGTACATGTGTGAGTAAATACATATGTGAAAGGCAGTATATATGTGTGTTGGAGTATATAAATGGCTATAAGTGAGAGTGTGTGATTGTGAGAGTGGCTGTATGGATGAGTGTGTACTTGTATCAGTGATTGTATAAGAGTGTAAGAATGTGCTAGTATTTGTATGAGTAAGTGAGCTGGTGTGTATAACTGTATAGGTGAGTAAATGGGTGTGTGATTAAGTTTTTGCATGACTGACTAGGTGTGTGAGTACCTCTATGGATGAGTGGCGGTGTGTGAGTGTTTATATAGGTGTATGAGTGCATATGATAGTCCTGTACTGAGTGACTAAGTATGAGTGACTGTACGGGTGAGTGAGTGGATGTGTGTGTAGACCTAAGAATCAGTGAGTGGGTATGTAGTTTTTGGTGTTGGAGTGTCTATGGTTTTGAGAATGGCAGTCTGTAATTTAGAGTGGTTTTATCAAAAGTTATATTAGGGTGTGAGAAGATGCATGAAATTATCACATGGATGATGTCCTCAGTGATGTCATTTGAGATGTCATCAGTGATGTCATCAGTGATGTCACTGACCATGTCATGAGTGATGTAATATGTGACGTCATCAGCAGTGCATTGCGGGGCGCGAGTTATAGTTAGCTGAACTAACTATAACGGGGAATTTCTATGGTTTTGTACGAGTGAAATGTCCAACTAACTATAACTGTCCCTAAAACCTATGGTTTTTTCAGTGAATTTCAAAGGTTTTTTAAATGCTAATTTCTAACTATAACGTGTTTGAAACCTATGGTTTTTTCAGTGAATTTCAAAGGTTTTTTAAATGCTAATTTCTAACTATAACGTGCCTGAAACCTATGATTTTTAAGTGAATTTCAAAGGTTTTTTAAATGCTAGTTTCTAACTATGCCTACAGAGGTAGGACATGTGAAGAAAGAAGAAAAAACGCACAGAAAGAAGCAAAAGATGTGCAGAAAGAACTAACAGAGGAGCAGAAAGAGGCCTTGTTGCAAAATCATCCTGTGCCCACAACTTTTTCAGACGGGTACTGGTGGTAACTGACTCTGACTAACCAGAGCCAGTGCTATGCTAAAAGACACTTAGAATACAGTGAAAACACCTACATACACTAGGGAACACTATGCGTTGGGGTACCCCTGTGATTAGCATGACCTCCTCTGCAAGTCCCTAGTACATAATAGGGCAGGGGGATTAAAACTACCTCTTAAAACGCGCTACAGGGCGCGTTTGCACAGTGGTGAAGGGAGGGGGCCTGAGGTGACATGTGTGCAAACGCACCACGTGGCGCGTTTTAAGTTGCGGGATTAAGTCCCCTTGAATTCTGAGGGTCCCTGAGGCCCAACTAGCCCCCAGGTACCTACAGTTAGGACCACAGAGCTGAGTTGCAGAGAGGCGTTCCGAGGCCACGCACCTTTTTTCACCTCTCTGCAACGCAACTCTGTTGTGCTTACTGAAGGTACCTGGTGGGCTAGTTGGCCCCAGGGTCCCTCAGGATTCAAAGGGAATTAATTCCCCAACTTAAAACGCACCACAGGGCGTGTTTGCGCACATGTCACCTGAGGCCCCACCCCCTCCCTTCACCACTGTGCAAACGCGCCCGTGGTGCGTTTTAAGTTGGGGGATTAGGTCACCTTGAATCCTGAGGGTCCCTGGGGCCCAACTAGCCCACTAGGTACTTCCAGTAAGCACCACAGGCCTGCGTTGCAACGCCTGTAACAAATTGTGCAGTTGTGTTTAGGTAGTGAAGAGGGTCGTGCTGGGGGTAGTGTTTTAGGGTTTAGGGTAGTGCAGTGGTGTTTGTGTAGTGTAGGGGGTCATGCTGGGGGTAGATTTAGGGTTTAGGGTAGTGCAGTGGTGTTTGGGTAGTGTAGGGAGTCGTGCTGGGGGAGTGTTTTAGGGTTTAGGGTAGTGCAGTGGTGTTTGGGTAGTGTAGGGGGTCGTGCTGGGGTAGTGTTTTAGGGTTTAGGGTAGTGCAGTGGTGTTTGGGTAGTGTAGGGGGTCGTGCTGGGGGTAGTGTTTTAGGGTTTAGGGTAGTGCAGTGGTGTTTGGGTAGTGTAGGGGTACTGCTGGGGTTAGTTTTTTAGGGTTTAGGGTAGTGCAGTGGTGTTTGGGTAGTGTAGTGGTTCGTGCTGGGGGTAGTTTTTTAGGGTTTAGGGTACTGCAGTGGTGTTTGTGTAGTGTAGGGGGTAGTGTTTTAGGGTTTAGGGTAGTGCAGTGGTGTTTGTGTAGTGTAGGAGGTCGTCGTTTAGGGTTTAGGGTAGTGCAGTGGTCTTTGGGTAGTGTAGGGAGTCATGCGGGGGGTAGTGTTTTAGGGTTTAGGGTAGTGTAGGGGGTCATGCGGGGGGTAGTGTTTTAGGGATAGGGTAGTGCATTGGTGTTTGGGTAGTGTAGGGGGTCATGCGGGGGTAGTGTTTTAGGGTTTAGGGCAGTGCAGTGGTGTTTGGGTAGTGCAGGGGTTCGTGCTGGGGAGTGTTTTAGGGTTTAGGGCAGTGCAGTGGTGTTCGGGTAGTGTAGGGGGTCATGCTGGGGAGAGTGTTTTAGGGTTTAGGGCAGTGCAGTGGTGTTCGGGTAGTGTAGGGGTCGTGCTGGGGGAGTGTTTGAGGGTTTAGGGCAGTGCAGATGTGTTCGGGTAGTGTAGGGGGTTGTGCTGGGGGTAGTATTTTAGGGTTTAGGGTAGTGCAGTGGTGTTCGGGTAGTGTAGGGGTCGTGCTGGGGGTAGTGTTCTAGGGTTTAGGGCAGTGCAGTGGTGTTTGGGCAGTGTAGGGGGTAATGCTGGGGGTGGTGTTTTAGGGTTTAGGGCAGTGCAGTGGTGTTCAGGCAGTGTAGGGGGTCGTGCTGGGGGTGGTGTTTCAGGGTTTAGGGCAGTGCAGTGGTGTTCGGGCAGTGTAGGGGTGGTGTTTCAGGGTTTAGGGCAGTGCAGTGGTGTTTGGGCAGTGTAGGGGGTCGTGCAGGGGTGGTGTTTCAGGGTTTAGGGCAGTGGTGTTCGGGCAGTGTAGGGGGTCATGCTGGGGTGGTGTTTCAGGGTTTGGGGCAGTGCAGTGGTGTTCGAGCAGTAAAGGGGGTCATGCTGGGGGTGGTGTTTCAGGGTTTAGGGCAGTGCAGTGGTGTTTGGGCAGTGTAGGGGGCGGTGCAGGAGGTGGTGTTTCAGGGTTTAGGGCAGTGCAGTGGTGTTCGGGCAGTGTAGGGGGTCATGCAGGGGGTGGTGTTTCAGGG
This sequence comes from Calotriton arnoldi, assembly GCA_963921515.1. Taxonomy (NCBI): domain Eukaryota; kingdom Metazoa; phylum Chordata; class Amphibia; order Caudata; family Salamandridae; genus Calotriton; species Calotriton arnoldi. The sequence goes on from CAWUFW010002252.1 coordinate 2,023,986, forward strand.
TTTAGGGAAGCGCAGTGGTGTTCGGGCAGTGTAGGGGGTCGTGCTGGGGCTGGTGTTTCAGGGTTTAGGGCAGTACAGTGGTGTTCGGGCAGCGTAGGGGGTCGTGCTGGGGCTGGTGTTTCAGGGTTTAGGGCAGTGCAGTGGTGTTTGGGCAGTGTAGGGGGTTGTGCTGGGGCTGGTGTTTCAGGGTTTAGGGCAGTGCAGTGGTGTTCGGGCAGTGTAGGTGGTCGTGCTGGGGCTGGTGTTTCAGGGTTTAGGGCAGTGCAGTGGTGTTCGGGCAGTGTAGGGGGTCATGCTGGGGCTGGTGTTTCAGGGTTTAGGGCAGTGCAGTGGTGTTCAGGCAGTGTAGGGGGTCTTGCTGGGGCTGGTGTTTCAGAGTCTAGGGCAGTGCAGTGGTGTTCGGGCAGTGTAGGGGGTCTTGCTGGGGCTGGTGTTTCAGGGTTTAGGGCAGTGCAGTGGTGTTCGGGCAGTGTAGGGGGTCGTGCTGGGGCTAGTGTTTCAGGATTTAGGACAGAGCAATGGTGTTCAGGCACTGTAGGGGGTTTTGCTGGAGGTGGTGTTTCAGGGTTTAGGGCAGTGCAGTGGTGTTCATGCAGTGTATGGGGTGGTGTTTCAGGGTTTAGGGCAGTGGTGTTCAGGCAGTGTAGGGGGTCTTGCTGGGGTTGATGTTTCAGGGTTTAGGGCAGTGCAGTGGTGTTTGGGCAGTGTAGGGGGTCGTGCTGGGGTGGTGTTTCAGGGTTTAGGGCAGTGCAGTGGTGTTCTGGCAGTGTAGGAGGTCATGCAGGGGGTGGTGTTTCAAGGTTTAGGGCAGTGCAGTGGTGTTCGGGCAGTGTAGGGGGTCGTGCTGGGGCTGGTGTTTCAGGGTTTAGGGCAGTGCAGTGGTGTTCGGGCAGTGTAGGGTGTCGTGCTGAGGGGTGATGTTTCAGGGTTTAGGGCAGTGCAGTGGTGTTCGGGCAGTGTAGGGGGTCGTGCAGGGGACTGGTGTTTCAGGGTTTAGGGTAGTGCAGTGGTGTTTGGGCAGTGTAGGGGGTCGTGCAGGGGGTGGTGTTTCAGGGTTTAGGGCAGTACAGTGGTGTTCGGGCAGTGTAGGGGGTCTTGCTGGGGGTGGTGTTTCAGGTTTTAGGGCAGTGCAGTGGTGTTCGGGCAGTGTAGGGGTCTTGCTGGGGCTGGTGTTTCAGGGTTTAGGGCAGTGCAGTGGTGTTCGGGCAGTGTAGGGGGTCATGCTGGGGCTGGTGTTTGTGGGTTTAGGGCAGTGCAGTGGTTTTCGTGCAGTGTAGGCGGTCGTGCTGGGGCTGGTGTTTCAGGGTTTAGGGCAGTGGTGTTCGGGCAGTGTACGGGGTTGTGCTGGGGCTGGTGTTTCAGGGTTTAGGGCAGTGCAGTGGTGTTCGGGCAGTGTAGGAGGTCATGCTGGGGGTGGTGTTTCAGGGTTTAGGGCAGTGCAGTGGTGTTCGGACAGTGTAGGGGGTCGTGCTGGGGCTGGTGTTTCATGGTTTAGGGCAGTGCAGTGGTGTTCGGGCAGTGTAGGGGGTCATGCTGGGGGTGGTGTTTCAGGGTTTAGGGCAGTGCAGTGGTGTTCGGGCAGTGTAGGGAGTCCTGCTGGGGGTGGTGTTTCAGGGTTTAGGGCAGTGCAGTGGTGTTCGGGCAGTGTAGGGGGTCTTGCTGGGGGTGGTGTTTCAGGGTTTAGGGCAGTGGTGTTCGGGCAGGGTAGGGGGTCTTGCTGGGGGTGATGTTTCAGGGTTTAGGGCAGTGCAGTGGTGTTCGGGCAGTGTAGGGGGTCTTGCTGGGGGTAGTGTTTCGGGGTTTAGGGCAGTGCAGTGGTGTTTGTGCAGTGTAGGGGGTCGTGCTGCGGGTGGTGTTTCAGGGTTTAGGGCAGTGCAGTAGTGTTCGGGCAGTGTAGGGGATCGTGCAGGGGTGGTGTTTCAGGGTTTAGGGCAGTGCAGTGGTGTTCGGGCAGTGTAGGGGTCGTGCTGGGGGTGGTGTTTCAGTGTTTAGGGCAGTGCAGTGGTGTTTGGGCAGTGTAGGGGGTCGTGCAGGGGGTGGTGTTTCAGGGTTTAGGGCAGTGCTGTGGTGTTCGGGCAGTGTAGGGGTCGTGCTGGGGCTGGTGTTTCAGGGTTTAGGGCAGTGCAGTGGTGTTCGGGCAGTGTAGGGGGTCTTGCTGGGGGTGGTGTTTCAGGGTTTAGGGCAGTGGTGTTAGGGCAGTGTAGGGGGTCTTGCTGGGGGTGATGTTTCAGGGTTTAGGGCAGTGCAGTGGTGTTCGGGCAGTGTAGGGGGTCTTGCTGGGGGTAGTGTTTCAGGGTTTAGGGCAGTGCAGTGGTGTTCGTGCAGTGTAGGGGGTCGTGCTGGGGATGGTGTTTCAGGGTTTAGGGCAGTGCAGTGGTGTTCGGGCAGTGTAGGGGGTCGTGCAGGGGGTGGTGTTTCAGGGTTTAGGGCAGTGCAGTGGTGTTCGGGCAGTGTAGGGGGTTGTGCTGGGGGTGGTGTTTCAGGGTTTAGGGCAGTGGTGTTCGGGCAGTGTAGGGGGTCTTGCTGGGGGTGATGTTTCAGGGTTTAGGGCAGTGCAGTGGTGTTCGGGCAGTGTAGGAGGTCTTGCTGGGGGTAGTGTTTCAGGGTTTAGGGCAGTGCAGTGGTGTTCGGGCAGTGTAGGGGGCGTGCTGGGGGTTGTGTTTCAGGGTTTAGGGCAGTGCAGTAGTGTTCGGGCAGTGTAGGGGGTCGTGCTAGGGTTGGTGTTTCAGGGTTTAGGGCAGTGCAGTGGTGTTCGGGCAGTGTAGGGGGTCGTGCAGGGGCTGGTGTTTCAGGGTTTAGGGCAGTGCAGTGGTGTTCGGGCAGTGTAGGGGGTCGTGCTGGGGGTAGTGTTTTAGGGTTTAGGGTAGTGCAGTGGTGCTTGTGTAGTGTAGGGGGTCGTGCTGGGGGTAGTGTTTTAGGGTTTAGGGTAGTGCAGTGGTGTTTGGGTAGTGTAGGGGTCATGTTTTTAGGGTAGTGCAGTGGTGTTTGGGTAGTGTAGGGGGTCGTGCTGGGGGTAGTGTTTTAGGATTTAGGTTAGTGCAGTGGTGTTTGTGTAGTGTAGGGGGTCGTGCTGGGGGTAGTGTTTTAGGATTTAGGTTAGTGCAGTGGTTTTGGGGTAGTGTTTTAGGGTTTAGGGTAGTGCAGTGGTGTTTGTGTAGTATAGGGGGTCATGCTGGGGGTAGTGTTTTAGGGTTTAGGATAGTGCAGTGGTGCTTGTGTAGTGTAGGGGGTCGTGCTGGGGGTAGTGTTTTAGGGTTTAGGGTAGAGCAGTGGTGTTTTTGTAGTGTAGGGGGTCATGTTTTAAGATGCAACGCTCCAATACCTGACCAGTCTGCACTACATAAAACTGCAAAAACTAAAAATAAAAAGTGTTTTGCACACTTTTGTCATTGGGCTATATGTGGGCTACATCTGGGTAATATTTGTGCTACATTTGGGCTCTTTTTCACTGGTGGCCATCTTGGAAGACTTCTTTGTTATGAAGTTTCCTAATTTCCTCATTTACTGCAGTCTCCTCAGTAGGAAATGCTTTCAGTTTTTTACTTTGATTCCATCAAGAAGGCATTCAGATGTGTCACACATTTGCCATAAATTCAGAATGTTAGCACTCTAGTTGTTCATTAGATCACTGTAGTAAAGCTACTGCTCACCAAGGAGTTAACTGGAAGTCTACTGCTGGTATTGAAAGTGATTGTTTCAGTCTGCATGTCAGAATTTTCTAATGAAATAGAAGAGGATTTGAGATCTCACTTAAAACATGCCCTCATTTTCTTTCTGCAGCACTAACCATAATTTCTATTTAAAAAGAACCCCCTCATTTTGTTCCTTTTAAATTAAATGTTTTAAGTATTAACGGTTTATTACAATCAAGATGGCTTCCGGTGTGCCATACTTTTGTCATAAGTAAGGCTGTTAGCGCTCTAGTTGTTCTTTAGAACACTCTGGGAAGCTGCAGTAGAACACAAAGGCATCAACTGGCAGGCTGCTCCTGTTGAAATATAACAGGAAGATATTTGAGATCACACTTGAAACATGTCCTAATTTTTCTTTCTACAGCACTACCCATAATATTTATGACAAAATTAACCCCATCATTTTGTTCCTTTTTAAATTAAATGTTTTAAGTGTTACCAGTTTATTCCAATCAAGATGGCTTCAGGTGTGCCATACTTTTGTCATAAGTAAGGCTGTTAGCACTCTAGTTGTTCTTTAGAACACTCTGGGAAGCTGCAGTAGAACACAAAGGAATCAACTGACAGTCTCTGCCCTTGTTGGATGTACATGTTTTACTGAGAATGTCAGACTTCATTCTCATATGACTGAGAAAGATAATGTGAATTTACAGAAAATATGCTCTCATTTTAGCTTCTGGAGCACCTTCCAAAACTGTATGGGACAAGCATGTGAAAATAGTTTTCTCTCAAACATGATTCATGATATCCCAGCAGAAGGTTTTTCACAGGGTAAAATCACCTTAGAACACACCACAATTCCTGAAATTAGTATGGTACCATCAACAAATGAATTCTAATGTAACTAAAGTCTGTTATCACCCTTAATAGTTCTCCTTTTGGTAACCCTCAAAATCTTTGATTCACTACAAGGCATTTCAATGGGGTACTATCATGTATATTGGTCTCAAGATGGCTGCCAGCAATTCCAGGATGAAGTGCAGACAGCCAATCAGATCTCACGATGACATGTGTGGTTAGGCTCCGCCCAGATATATATGTGTTTTTATTTTTGATTTTCTCAGCAACTACTGAACGGATTTACACCATTTAACAAAAAGGTTCTTTCTGAACCAAGAACTACCTCTTTGCCAAATTTGGTGTAATTCCGTTCAGCAGTTCGGGCTGTAGCCTTGCATAAAGTTTCCTATGGGAAATTGATTTTTGACTCTTATTTTTTAATTTCTCCGCAACTACTGAACGGATTTACACCATTTAACAAAAGGGTTCTTTCTGAACCAAGAACTACCTCTTTGCCAAATTTTGTGTAATTTCGTTCAGCAGTTCGGGCTGTAGCCGTGTCTAAAGTTTCCTATGGGAAAATGAATGGGGAAAACACGTTTGGGACCCCCTTTTTCTCGGCCCCGCTGACGAATCACCCGAAACTTTCAGGGTAGGAGCGGACCGGAGCGGGCCATAAAGTTTGAAAATTTCGCGAAGATTCGTCAACCGACGCAAGAGTTATTTCAAATAGAATGTCGCGGATATCCTATGGAAAATAGGTCCTAACTATAACTATCTACTGGCGACCGCCAGTAGATAATATATACATATATATATATATATATATATATATATATATATATATATATATATATATATATATATATATATATATATATATATATATATATATACTATCTGCTCAGGTCGCCAGTAGATAGTTATAGTTAGGACCTATTTTCCATAGGAAATCCGCAACATTCTATTTGAAATAACTCTTGCGTCGGTTGAGGAATCTTCGCGAAATTTTCAAACTTTATGGCCCGCTCCGATCCGCTCCTACCCTGAAAGTTTCGGGGTGATTTGTCAAGCGGGGCCGAGAACAAAGGGGGTCCCAAAACATGTTTTCCCCATTCATTTTCCCATAGGAAACTTTAGCCACGGCTACAGCTCGAACTGCTGAACGGAATTACACAAAATTTGGCAAAGAGGTAGTTCTTGGTTCAGAAAGAACCCTTTTGTTAAATGGTGTAAATCCGTTCAGTAGTTGCGGAGAAATTAAAAAATAAGAGTCAGAAAATCAATTTCCCATAGGAAACTTTATGCAAGGCTACAGCTCGAACTGCTGAACGGAATTACACCAAATTTGGCAAAGAGGTAGTTCTTGGTTCAGAAAGAAACCTTTTGTTAAATGGTGTAAATCCGTTCAGTAGTTGCTGAGAAAATCAAAAGTAAAAACACATATATATCTGGGCGGAGCATAACCACACATGTCATCGTGAGATCTGATTGGCTGTCAGCACTTCATCCTGGAATTGCTGGCAACCATCTTGGGACCAATATAAATGATAGTACCCCATTGAAATGCATTGTAGTGAATCGAAGATTTTGAGGGTTACCAAAAGGAGAACTATAAAGGGTGATAACAGACTTTAGTTACATTAGAATTCATTTGTTGATGGTACCATACTAATTTCAGGAATTGTGGTGTGTTCTAAGGTGATTTTACCCTGTGAAAAACCTTCTGCTGGGATATCATGAATCATGTTTGAGAGAAAACTATTTTCACATGCTTGTCCCATACAGTTTTGGAAGGTGCTCCAGAAGCTAAAATGAGAGCATATTTTCTGTAAATTCACATTATCTTTCTCAGTCATGTGAGAATGAAGTCTGACATTCTCAGTAAAACATGTACATCCAACAATGGCAGAGACTGTCAGTTGATTCCTTTGTGTTCTACTGCAGCTTCCCAGAGTGTTCTAAAGAACAACTAGAGTGCTAACAGCCTTACTTATGACAAAAGTATGGCACACCTGAAGCCATCTTGATTGGAATAAACTGGTAACACTTAAAACATTTAATTTAAAAGGAACAAAATGATGGGGTTCATTTTGTCATAGAAATTATGGTTAGTGCTGTAGAAAGAAAAATTAGGACATGTTTCAAGTGTGATCTCAAATATCTTCCTGTTATATTTCAACAGGAGCAGCCTGTCAGTTGATGCCTTTGTGTTCTACTGCAGTTTCCCAGAGTGTTCTAAAGAACAACTAGAGCGCTAACAGTCTTACTTATCACAAAAGTATGGCACACCTGAAGCCATCTTGATTGGAATAAACTGGTAACACTTAAAACATTTAATTTAAAAGGAACAAAATGAGGGGGTTCATTTTGCCATAGAAATTATGGTTAGTACTGTAGAAAGAAAAATTAGGACATGTTTTAAGTGAGATCTCAACTATCTTCCTGTTATATTTCAACAGGAGCAGCCTGTCAGTTGATGCCTTTGTGTTCTACTGCAGCTTCCCAGAGTGTTCTAAAGAACAACTAGAGTGCTAACAGCCTTACTTATGACAAAAGTATGGCACACCTGAAGCCATCTTGATTGGAATAAACTGGTAACACTTAAAACATTTAATTTAAAAAGGAACAAAATGAGGGGGTTCATTTTGCCATAGAAATTATGGTTAGTGCTGCAAAAAGAAAATTTAGGGCATGTTTTAAGTGAGATCTCAAATCCTCTTCTATTTCATTAGAAAATTCTGACATGCAGACTGAAACAATCACTTTCAATACCAGCAGTAGACTTCCAGTTAACTCCTTGGTGAGCAGTAGCTTTACTACAGTGATCTAATGAACAACTAGAGTGCTAACATTCTGAATTTATGGCAAATGTGTGACACATCTGAATGCCTTCTTGATGGAATCAAAGTAAAAACTGAAAGCATTTCCTACTGAGGAGACTGTAGTAAATGAGGAAATTAGGAAACTTCATAACAAATAAGTCTCCCAAGATGGCCACCAGAGAAAAAAGAGCCCAAATGTAGCACAAATATCACCCAGAGGTAGCCCACGTATAGCCCAATGACAGAAGTGTGCAAAACACTTTTTATTTTTTGTTTTTTTGCAGTTTTATATAGTGCAGACTGGTCAGGTATTGGAGTGCTTTACATGAGCATTGGTTACATCACACAAGGACAAATTCATGTTGGTTGACCCCTACCCAAACACCACTGCACTACCCTAAACCCTAAAACACTACCCCCAGCACGACCCCCTTCACTACCCAAACACAACTGCACTACCCTAAACTGAAAAACACTATCCCCAGCACGGCCCCCTACACTACCCAAACACCACTGCACTACCCTAAACCCTAAATCTACCCCTACACTACACAAATACCACTGCACTACCCTAAACCCTAAACACTAGAACCCAGCACGACCCCCTACAGTACACAAACACCACTGCACTACCCTAAACCCTAAAACACTACCCCCTACACTACACAAACACCATTGCACTACCCTAAACCCTAAAACACTACCCCCAGCATGACCCCCTACACTACACAAACACCACTGCACTACCCTAAACCCTAAAACACTACCCCAGCACGACCCCTACACTACCCAAACACCACTGCACTACCCTAAACCCTAAAACACTACCCCCAGCATGACTCCCTACACTACACAAACACCACTGGACTACCCTAAAACACTACCCCCAGCACGACTCCCTACACTACCTAAACACCACTGCACTACACTAAACCCTAAATCTACCCCCAGCATGACCTCCCACACTACACAAACACCACTGCAATACCCTAAACCCTAAAACACTACCCCCAGCACGACCCCTACACTACCCAAACACCACTGCACTACCCTAAACCCTAAAACACTAACCCCAGCATGACCCCTACACTACCCAAACACACTGCACTACCCTATACCCTAAAACACGACCCCGTACACTACACAAACACAACTGCACTACCCTAAACCCTAAAACACTACCCACAGCATGACCCCCTACACTACACAAACACCACTGCACTACCCTAAACCCTAAAACACTACCCCCTACACTACACAAACACCACTGCCCTACCCTAAACCCTAAAACACAACCCCCAGCATGACCCCCTACACTACACAAACAGCACTGCACTACCCTAAACCCCCTACACTATACAAACACCACTGCATTACTCTAAACCCTAAAACACTACCCCCAGCATGACCCCCTCACAACACAAACACCACTGCACTACCCTAAACCCTAAATCGACCCCCAGCACGACCCCCTACACTACCCAAACACCACTGCCATACCCTAAACCCTAAAACACTACCCCCAGCATGAACCCCTAAACTACCCAAACACCACTGCACTACCCTAAACCTTAAAACACTACCCCCAGCACTACCCCCTACACTACACAAACACCACTGCACTACCCTAAACCCTAAAACACTACCCCAGCACTACCCCCTACACTACCCAAACACCACTGCACTAACATAAACCCTAAAACACTACCCCCAGCATAACCCCCTACACTACACAAACACCACTGCACTACCCTAAACCCTAAAACACTACCCCAGCACGACTCCCTACACTACCCAAACACCACTGCACTACCCTAAACCCTAAATCTACCCCCAGCACGACCCCTACACTACCCAAACACCACTGCACTACCCTAAACCATAAAACACTACCCCCAGCATGACCCCCTACACTACACAAACACCACTGCACTACCCTAAACCCTAAAACACTACCACCAGCATGACCCCCTACACTACTCAAACACCACTGCACTACCCTAAACCCTAAAACACTAACCCAGCATGACCTCCTACACTACCCATACACCACTGCACTACCCTAAAGCCTAAAACACTACCCCCAGCACGACCCCCTACACTACTGCACTACCCTAAACCCTAAAACACTACCCCCAGCACGACCCCCTACACTACCCAAACACCACTGCACTACCCTAAACCCTAAAACACTACCCCCAGCACGACCCCCTACACCACCCAAACACCACTGCACTACCCTAAACCCTAGAAAAGAAACCCCCACCCCATGCCCAATCCCCCTTACCTCTCACTCCTCGTGGTTCCTCTCTCCTCGTGGTTCCTGCTTCACGTCATCTCTGAGGGGCGGTGCACGTCGTTGTGAGGAAACGGAACAGCCTCTGTTTCCTTACAACGACATGGATCGTCTACATGTTTTTTAGAACGCATGGTCATTTACCATACATACCTTACTAACAAAATTCGTTGTAAAGGCATGCGTGATAAATGACCATGCGTTCTAAAAAAATGCGTAGTAATGACTTCGTGATGTACAATGCATGCGTGGTAATGCATGCGTTGTAATGGTATCGCAAAGTAAAAAGTCGTTGTAACAGCTGTTTACCGATCGAAGCTGGCCCCTGTTCTTCAGTGAGACGTTTATTTGATTAATTAGGAGGAAGGAATGTGTTTTTTTACCGAAAAGTGCATTCCCGGCTGTTGTATTGTGAAAGTGTCCCGTGGCCTGGTTTCACTTCCGGTGAGAGAGTGGAAGAGTCTGTTTGGATCTAAAGGAGTTCTGTTGTTGGACGGGGCCGGCGCGACATGTCATCAGAAAACATAGCTAATGGAAAGCGTCCTCCCTGAAGTGTGGAGCAGTGCCATGAGACGTCAACGAGTGTGCGTCCCACCTCAGTATGACCGTACCGCGTGACCCATGTGCCACCTCCAGGGTACGGGAGGCAGAAGCGGCATCGCAGGTCCTCTTGAAGACCGTTGTAGCACTAATTCTACATTTTGGCACTAGGGCATTTTAACTTCGTTGTTCCTGCCAGATACAAAGAGAAGATCCTGTGTTATTCAGTGCCCTCATTACCTTTTTTGTGGGTTGTGGTGCTTGTCACTTCGCTGACCCCGCCAGTGCACACGACTGGGCACCCCACCTCGTGTGCCATCTGCAGGGCCTCTGCCCTCGGATCACTGGTTTCGGTTTCTGGAGTGGCAACATAAACAGTTGCTCCCAAAGGACTAGCCTGAACACTTAGGTGAATATCCCCTGCACCAGCATTCCACGGAAATTCTTTCCTAGCTCTCCCACGTCAACGAGGACGTCATAATAGCACGGCTCTGCTCGCGACACCGTATGACGTCATCGGAGCCATAAGAGAACCTCGTCGGCGTGCTGACGTCAGTTCCACCCATTTTTCCGTGCCACCAAGGCAAACAGGGGACCGAGACATTTTCACATGTATACATAGTATAATAAATATATATATATTCACTGAAAAAACCATAGGTTTCAGGCACGTTATAGTTAGAAATTAGCATTTAAAAAACCTTACAAATTCAGTGAAAAAACCATAGGTTTTAGGGACAGTTATAGTTAGTTGGACATTGCACTCGTACAAAACCCATAGAAATTCCCCCGTTATAGTTAGTTCAGCTAACTATAACTCGCGCGCACCGCAATGCACTGCTGATGACGTCACATATTACATCACTCATGACATCACTGATGACATCTCAAATGACATCACTGATGACATCACTGATGACATCATCCAGTGAATGTGTGTTTTCTGAAAATTAAATATGTTTTATATATGTATATCTCAAGGTCGATGGAAGAATAAATGGGTATATAAGTGTCTAAATGGATGATTTTGTTTTGTAAAATTGATTGTATAACTGACTAAGTGTATCTTAGTGAATACATGGGTTAGTGAGTAATGTTTAAATATGAAAATATCTGTATCAGTCTCTCACTTTGTGTATAAGTGGCTGCATGGGTTGGTGAGTAGCTACATGAGTGTCTATATGGGTTATTAGTTGGTTTTTTGAGTATCAGTGTGAGTGTCTGAGTGTCTGTATGGTTCGGTGGGGGGTATTACTTAGTGCATAGATGCATGAATGAGTGACTCACTGTTTGTATGTGTTGAAGACAGCATGTGTGCAGGACTGTATAGGTGGATGAGTATGTGTATGGGTGTGTTAGTGAGTGAATGACTGTCTCAATAGTGTATTTATGGGTAACTACATATGTTTTAAACTAGTATATGTGAGTATTGGTGTATATAAGTGAGTATATGTGAGAGTGAGAGATTGGAAGAGTTCCTGTACAAATAAGTAGGTGTTTCTATAAGTGATTGTTTAAGAGAGTAAGTATGTGTAAGTTTCTGTAGAAGTAAGTGTGGTAGTGTGTGTATAACTGTATATGCAAGTAAATGGATGTTTGATACTTTGTTTGCATGTGTGACTATGTGTGTGAGTAACTCTATGGATGAGTGGCGGTGTGTAACAGGATGTATAGGTGTATGAGTACATATGATGAGTGAGTACATGTATGAGTGACTGTATAGGGACTGTTGGTGAATGAGTGGATGTGTGTGTAGATCTTGGAATTACTGAATTGGTGTGTTGTAACTGGTATTGGTATGTCCATTGTTTTGAAAATGTTAGTTTGTATTTTTGAGTGTGTGTATCAAAGGTTATATTAGGGTGAGAGGAGGTCTGCCACTCTATCACAAGGATGATGTCATCAGTGATGTCATCAGTGATGTCATTTGAGATGTCATCAGTGATGTCATGAGTTATGTCACTGACCATGTCATGAGTGATGTAATATGTGACGTCATGAGCAGTGCATTGCGGGCGCGCGAGTTATAGTTAGCTGAACTAACTATAACGGGGGAATTTCTATGGTTTTGTACGAGTGAAATGTCCAACTAACTATAACGCCCCTGAAACCTATGGTTTTTTCAGTGAATATATATATATATATTCACTGAAAAAACCATAGGTTTCAGGGGCGTTATAGTTAGTTGGACATTTCACTCGTATAAAGCCAGAGAAATTTGGCTGTTATAGTTGGTAGAGCTAACTATAACTCACCCCCCCGCAATGTACTGCTGATGACGTCACATATTACATCACTCATGACATGCTCAGTGACATCACTGATGACATCACTGATGACATCATCAGGTGACTTAGTGTTTCTAAAAATTTCAAGAACGTTATATCTATATATGCCAAGGTATATTGAAGAATGATTGGTTGTCTGAGAACCTGCATGGGTGCCTGAGTGTCTGTGTTGGTGGGGGGGTGTGACTCCCTGCATGGATGTGTGCGTGGGTGATTCACTGGGTGTATGCATTTATTAGTGCGTGTGTTAGGTAGTGTATCGGTGAGTGAGTGTACTTATAGCTGTGTTGGTGAGTGAATGGATGTGTTAGTGGTATATGTGTAAGTAACTACATATGTGAAAGGCAGTATTTGTGAGTGTTGGGGTATATAAGTAATTATATGTAACAGTGAGTGATTGTGACAGTAGCTGCATGGATAAGTGTGTGCTTATGTCAGTAATTGTTGAAGACAGTATGTGTCTGTATGAATAAGTGACGTGGTGTGTATATAACTGTATAGGTAAGTAAATGGCAGTGTAATTAATTCTTTGGGTGACTGACTAGGTTTTTGAGTAGCTCTTTGGGTGAGTGGCAGTGTGTGAGTGTCTATATGGGTGCATGAGTGGATATATCAGTGGCTGTATTGATGAATGACTGCGTGTATGTGTGACTGTATGGGTTAGTGGGTGGATGTGTGTGTAGACGTATGAAACACTGAGCGGGTATGTACTAACTGCGATTGGTGTGTCTATGGTTTCGATATTGGTAGTCTGTATTTTAGAGTGGGTGTATGAAAGGTTTTATTAGGGTGTGAGGATGTGCATCAGATGATCACGTGGATGATGGCATCAGTGATGTCATCAGTGATGTCATTTGAGATGTCATCAGTGATGTCATCAGTGATGTCACTGAGCATGTCATGAGTGATGTAATATGTGACGTCATCAGCAGTGCATTGCGGGGGCGCGAGTTATAGTTAGCTCTACTAACTATAACAGCCAAATTTCTCTGGTTTTATACGAGTGAAATGTCCAACTAACTATAACGTCCCTGAAACCTATGGTTTTTCAGTGAATATATATATATATATATATATATATATATATATATATATATATATATATATATATATATATATCTATCACTCCTCATCTTCACGATCCCTCACCCCTGGGATCAGATAGGAAAATGGACACTGCTTATTTAGTGCAATTTCTTTATTGTGCTTGACGCCATGACGCGTTTCAGCCCCTTGAGGCCTTGATCACATGACCTGCTTCGTGTTGTGGTTTGAATTTAAAGTGCTCAGTGCATATAAAACTGGAAGACAGACTGCCCGTCTCTTTCCAATTCCGTATTCACATTAAAATCCAACATTCATTACATTTCATCTTTAAATGCAACAAATAATCTCTATATAAATACATGGTAATATCAGGTTTTAAAACAGAACCTTGTATGGAATAAAAATCAATTTCATTGTCAACTATTGCATTGTTACTACCCGTATAAATACAATAATGCAGTTGATTATATATGTCTGATATCACAGCTGTAAGGTCCAGATTGAGTCCTTCATTTCTATTACTCCATCCATTAACCTCAACTTAAATAAGACATTAAAATCAACATAAATTGAACCCCAACTCTGAATAACATACTTGCCTTGAGCATAATTAAAATACAATAATTATGTGCAAAACTAGCAAACTAACCATGTAAAATACACTTGGTTGCTTTTTTTTCCCTTTCCTAATGTTGGGTCACTCACCATTATATCATATTCCAAAATTATTCCAGTTCTGCCTGTTAGACCCCATTATATTACACAAGAACTTTATTGGTAAATGTGTTATTTTACGGACAATGTGCAAAAAGTGCTATTTAATAAAGTGCTGTTTGTGCCTGTATATATATATAGAGTCACTGAAAAAACCATAGGTTTCAGGGACGTTATAGTTAGAAATTAGCATTTAAAAAAACATAGAAATTCACTGAAAAAACCATAGGTTTCAGGGACGTTATAGGTAGTTGGACATTTCACTCGTACAAAACCAGAGATATTCGTCCGTTATAGTTAGTTGAGCTAATTATAACTTGCGCCGCCGCAATGCACTGCTGATGATGTCACATATTACATCACTCATGACATGGCCAGTGACATCACTGATGACATCACTGATGACATCTCAAATGACATCACTGATGACATCACTGATGACATCATCCAGTGACTGTGTGTTTCTGTAAAGTTTAAATATGTTTTATATATATATATGCCAAGGTGTATTGCAGTATGAGTGGGTGTATGAGTGTCTGAATAGATGATTTAGTAGGTGCGTGAATGACTGTATAAGTGAGTGATTAAATGTGTCTTACTGAATGCATGGGTTAGTGAGTAAACTGTGTAAATGTCTGTATCAGTCTGTCAGTTGGCGTGTAAGTGGCTGCATGGGTTGGTGAGTAGCTACATGAGTGTCTATATGGGTTATTGATTGGTTGTCTGAGTATCTGTATGGGTGCCTGAGTGTCTGTGTGGGTGGGTGGGGGTGTGTGACTCTGTGCATAGATGTGTGAGTGGGTAATTCACTGGGTGTATGAGTTCAAGAGTGCATCTGTGAAGGGCTGTATGGGTGGGTGAGTGTGTGTATGGGTGTGTTGGTGAGTGAATGGATGTCTCAGTGGTACATGTGTGAGTAACTACATATGTGAAAGGCAGTATATGTGAGTGTTGGAGTGTATAAATCACTATATGTGAGAGTGAGTGATTGTGAGAGTGGCTGTATCGATGAGTGTGTGCTTGTATCAGTGATTGTATAAGAGAGTAAGTATGTGTTAGTATCTGTATCAATAAGTGAGGTGGTGTGTGTATAACTGTATACGTGAGTAAATGGGAGTGTGAATGATTCTTTGCATAATTGACTAGGTGTGTGAGTAACTCTATGGATGAGTGGTGATGTGTGAGTGTCTGTAGAGGTGTATGAGTACAAATGATAGTGCTGTATTGATAAGTGACTGCATGTATGAGTGACTGTATGGGTGAATGAGTGGACGTGTGTGTAGACCTAGGAATCAGTGAGTAGGTATGTAGTAACTGGTATTGGTGTGTCTATGGTTTCGAAAATGGTAGTCTGTATTTTAGAGTGGGTGTATCAAAGATTATATAATTGTGTGAGGAGGTGCATCAGATTATCACGTGGATGATGTCATCAGTGATGTCATTTGAGATGTCATCAGTGATGTCATCAGTGATGTCACTGACCATGTAATGAGTGATATGATATGTGACGTCATCAGCAGTGCATTGCTGGGGCGCAAGTTATAGTTAGCTCAACTAACTATAACGGCCGAATTTCTCTGATTTTGTACGAGTAAAATGTCCAACTAACTATAACGTCCCTGAAACCTATGGTTTTGTCATTGAATTTCTATGGTTTTTTAAATGCTAATTTCTAACTATAACGTCCCTGAAACCTATGGTTTTTTCAGTGAATTTCAAAGGTTTTTTAAATGCTAATTACTAACTTTTACGTCCCTGAAACCTATGGTTTTTTCAATTAATTTCTAAGGTTTTTTAAATGCTAATTTATAACTATAACGTAGTAGTCGCGTTTGCAGAGTGGTGGAGAAAGGAGGCTGAGCCTCTGACCAACTCTCCGGAATTCTGCTGCGTAGGACTTACAGGAGGTACCAGGAGGGCCTCTTGGCCGCCAAAGTCTCTCAGGAGTAAAGTGGACTTCATCCCCCAACCCGTAGTATGCCAGGAGGCGCGTTTCCAGAGTTGTGGAGAAAAGGGGACGTGGCCTCCGAAGACGTCTTAGCAATCCCACTGTGTGGGACTTACTGGAGGTAACAAGAGGGGTAGTTGTCCCCAAGGACATCCTTGGGGGCCAACTACCCCTCCTATTACCTCCAGTAAGTCCCATCCTGACAGCAGGATTGCTAAGTTCTCATAGCAGGCCACGGCCCCTTTGCCCACCACTCTGCAAATGTGCTCCCTGGCATGCTCTTGGATGGGCATTGAAGTCACCTTCGCTGCTGGGGGTCCAACTAGCCCACCTCTTACCTCCAGTAAGCCCCGCACAGTGGGATTGCTGAGAGGTGGACACAGGCCACACCTCCTTTCTCCACCACTCTGCAAATGCGCCCCCTGCCCCATTCTAAGTTGTGGAATTAAGTCCCCTTGCCTCCTGAGGATCCCTGGGGACCAACTAGCCCACCAGGTACCTCCAGTAAGCCCCACACAGCTGGATTGCTGAGAGTGGTCCGAGGTCACGCCCCCTTTTTCCACCACTCTGCAAACGCACCGCCTGGTGCACTGCTGCTCGGGGCATGAAGTCCACGTGTGTCCTGAGGTCTTCAGGACACAAGAGGACCTCATCGCCCCACCAGAAGTGCACCAAGAGTCACCCCGAAACTTTCAAGACAGGAGCTGACCGGAGCGCCCCATTAGTTTTGAAAATTTTGCGAAGATTCGTCAAACGGAACCAAAGATATTGGCAAAAGAAAAAACACTTTTCCTATGGAAACTAGGTCCTAACTATAACTACCTAGTGGCGACCGCCAGTAGGTAAAATATATATATATTCAGTGAAAAAACCATAGGTTTTAGGGCCAGTTATAGTTAGTTGGACATTGCACTCGTATAAAACCCGTGAAATTCCCCCGTTATAGTTAGTTCAGGTAACTATAACTTCGCGCCCCGCAATGCACTGCTGATGATGTCACATATTACATCACTCATGACATGGTCAGCGACATCACTGATGACATCACTGATGACATCTCAAATGACATCACTGATGACATCATCCAGTGACTGTGTGTTTCTGTAAAGTTTAAATATGTTTAATATATATAGGGAAAGGCGTATTGAAGAATGAGTGGGTGTATAAGTGTCTGAATGGATGATTTAGTAGGTGCGTGACTAACTCTATAAGTGAGTGATTAAACGTATCTTACTGAATGCATGGGTTAGTGACTAAACTGGGTGAATGTCTGTATCCGTCTGTCTGTTGCTGTGTAAGTGGCTGCATGGGTTTGTGAATAGCTACATGAGTGTCTATATGAGTTATTGATTGGTTGTCTGAGTATCTGTATGGGTGCCTGAGTGTTTGTGTGGGTGGGGTGTGTGCGACTCTGTGCATAGATGTGTGAGTGGGTGATTCACTGGGTGGATGGTTTCAAGAGTGCATCTGTGATTCACTGGGTGCATGATTTGAAGAGTGCGTCTGTGATGGACTGCTTGGGTGGGTGAGTGTGTGTATGGGTGTGTTAGTGAGTGAATGTATATCTCAGTGGTACATGTGCGAGTAACTACATATGTAAAAGGCAGTATATATGTGTGTTAGAGTATTTAAAAGGCTATAAGTGAGAGTGTGATTGTGAGAGTGGCTGTATGGATGCGTGTGTGCTTGTATCAGTTATTGTATAAGATCATAAGAATGTGCTAGTATTTGTATGAGTAAGTGAGCTGGTGTGTGGATAACTGTATAGGTGAGTAAATGGCAGTGTGTTTAATTATTTGCATGACTGACTAGGTGTGTGAGTACCTCTATGGATGAGTGGCGGTGTTTGAGTGTCTATATAGGAGTATGAGTGCATATGATAGTCCTGTACTGAGTGACCGTAAGTATGAGTGACTGTACAGGTGAGTGAGTGGATGTGTGTGTAGACCTAAGAATCAGTGAGTGGGTATGTAGTTATTGGTGTTGGAGTGTCTATGGTTTTGCGAATGGCAGTCTGTAATTTAGAGTGGGTGTATCAAAGGTTATATTAGGGTGTGAGGAGGTGCGTCAGATTATCACGTGGATGATGTCATCAATGATGTCATCAGTGATGTCATTTGAGATGTCATCAGTGATGTCATCAGTGATGTCACTGACCATGTCATGAGTGATGTAATATGTGATGTCATCAGCAGTGCATTGCGGGGCGCGAGTTATAGTTACCTGAACTAACTATAACGGGGGAATTTCATGGGTTTTATGCGAGTGCAATGTCCAACTAACTATAACTGTCCCTAAAACCTATGGTTTTTTCACTGAATTTGTAAGGTTTTTAAATGCTAATTCCTAACTATAACATGTCTGAAACCTATGGTTTTTTCAGTGAATTTCAAATGTTTTGTAAATGACAATTTTTAAATGTATTGTTATATTTATTTTTTTGATACTGATTTACTACATTTTTTTAAACTATTTATTTTTAGATATTTTATTTTTAAAATATATTGTAATTACATTATACATTACATTACAAAATATACTTTCTCAGAATGAATTACTTTAGTTTAAATACTTTGCAAATAGGCAATAGACTTTTAAGTACAGTAGTTACAGTTGTTTCAATGGGCAACACAATTTCAAACACAATGCAACATTGAGCTCAATGTGAATTTCAAGTTAAATGCAATTAGTTACTTTATGGATTACTTTTCTAACCACAGGACTGGATCCTAGATTCAGTCCTGCGACATCTCCTGTAAACAGTTGAGTAAAGCGTTTTGGTTACAGTAGTGATTTTTAAGGAATATTATTGTATTTTAAAAGTTAACACTTAGAAACTTTTTCACATAGAATCACCAATGTTATCCTATGGGAGGAAATTCACTTAGCAGGTAAGTAGTGTTATCGTTACTTTTTCTTACTCAGTGGTGGATCCTGGATCCAGCACTGGTGCATCTCCTGTAAACAGTTGAAAGAATGCGTTTAAGTCATACAGGCGATCTTTAAGGAATATTTGTAGTTTGTGAAAATCGACACTGAAACTTTTCTGCTGAAAACCAGACAATGGATTCCTATGGAAGGAAATACAAGTTACTGGTAAATACGGTTAGAATTACTTTTCAGGATCAGTGCTGGGCTAAAGATGCAGCACTGGGTTCTCTCCTGATAACAGGTGAGTAAATCGGAATTCGTAGTTCGGCTGATTTTAGAGGAATATTTGCACAATGGTGAAGGAAGGGGTGGGGCCTGAAGTGACATGTCTGCAAACACGCCCTGTGGCGCGTTTTAAGTTGGAGAATTAATTCCTCCTCAATCCCGAGGGTCCCTAGGGGCCAACTGGCCCACCAGATACCTCCAGTATGCGCCAGAGAGCTGCGTTGCAGAGAGGTGTTCAGAGGCCACGCCCCTTTTACAACACTCTGCAACGCAGCTCCGTGGCGCTTACTGGAGGTACCTGGTGGGCTAGTTGGCCCCAAGGACCCTCAGGATTGAAGAGATTTAATTCCCCATCTTAAAACGCGCCACAGGGCCTGTTTGCACACATGTAACCTGAAGCCACGCCCCCTCCCTTCACCACTGTTCAACGCGCCCCGTGGCGCGTTTTAAGTTGGGGGATTAAGTCCCCTTGAATACTGAGGGTCCCTGGAGTCCAACTAGCCCACCATGTACCTCCAAAAGCGCCACAGAGCTGCGTTGCAGAGAGGTGTAAAAGGGGCGTGGCCTCTGTACACCACTCTGCAACGCAGCCCCTGGCGCATACCGGAGGTTCCTGGTGGGCTAGTTGGCCCCAGGACCCCCAGTATTCAAGGGAATTACTCCCCTTCTTAAAACGCGCCAGGAAGCGCGTTTGCAGACTGCTGCAGGGAGGGGCGGGGATTTTTTTCTGCCCAGGGGTCCTTGTGGGACCCCTGAGCAGACCTACGGGGTCAGGGTGTTTCTACCCTGGCCCCTTTGTGCATTTTGCGCACTTGTTTCTTGTGTTTTTTTTTTTAATCGGCGGGATCCGCGCACCCTAAGCGCATCCCGCCGATTTAAAAAAATGCTTTTTCTGCCCAGGGGGTCCTTGTGGGACCCCCTGAGCAGACCTAGGGGGTCAGGGTGTTTCTACCCTGCCCCCTTTGTGCGTTTTGCGCACTTGTTTCTTGTGTTTTTTCTCGGCGGGATCCGCGCACCCTAAGCGCATCCCGCCGATTTTTTTTTTTTTTAAATGCTTTTTTCTGTCCAGGGGGTCCTTGTGGGACCCCCTGAGCAGACCTAGGGGGTCAGGGTGTTTCTACCCTGCCCCCTTTTTGCGCTGTGCGCACTTGTTTCTGTCCCTCGGTTCTACCGAGGGACAAAATGGCTGCCAACACTTCCTGATTTGGACCCTACTCGGCCATAGATATATATGTGACTTTACTTTTGATTTTCTCAGGAACTACTGAACGGATTTACACCATTTAAGCAAAAGGCACTACACTGAACCAAGGGCTACCTCTTTGCCAAATTTGGTGTAATTCCGTTCAGCAGTTCAGGCTGTAGCTGCGACTAAAGGTTCCTATGAAAAAATGAATGGGGAAAACGCGTTTTGGGACCCCCCTTTTTTCTCGGACCCCGCTTGATGAATCACCCCGAGACTTTCAGGATAGGAGCGGACCGGAGCGCCCCAACAAGTTGGAAACTTTCGCGAAGATTCGTCAACCGGCGCCAACGTTATTTCAAATAGAATGTTGCGGATTTCCTATGGAAAATAGGTCCTAACTATAACTATCTACTGGCGACCGCCAGTAGATAATTATATATATATATATATATATATATGTATGTATATTATCTACTGGCGGTCGCCAGTAGATAGTTATAGTTAGGACCTATTTTCCATAGGAAATCAGCGACATCTATTTGAAATAACTCTTGCGTCGGTTGACAAATCTTCGCGAAATTTCAAACTTTATGGCCCGCTCCGGTCCGCTCCTACCTGAAAGTCTCAGGAGTGATTCGTCAAGCGAGGGCCGAAAAAGAAGTCCTAAAGCGTGTTTTCCCATTCATTTTCCCATAGGAAACTTTAGACACGACTACAGCCCGAACTGCTGAGCGGAATTACACCAAATTTGGCAAAGATAGTTCTTGGTTCAGAAAGAACCCTTTTTGTTAAATGGTGTAAATCCGTTCAGTAGTTGCGGAGAAATTAAAAAATAAGAGTCAAAAATCAATTTCCCATAGGAAACTTTATGCAAGGCTACAGCCCGAACTGCTGAACGGAATTACACCAAATTTGGCAAAGAGGTAGTTCTTGGTTCAAAAAGAACCCTTTTTGTTAAATGGTGTAAATCCGTTCAGTAGTTGCTGAGAAAATCAAAAGTAAAAACACATATATATCTGGGCGGAGCCTAACCACACATGTCATCGTGAGATCTGATTGGCTGTCAGCACTTCATCCTGGAATTGCTGGCAGCCATCTTGGGACCAATATAAATGATAGTACCCCATTGAAATGCATTGTAGTGAATCGAAGATTTTGAGGGTTACCAAAAGGAGAACTATAAAGGTGATAACAGACTTTAGTTACATTAGAATTCATTTGTTGATGGTACCATACTAATTTCAGGAATTGTGGTGTGTTCTAAGGTGATTTTACCCTGTGAAAAACCTTGTTGGGATATCATGAATCATGTTTGAGAGAAAACTATTTTCACATGCTTGTCCCATACAGTTTTGGAAGGTGCTCCAGAAGCTAAAATGAGAGCATATTTTCTGTAAATTCACATTATCTTTCTCAGTCATGTGAGAATGAAGTCTGACATTCTCAGTAAAACATGTACATCCAACAAGGGCAGAGACTGTCAGTTGATTCCTTTGTGTTCTACTGCAGCTTCCCAGAGTGTTCTAAAGAACAACTAGAGTGCTAACAGCCTTACTTATGACAAAAGTATGGCACACCTGAAGCCATCTTGATTGGAATAAACTGGTAACACTTAAAACATTTAATTTAACAAGGAACAAAATGAGGGGGTTCATTTTGCCATAGAAATTATGGTTAGTGCTGTAGAAAGAAAAATTAGGACATGTTTTAAGTGAGATCTCAAATATCTTCCTGTTATATTTCAACAGGAGCAGCCTGTCAGTTGATGCCTTTGTGTTCTACTGCAGCTTCCCAGAGTGTTCTAAAGAACAACTAGAGTGCTAACAGCCTTACTTATGACAAAAGTATGGCACACCTGAAGCCATCTTGATTGGAATAAACTGGTAACACTTAAAACATTTAATTTAAAAAGGAACAAAATGAGGGGTTCATTTTGCCATAGAAATTATGGTTAGTGCTGCAAAAAGAAAATTTAGTGCATGTTTTAAGTGAGATCTCAAATCCTCTTCTATTTCATTAGAAAATTCTGACATGCAGACTGAAACAATCACTTTCAATACCAGCAGTAGACTTCCAGTTAACTCCTTGGTGAGCAGTAGCTTTACTACAGTGATCTAATGAACAACTAGAGTAATAACATTCTGAATTTATGGCAAATGTGTGACACATCTGAATGCCTTCTTGATGGAATCAAAGTAAAAAACTGAAAGCATTTCCTACTGAGGACACTGCAGTAAATGAGGAAATTAGGAAACTTCATAACAAAGAAGTCTTCCAAGATGGCCACCAGTGAAAAAAGAGCCCAAATGTAGCACAAATATTACCCAGATGTAGCCCACATATCGCCCAATGACAAAAGTGTGCAAAACACTTTTTATTTTTAGTTTTTGCAGTTTTATGTAGTGCAGACTGGTCAGGTATTGGAGCGTTGCATCTTAAAACATGACCCCCCTACACTACAAAAACACCACTGCACTACCCTAAACCTAAAACACTACCCCAGCACGACCCCCTACACTACACAAGCACCACTGCACTATCCTAAACCCTAAAACACTACCCCCAGCATAACCCCCTACACTACACAAACACCACTGCACTACCCTAAACCCTAAAACACTACCCCAACACCACTGCTCTAACCATAAATCCTAAAACACTACCCCCAGCACGACCCCCTACACTACCCAAACACCACTGCACTACCCTAAAACATGACCCCTACACTACACAAACACCACTGCACTACCCTAAACCTAAAACACTACCCCCAGCACGACCCCTACACTACACAAGCACCACTGCACTACCCTAAACCCTAAAACACTACCCCCAGCACGACCCCCTACACTACACAAACACCACTGCACTACCTTAAACCCTAAAACACTACCCCCAGCACGACCCCCTACACTACACAAACACCACTGCACTAACCTAAATCCTAAAACACTACCCCAGCACGACCCCCTACACTACCCAAACACCACTGCACTACCCTAAAACATGACCCCTACACTACACAAACACCACTGCACTACCCTAAACCTAAAACACTACCCCCAGCACGACCCCCTACACTACACAAGCACCACTGCACTACCCTAAACCCAAAAACACTACCCCCAGCACGACCCCCTACACTGCCCGAACACCACTGCACTGCCCTAAACCCTGAAACACCAGCCCCTGCACGACCCCCTACACTGCCCGAACACCACTGCACTGCCCTAAAACCTGAAACACATACCCTAGCACGACCCCCTACACTGCCCGAACACCACTGCACTGCCCTAAACTCTGAAACACCACCCCCTTCATGACCCCCTACACTGCCCGAACACCACTGCACTGCCCTAAACCCTGAAACACCACCCCCAGCATGACCCCTACACTGCCCAAACACCACTGCACTGCCCTAAACCCTGAAACACTACCCCCAGCAAGACCTCCTATACTGCCCGAACACCACTGCACTGCCCTAAACCCTGAAACATCACCCCCAGCAAGACCCCCTACACTGCCTGAACACCACTGCCCTAAACCCTGAAACACCACCCCCAGCACGACCCCCTACACTGCCCGAACACCACTGCACTGCCCTAAACCCTGAAACACCATCCCCAGCACGACCCCTATACTGCCCGAACACCACTTCACTGCCCTAAACCCTGAAACACCACCCCTGCACTGACCCACTACACTGCCCGAACACCACTGCACTGCCCTAAACCCTGAAACACCATCCCCAGCACGACCCCCTACACTGCACGAACACCACTGCACTGCCCTAAACCCTGAAACACTACCCCCAGCAAGACCCCCTACACTGCCCGAACACCACTGCACTGCCCTAAACCCTGAAACATCACCCCCAGCAAGACCCCCTACACTGCCCGAACACCACTGCCCTAAACCCTGAAACACCACCCCCAGCAAGACCCCCTACACTGCCCGAACACCACTGCACTGCCCTAAACCCTGAAACACCAGCCCCAGCACGACCCCTACACTGCCCGAACACCACTGCACTGCCCTAAACCCTGAAACACCACCCCCTGCACGACCCCCTACACTGCCCGAACACCACTGCACTGCCCTAAACCCTGAAACACCACCCCCAGCAAGACCCCCTACACTGCCCGAACACCACTGCACTAAAGCCTGAAACACCACCCCCAGCAAGACCACCTACACTGGCCGAACACCACTGCACTGCCCTAAACCCTGAAACACCACCCCCTGCACGACCCCCTACACTGCCCAAACACCACTGCACTGCCCTAAACCCTGAAACACCACCCCTGCACGACCCCTACACTGCCCAAACACCACTGCACTGCCCTAAACCTAGAACACT
Source organism: Calotriton arnoldi (assembly GCA_963921515.1). Lineage (NCBI taxonomy): Eukaryota > Metazoa > Chordata > Amphibia > Caudata > Salamandridae > Calotriton > Calotriton arnoldi. Next base: position 2,048,818 of record CAWUFW010002252.1, read on the forward strand.
ACCCCCAGCACGACCCCCTACACTACCCGAACACCACTGCACTACCCTAAACCCTAAAATACTACCCCAGCACAACCCCCTACACTACCCGAACATGACTGCACTGCCCTAAACCCTCAAACACTCCCCCAGCACGACCCCTACACTACCCGAACACCACTGCACTGCCCTAAACCTAAAACACTCCCCCCAGCACGACCCCCTACACTACCCGAACACCACTGCACTGCCCTAAACCTAAAACACTCCCCCAGCACGACCCCCTACACTACCCAAACACCACTGCACTGCCCTAAACCCTAAAACACTACCCCCGCATGACCCCCTACACTACCCAAAGACCACTGCACTACCCTAAACCCTAAAACACGACCTCCTACACTACACACACACCACTGCACTACCCTAAACCCTAAAACACTACCCCCTACACTACACAAACACCACTGCACTACCCTAAACCCTAAAAAACGACCCCCAGCACGAACCACTACACTACCCAAACACCACTGCACTACCCTAAACCCTAAAAAAACTACCCCCAGCAATACCCCTACACTACCCAAACACCACTGCACTACCCTAAACCTAAAACACTACCCCCAGCACGACCCCTACACTACCCAAACACCACTGCACTACCCTAAACCCTAAAACACTCCCCCAGCACGACTCCCTACACTACCCAAACACCACTGCACTACCCTAAACCCTAAATCTACCCCCAGCATGACCCCCTACACTACACAAACACCACTGCACTACCCTAAACCCTAAAACACTACCCCCAGCACGACCCTCTTCACTACCTAAACACAACTGCACAATTTGTTACAGGCGTTGCAACGCAGGCCTGTGGTGCTTACTGGAAGTACCTAGTGTGCTAGTTGGGCCCCAGGGACCCTCAGGATTCAAGGTGACCTAATCCCCCAACTTAAAACGCGTTTGCACAGTGGTGAAGGGAGGGGGCGGGGCCTCAGGTGACATGTGCGCAAACACGCCCTGTGGTGCGTTTTAAGTTGGGGAATTAATTCCCTTTGAATCCTGAGGGACCCTGGGGGCCAACTAGCCCACCAGGTACCTTCAGTAAGCACAACAGAGTTGTGTTGCAGAGAGGTGAAAAAAGGTGCGTGGCCTCGGAACGCCTCTCTGCAACTCAGCTCTGTGGTCCTAACTGTAGGTACCTGGGGGGCTAGTTGGGCCCCAGGGACCCTCAGAATTCAAGGGGACTTAATCCTGCAACTTAAAACACACCACGGGGTGCGTTTGCACACATGTCACCTCAGGCCCCCCTCCCTTCACCACTGTGCAAACGCGCCCTGTAGCGTGTTTTAAGAGGTAGTTTTAATCCCCCTGCCCTATTATGTACTAGGGACTTGCAGAGGAGGTCATGCTAATCACAGGGGTACCCCAACGCATAGTGTTCTCTAGTGTATGTAGGTGTTTTCACTGTATTCTAAGTGTCTTTTAGCATAGCACTGGCTCTGGTTAGTCAGAGTCAGTTACCACATACCCGTCTGAAAAAGTTGTGGGCACAGGATGATTTTGCAACAAGGCCTCTTTCTGCTCCTCTGTTGGTTCTTTCTGCACATCTTTTGCTTCTTTCTGTGCGTTTTTCTTCTTTCTTCACATGTCCTACCTCTGTAGGCATAGTTAGAAACTAGCATTTAAAAAAACCTTTGAAATTCACTTAAAAAATCATAGGTTTCAGGCACGTTATAGTTAGAAATTAGCATTTAAAAAACCTTTGAAATTCACTGAAAAAACCATAGGTTTCAGACACGTTATAGTTAGAAATTAGCATTTAAAAAACCTTTGAAATTCACTGAAAAAACCATAGGTTTTAGGGACAGTTATAGTTAGTTGGACATTTCACTCGTACAAAACCATAGAAATTCCCCCGTTATAGTTAGTTCAGCTAACTATAACTCGCGCCTCGCAATGCACTGCTGATGACGTCACATATTACATCACTCATGACATGGTCAGTGACATCACTGATGACATCACTGATGACATCTCAAATGACATCACTGATGACATCATCCATGTGATAATTTCATGCATCTTCTCACACCCTAATATAACTTTTGATACACCCACTCTAAATTACAGACTGCCATTCTCAAAACCATAGACACTCCAACACCAAAAACTACATACCCACTCACTGATTCTTAGGTCTACACACACATCCACTCACTCACCCGTACAGTCACTCATACTTAGTCACTCAGTACAGGACTATCATATGCACTCATACACCTATATAAACACTCACACACCGCCACTCATCCATAGAGGTACTCACACACCTAGTCAGTCATGCAAAAAACTTAATCACACACCCATTTACTCACCTATACAGTTATACACACACCAGCTCACTTACTCATACAAATACTAGCACATTCTTACGCTCTTATACAATCACTGATACAAGTACACACTCATCCATACAGCCACTCTCACAATCACACACTCTCACTTATAGCCATTTATATACTCCAACACACATATATACTGCCTTTCACATATGCAGTTACTCACACATGTACCACTGAGATATACATTCAATCACTAACACACCCATACACACACTCACCCACCCATACAGTCCATCACAGATGCACTCTTGAAACCATGCACCCAGTGAATCACCAACTCACACATCTATGCTCAGAGTCACACACACCCCACCCACACAAACACTCAGGCACCCATACAGATACTCAGACAATCAATCAATAACCCATGTAGACACTCATGTAGCTATTCAGAAAGCCATGCAGCCGCTTACAAACCAACAGACAGACGGATACAGACATTCACACAGTTTAGTCACTAACCCATGCATTCAGTATGATACATTTAATCACTCACTTGTAGAGTCAGTCACTCACGTACTAAATCATCCATTCAGACACTTATACACCCACTCATTCTTCAATACGCCTTTCCCTATATATATTAAACATATTTAAACTTTACAGAAACACACAGTCACTGGATGATGTCATCAGTGATGTCATCAGTGATGTCATTTGAGATGTCATCAGTGATGTCATCAGTGATGTCACTGACCATGTCATGAGTGATGTAATATGTGACGTCATCAGCAGTGCATTGCGGGGGCGCGAGTTATAGTTAGCTGAACTAACTATAACGGGGGAATTTCTATGGTTTTGTACGAGTGAAATGTCCAACTAACTATAACTGTCCCTAAAACCTATGGTTTTTTCAGTGAATATATATATATATATATATATATGTATATATATGTATATATATGTATATATATATATATATATATAATTCACTTAAAAAAACACTCACACCCCATACCCCCATAGAACCTCTTGTATGCCCACTGACACACACACAATCACTCACATACCCATTCACAGACCTATACCACTACTCATATACCCACTCCCTCCTCCATAGAGGCACTCACACACCCACTCACTCACTCACTCACTCACTCACTCACACACACACTTTCTCACTCACTCACTTGTACAGCCACTCACACAACCATTCACTCACCCATACAGCCACTCATTCAACCAGTCATTTACCCATACAACCACTCACATAGCCACACACTAACCCATACAATTACTGACACATCCATTTATTTACCTACAAAACAAAAGCAGAGAACTCTGGGTAGTTCCCAAGTTTAGAGCAAATTTAGAGTGTCACTGGTGTTGTAGAGTGCTCCATAGAGGAGCTGCTCTCCACCTAAACTTGGGAACTACCCAGCGTTCTCTGCTTCTTTTTTTCATAATGTATGCACTAGTCTATGCATGAAAGGGTATTGTTTTGACTTATATTGGGTGCTGCCTTGTGTCTGGACAAAGCTAAACCTCTCTGTAGAGCTATAATGATAGTGAAACACATGTCAGGGGCTGCTTTTATTTAATTCAGGTTGGCTTGGATGGCATTTTACCAGTCCAAAGCTGTAATAATGTGCCCTTCATATTTACAAAAGGGAGGGGGCCTCCCTTGCCAAGCTATTGTAGGCCTCAAGGAGCCCACCCCTGTGGCCACATTCCATAAATGGAGATGAATGCAGCCCCCCTCCTGTTTTATTTAAATTGTTGTCCCGGGGATGGGGTTCCTGGGCCTAATTAGGCTCAGGGAGGGGGGATTCGCACACCCACTCCCTTTACAAGTTACTTGGCCCCAAGGATGGGGTGGCCAGGGTCTGAAAAGGCTCAGGGAGGAGAGCTGCCTGTCCTCCTCCTCTTTTCAATTAAATACAGCCCTGATGGATAGGGTTCCCGGGGCGTAATAAGGCTTGGGGAGGGGCGCCATTATAGGCCCCAGGGAGCCCACCCCAGACCAATGTTTACCCAAAAAGGGGAGCGACCACATGGCCATCCTCCCCAAATCATTATAGGCCTAATGCTGCCCCCCAGGGCTATATTTAACAAGGGGAGGGTGGTGCTTGGCCCCAAGCCATTGTAAGCCCTGAGGAGCCCAGCCCCGGGGCTGAAATACTTTAAAAAAGGCAAGGAGGCAGTACATCCCCCCTCCCCCCTCCCCAAGCCATTATAAGCCCCGGAGAGCCCACCCATAGGGCCGCATTCCATAAGGGAAGATGGGCCGTGCACCCTGTTCCCACACTATTATAGGCCTAGGGAACCCACCCCCAGGGACACATTCAATAAGGGGATGAGGGTGTGCAGCCCCCTCCCCGGGACAATTATAGGCCCCAGAAAGCCCATCTCCCTGGCCGAAATTCACAAAATAAAGGAAGTGGGCCTTGCCGCACACCATGACCCATTATAGGCCCCAGAGAGCCCACCCCTGGGTTCGAAATTTACCATAAAGGGGAAAGGGACCTTGCGTCCCCCTCCCCAAGCTTTGAAAAAGCCTTGGGCACCCCAGGCCCATTACCTTTCGAAAAAAGGAGGGGGCTGCGCGGCCCCCCTCCCTGAGCCTTATTTGTCCCGGGTGCCCCACCACCTGGGGATGGCTCACATGCTGTGTCCTTGGGAACCCACCCCAGGACACAGCAGTTCCCATGCCCACATCAGCGCAGGCAGGGAAACTTGTGTTTGCTCCCACGTGGTGGGAGCATTTTCAATATTCCCGCCAATCCGGGGCAAATACTGAGTCTGCTCCCAGTGAGCGGGAGCTTTGAAAATACTCCAGTCAGCTGGGAGCAGACATGTATTCTATTTATGCCCGCACTGTGAGCATATGTGTGGACAGGGAAACAGATCAAAAGTTTTCTCCGAGCTTGCATGAGCATTTTTAATGCTACTGCCCGCTGCGAGTAGATCAGAATGCTTCGTTTTTATATTTGGCCTCCCTCAAGAGTCTCTCGTGCCTGTAGTGAACCCAACTGTCCAGATATACAAATATTTTTTAACCTTAATTTCCCAAAAACGACTTAACGGATTTACACCACATCGCAAAAAGTACAATCAGTGTGTCAATATCTAGCTTCCTGACAAATTTGGTGTAATTGTGTTCAGCAGTTGTTGCTATAGCCCTGCCTAAAGAAGTCTATGGAAAATGTTGTGTTATGGGACCCCCCCCCCTTCTTTCTGGGCACCCCAAAACTTTCCATGCACAAACTAGTTAAAAAAGAGCACTTTTGGGGAAAGTTTCATGCAGATTCATCAAGTGGTACCAAAAATATTAGCAACACAAAAAATATATTTCCTATGGAAATGCTGACCTAAATATAACTACCCAATGGCGACCGCCACTGGGTAATAAAAAAAAAAATATATATATGTATATAAAAACACACATACACACACTTGCCTTATAAAGACTTACCTTGCGACGTAAAGACATGCGTTGTAAAACATATTTGTGGTAAAAGCTTGTGTTGTAAAGGCAATGCGTGGTAATGGCATTGCGTGATAACGGATGCATGGTTAAGGCTTTATGTTGTAATCCCCACATTGTAAAGGCTGTTTCCCTCGCTAGGCAGCAGATTGTGCACCAACGCAGGCTGAGAGTAGGAATGTGTCATGTATTGGTAAATATGGCACACTTCTGCCCTCTCCCTTTCATGCAGCACATCGCCGTAAGTTCTCTTGCTGCGTTGCTTTGCATTACATGGACAAATGATAAATAAGGCTCCAAATGCTTTAAGTGCAAAGACAGCTTGATGTTAAAGTTCTCATTGTGGATTAAGACTATTCAGCGATATTACTGCTATGGAAACAAGAATATTCGTCTTGGTCTTTTTGTTGTTGTTGTAAAAAGCAAGGAAAGACAAATACAAGGAAGAACACATGGACTTGGCCCATGCTCTAGGGAGGAGCTAACACAAGAAAGGAAGGGGAGACTAAAGGAGTTAAGCAAGCTAAAGATTGCAAATGAGAGTGACGAAGAAAACAACTACAGGAACGCTGTGGGTGGGTTGTAAGCTCACTAAATTGTAAACAATACACCTCACAGCATAGCGAAAACACTGTGGGCTATCCCCTAAAAAAGGGCACAAGCACCAGCAACCCAGGGTTTCCCCAAACAAATGGATACATTTGGCAGGCAGTGAAATTTAGAGGGCAGCTGCAATGCAGTGGTGTATAGCTATTTCAAATGTATTGCTGGATAGGTATGCACATTAGCAGTAGAACGATATAGAAGGTGTAATGCTACATTTTCATAGGGAATAGCAAACGTTGGTAAATGCCTTAGTCAAAGAAGTGACAAAAGATAAAACTTTTTGGAATATTTGCCTCAAATATTTACCACGGCAGCAATCACAGCCAGAAGACAAGTGACAATAGGAATGGTAGATACGGTACAGAATATCGAGTTTTAAATATCTTAGCAAAAAAACATTGGCCACCAAAAATACTATATTTTACTCTGTTTATATGCATCTTGACGATATACATATTCTTCAAGGTGCATGTACAGTTAAGAATAATAAATCTTTTCTTGCCAATATATACTTACCTCCCAAATATTTTAAAGGTCAATATGTTTCCTACGACATTTGTGCAGCATGACATTTCTATAGTCGATATTGTGACATAGAACCCGAAGAGTAATATACACGCAGGCCTGGTTGCTCACTGCAGGCTGTAACGCTTAAGTTCAAGTCGACATATTTGACATGACATTTACAGGGGAGCACATATTTGAGCTAAGTGCAGATCAGTCTTTAAAACATATAAAAAAAGCTTACGAAATGGCAAAGCAGCAGAAGTTTTGTAGATGAAGGGGAACATTTGAGGGAGTAAGTTCAGCTAACAGAAGGGAGCAGAGATGACAGTCGCATACCACACTATTTCAAAGGCAGACTTCAAGTGGTTCTTTTCAAATGCCAGAAAAGGTACAATAATTAACACAAACCAAGGAAACATTTCCAAGCTGAGGAAAAAGAGAGGGCAGAGCTTGTTGGCCCTGGTAGCAGTTCATTTGAGATCTCAGACCATTCATTTATATTTTTACACAGAAGGTTGGTTGGTAAAGGCAACTTCATTTCAGCAATGCCAAAAGAGTATTCCGATAGTTGTAAACCTTCTATAACAAAGGGGTCCACAGTCAAAATAAAGGAAATCATCAAAATCAGAGAGATACAACATTTACCTAGGAGCGACATTCAATAAGGAACTAGTAATACCCCCCCCCCCCCCCCCCCCACACCCCCTCAATACCAGGGAAGGTCAAGGCATTTCAGGAACAGGTTTGCCCTTAACAGGTATCTCAGTCTTTGCCCGAAAGGATGGTCATGAAATTATTAGACATGGTAGTATAATGTATTCATTTGGTTCCAAATGCAAGACTTCAAATTAAACTGATTCAGGAATTGGTGAATAACCAATGAACACAGATATAAGTTGAATTGAGGATACAGTGGCTGGTATGAACAAGGTACAGAACAAGCAATTGCAATGCGATCGGTCTCGCCTTTGGGACCGTATAAGTATTTTTCCATGCAGCACATTATCCTACCTGCTGCAACCCAGACAGGGGGGCTTGGGGGGGGTTGAAAAGTTTTAAAGTGCTGCAGCCGTAGAAACAGTTTCTGTGAGCTCACACCCGTCACACCAAAGAGAATGATAGAGCCACCCACTGTCCTGGATCCTGCTCTTGGGCGAGCACCGCTCCTAGCCCCACCGGACTGGCATCCACCAGTAGTTCTGTGTGCTGTGTGATTATTCTCACCCCTACCCCCTGATGACTTGTTTCCTCTCTGTCATCTGACCATCTTGTGGCTGTTATGCACAATTTTTATTCTATATTGTTTTTTGAATCTGTGTGAATGATGTGTGAGTCCTTATGATGAATCCTGGGAATGCATGATGGTATTAGTGTGTTGTTTGAAGTAGGTGTGTGGGACGGAATTTTTTGAATTTTGCCTTATTGACCATCATATGTTGTGATAATTATTATGTGTATTTATGAATTGTTGAAATGACTGTGCTATTAATAAAACTATCATAAATTTTGTAAAACTTGATGTGATTATTCATATTTGCCCTTGATCTGCTCCAGAGATAGTGGATGAACCTTAGGACCCTCTTCTAGGGCCTTGTCTTGATAATACGGGGCAGGTAGTTATTTGTGTTCTTGGTAGGAATACCAGCCTCTGCTTTCTTTTTCATGTGTATTTTTCACAGGGGATTTCCCAGGATTGCCCCTGTTTTGTTCGGCTTGGTCGTTGCTTGCCAGGTCAAGACGTTTGCAAGCCCAATATAGGACAGGCTGTCCAGACTCGATTCAGTACGGCAGCCACAGGTGAGGGACCAGCCCGAGACCTACCCAAATCATCCCTCCCCTCAAATGGGAATTCCTTTGGGGAGACAGAGACACGCAGACACCATCACTGCGTTAAAGAATATACAATTCTCAGGCCGTATTTATTACAATCAACATAAACACGACATTTATATCAACAAAATTATTTGATTATCCAAACTTTCACATGACATTTACAATATGTACATCAAGAGATTTTGATTAGGGGAACTAATACATGTCATTTCCTAGCAACAGATCCTCAAAAGGAGTCATGGCTGGCCACCCCCCAAGCACCTTGGCATTGACTATTCCAAATGATTCGGGACTGTGGTCCCCATACCGCAAGTTGCATTTCACAAGGCGAACTAACCTGCCCCCTCAAGATAGAGGGAGCGTGGGCCAGCATGAAAACTGGACCCCCACCATAACCATGCCAGAGCCAACCCAAGAAGGGATCCGCCCTGGCACCCAATGGGGATGAGCCTGGCCAACCGGGCCATACCTTGGACCACTGGCGCAGAGCCATCCCCCGACATCCTCCGGGGCCATGTAATGGAGTACCGTGAGAGACTAGGGACAATCGCTGTAGCGGGAGTCCCAACACCTACTCTACACCCCCACGGCAACCCCAGCCCCGGTTTTAAGCGAAAGGCTTCCTAATTCAGAATTCGCTTGCACTTCAATTACTGATGTCAAGGTAGTCCACCTGTTTTGTGACCAAAAATGACTCCTTTCCCGTCACAGGCCTGGGTGGTTCCCCGACAAACCAGGCCTCCCCCCAAGACCGGCGTTTGGTGTTAAGACAAAGTTTGAATTGCCAGTGCCACAAGATTTTCCACAAAAGAATGTGGCTGCTGTCTGAGAGATGGACTCCATCCGGTGGAACAATGTGTCCCCTGGATGCACCCATGGGGGATCGTTTTTAACCATGGAGTATTAAGAGGCTGCTTCCCAAATTCTGTTGCTTTGTATTGTGAGCAATGCCATAAATAAAATGCCACCAAATTCCTCACAGACCATTTGTTGCCATGGATTGACAAATGAACCCTACCCATGCGAAGAACAGCTCAACTGGAGGCAACCACAAGGAATTACCTTTTGGAAGTACGATGTTAAGCAACTGTTTCTTGTTCAAGATGCCTGACTAATTTAACTCATCCAGGCTCTTAAAAGACCAGTCCAGTCTACAGATTATCCCCTAGTATGACATGGGACCCCACAATGGGCAAGCCCGGACATCTCTTAGCCAATCATGACATTTCCCTCCTAAAGTTCTCAAATAATATTCTCCTTACAACATTGCCAATCATTGCAACCAATATGACGGATGATGACTGCAGGCGACTGCAGGCGGCTGTAGCCCCCATCCTGTAACCTTCTCAATGAACTGGCAATGATCACCAAGCAGTGATTGCCTCATGCTGCCCCAGCAGAACTGAAGACTCTCTCTTGTTGCCTGTCTGCTAAGCTGGTTCTGGGCAATTTGACTTTGCACACCACACGAAAAATTGACTGAGGATCTATGCACTGGCTTAAGCCATATGACCTAATGGAAACCTGATAGGAGATAGAATACATGTTATTACTAATGTGCATCCATTGCATCCACTTCATGTTAAGACACACGTAACGCTGCTTCAAGCCACTGTTTTTCACCATCTGCTCCTTTTTACTGTCTATGTGGGATGTCGCTGTCCCACACTAAAGGAGGTTGTATTGTTATTTGGTAAGTTGCGTCGTGGACCCCGCTGACTAAGCATTACTTTCCCCCAGAGTTCGATAGACCCCCTAGGTAAAAGCTGTCAACCTTTGCGTGCATGAGGGACCTGGCCTCAGACAAGGGAAGGTGTGAACAGATGTCTGGAATTTACACTTATAGGAATCCCTGTGGGACAGCGCATTGAGCAAGGGCTCTGAGGTGACCCAATGAAACTGAAATCTGATGCAACCCAACATTAATAAACACCCTTCTCCCAATAGTGCTTGTTATAACACATATATATGTATCATGTCTAATAGCCTATTATTATAGAGAGCTATATACTCCCTTCCAGAGTGACTATGCCCCAGCTCAACCACAGCCCGGGAGAGTTCCACAATAAATTCGCTTCTAAAGTCTTAAACGATCATGACCCATTGGATATTCCAAAATTATCTGTTATGGAGGTCCACAATTGGCTGGCCACCACAGAAAAGTGTCTTACCCCTTTCCTTTGAGTGCAGTATGATATACGGCTGTAGTTTAGGTAGTGCTGAAAGTTGTGTTGTGTCACAGCTTTAGAACAATAGAATTTGGGTTGCTACCAGGAGTCAGTGTAGGCTCCCCGAGCTGTGGGAATGTGTACGGATTTGGGCAAAAGTTGTTGTTTTGTTTGCCGCAGAATTCTGCAGCATTTGAAACCTGTTGATATTCCTTATAAAGGCCACCATTAGCGGGGCATTGCATAATCCAATCTAGTGAATATAACAGCTCAGGCAACCGTAAATTGACTATCTCGCATTAGTGAATGTCAACCTTCCTTAAGGGGTTGAGTCAAGAGTTAGAGGAGCGAATGCACGGAGTGACTTACTGTCTATAATAAAGTGCTAATCTAATAATCTTGGAGATTTTTGACCCCATGTCATGGAAAGGAACTCAGCTTTGGATGAACTCAGGCTATGTTGATTCTCCCTCTGATAATTCCAAATTCTGGTTAAATACCTTTGCCCTTTTTTGGCAAACAACCTTGGGTTCAGAGGTCAGCAGGATGACCGCTTTCTTGTTTAGTTTTGGGAAAAAATGTACCCCATGACGTCCGGAGTCGGTGTAAATGCCAAACGTGATTATTACTCCTCACCCGATAGCACTCTCATCAGCACTTACCAATGTTGTTCCAAACTAGAATATGCTCAGTGATTTACGATGATTAGTCCTGTAAAATAAACATAAGCATGTGATAATTGGTAAGTAAATGAACATTCTCATGTTAACATGAAATTGCACACCTGATCTTATACTGATGTATGGCACGAGGCATTTGGTGACTGCAGAACCCCTGTGAGAACCAGGGGGCAGTCTTGAGTTTCGTTACTTGAACCCACTTGGGCATGCCAGAGTTGGCACTGGATGAGGTGGGATGCGCGAAACCCTACTTTTCTTAGCTTTAATTCTCTACATGTCCAATGTCTTGCCGGGTGTGAAGCCCATATAATTTTCTTTGCACTGTGTAATCCATTCCTCTGAGAGTATGTTTATTTGAAGGAGCGGCTATTTAAACCCAGTAGCGATACAAGGTTTGTGCCAAATAATTTGTCTTAACTCTAATTTCAGCTATAAACTATCCGCTATGTCCCGGGCCCCTAGAATTATGTGGTAGGGGACACCATAGTATGGGGCAGAGCTGACCAGACTATGCAGCAAGAAAAAGCACATTACTCTGCATAATGTGGAATACTATTACTTCATTATTTTGTACTTTTACGCATGGACATACTGGGCAAAGATTTCCCCTCATTAGTACCTGTTTAACCACTAAATAAATACTGGGAAAGGGACCAAAAGATGACCAGGAAACCTTTGCATAGGGCCTTCCACTGCATGTGAACCCATATCCTTGCCTATTTAGTAACTTTTGATCTGTTTGAGCTAGAAACATCTATATACTTTATTTACTTAAATCTGCAAGTTATGCTGGAGATGAAGGATTATGTGGCAAATTCATGGTTATGCAAAAATAGGCGCGGCATTGGATAGCTCCAATGGCCTGGCTCTAACAAACGCCTCACAAAATGTTCGTGACTCATGCCATGCCAGTTTTGACCACCCCTCAATTAAAATTAACTGACAACACCTAAAGCCAAGACCCTTTATGTGTACCTATGCAATGCTGATCCATTGACAGTGGAGCAGGATTCTCGTAGTGGTAAGAATAGACATTGAATAGTTGTTGAGCTGTTACCTAATGGTGTTACCTAAAAAGGTCTCTAAATGGTATTAACTATACAGTCTCGTAGTTGTTTAATAAACACTAAACTTCAATAGACTATGCATTTTCAGATATGCAGAAACGTGCCTTTCTGTTCTTAATTTACTTCCCAGGACACGCCCACGTAGCATCTGTACATAATCCTTCTCATTTCTTGTGATAAGTTAATGATGGTGAACAAAGATGCCTTGAAACATCAACCATATTGAAGCTGGGCAAAAGGCTTCCATACATGCTATTAGAACAAAACAAACCCTAAAGTCTTTGGCACATGCATACATGCATAAAATACACCACCAAACCCTTAACAGGCCACTACAGTTCTATATTCTCTTCACTAAACAATTTAGTGGTCATCTGCAACCCTTCCAGCCACTATCCAATATTATTCACCTTCAAAGCACCACCAAATGCAATATCAATGGACTCCTTTGATGTGGGTCAACTAGAATCGCAGATCCAAAAAAGGGGGGCGGCCACTTGCTAAACACACTTTGGAACCATACAAATGGTAGGTGTGTTATGCAAGTGCACTTAACATAACATAAGTAGATGTAGAGCGAGAGAGGCTGAGATCTGAGTGTTATTTCACGGGAAACACTTCCCTTTCCAAGACAGCGCGGAGCAGAGTAACACTAAGCCTCTCGGAAGGGTAGGTCGGGGTAGCGACTATAAGATTACAGCGCACAGCTTATGCATTATTTAAGAGGATTTTGTCTTCCTGTTGCTAGCCCTAATTGGAAGATTTCTATTTCTGCACTTTCTTTTTCTTGCTGTCCAAGGAAACATGACGTGGAGCACAGGGCTTGTCGGGTCCCACCCTCTCCAACAGGGAGCTCCAGAGAAGGCATCCGGAAGTGACCTTCAAGAGGTCTATGGCTTGGGAAGACTTCTTCCTTTGGTGGGACCCAAAACCTGCATTCACACCGTGGCGGGAAACAAGGGGTCAGCCACTATATTGTAAGATAATAAACACAGATGAGGCGAGGTTGCGTTCAGAAATGACCCGGGTCTTCCCCGGGAGACTCAGTAAACAAATGTACTAGGCAAAAAGATAATTTTTTCCTCAGAAAGCACAACCATTGAAAAACATGGATTTGAACACATAACTTTTGGAGTAAGAGTCAGAGACCTTAACCACTAGGCCACCATGAGGCAAGGTACTAAAATTCAACAAAACCACATTCAATTAAAGGAAACACAGGTCCCTATAGGGGGTGCCTTGAACCATTAATGCTGGCTGCCAGACGCGATTGTACACGCCCAGGAATGCAGCTATCATGCCTCGCTGCCCCCGAAGAACGAAAAAAATCAGCTCTCTCGCTGCCCGGCACACAGTGGAACGCAGTGCTCGCACCCTCCTTCCGTTAGCACCCAGAGCCAAAAAAAACGATGACAGACTCCCTTACGTAGAAGCAAGGGAACAGAACGAAAAATCCTGCTCCCCAGCCCCAGCGGACCGCAGCCGCCCGGCACTCAGACTCCACATGGCCCCCCTGCCCAATGCCCCCTACCTTACCTCAGCAGCCCCCATACCGGCTCGGGACGACGGCAGACGGGAGCCGATCTGTCGCGATACCTTTGTCGCTCCACGAGTTGCTGTCCGCTACCGCCGACCCAGACACAGGAAGGGAAGGCTGCTGAAGCAGGCAATCCAGGTAGCACCAGGGAGAATCCGCAAGAAGGAAAAAGCCAGCCGAGCGAGGCAAAAACCCACGGAGTAAAATACCGGAAAAAAGGCAGCTTGAAAAAAGGCAGCTTCATCGCCACGTTCCAAGCAGCAGGGCAGGAAGGTCCAGGGAGCGGGCACAGCAACGAGGCCGTCGGGGGCAGCCAGGCGAAGAAAAACCAGGTAACCACGTGGGGATGCACTCCCTCCTTTTATCCTCGCCTGCTGCCCCCGCGCCCACCCGGGAGCCCCTCCTCACCCCCACCGGCCTATCGGCCAATCACCTATCACGGGCATCCTACCCGCAAAAATTCAAGATTGGAGCGCCACCGTTGGCGCTGCCGGCACAGGTCTGAACCAGCCCGCACTTGTCTTGGGGGCTTGCCATCGGTTGGTGTTGTCCCCTGGGCCACAATCCCAGTGTCTCACGGACCTGATCTACTGTGAGGAAGAAGAATGCTTCTCCCCAGCTCATTCTCAATCCCAAGCAGGGCGAGTGCGACCTCTGCTTTTCACCTCACCGATGCCCAGTGAGTGATGTGAATCTGGTGCCATCATGGTTACCCATTTGACTTCTGTAGGGATGGGCAGGCAGGCACTTGTTTGCCACCTCAAGTGCCGCTGTTTGTTCTGCACAACTCATGCAGCCCCCCAGTCAGGCCCGCTGAAGACTCTCGAATCATATGAAGTTCCAATACAGAACAGAGTCGGAAACTGGTCAGTCCCATGGACACAACTATCCATTTGCTCTTAGTGTAAGTTCTAGCCCCTCTAATATGCCCCTGGGCCATGGATGAAGAGAAAACGGGAGCCTATTTCGGGGAGAGGATGTGGTCCGTCGGCTAGACTGCCGACTTTGGTGCTGGAAACCAAGGTTCGAGCCTCGGGGTCGCATCCACATCCTGTGATTCTGGGCAAATCACTTCATCTCCCCGTGCCTGAATGTGTCCTTGTGTAACGTAACCGGTGCTCATGTAAAGCGCTCCAATACCTTCGGGTCGAGTTCGCGCTATATAAAAATCTGCAAAAAAAGTCCAAGAAAGCTTCCATTTTGGGACACGGATTGCCCTGGCATCTCTCACATAATTTTAAACTGGTGTATAAATCAATGTTAATGCAGTTTTTAAAGTGGAGTGGACACATATTTTAATTTCAATGAGCATGTTACCAAGATTACATTTATGATATAATTTATTTAAAGCGATTTTTAAAATTATTTTTAAAGATTAATACTTTACATTTTAGGTTATGGTTGTACATAAATTCATAAACATATGATGTAATATGTAATTATTTTGTAAGACTATATTGAAAGTTATGTTTACAAATGTTCAATTAAATTGGTGGAAAGTTACTTAACAGATGATTTTAAAAGGTTATAAATTATTTTGACATATCGTGAAAAATATACATTCTATAAATGTTTCTTAACGAAAGATTCACCAAACTGCATCAAACTGCAGCCGTACATCAGTGCTCCTCTCAGATATGTAATTGTTATTTTCCCCGAACAAATGGGCTGGTTCACAGAGATCCATTTAATCACACTCACCACAGACTTATTTTTTAATTTCAAAATACTTTATTGATTTTCACGAGGTATACAGAAAGCTTAAAGCAGGGTAAGCATAAGGTATCCAAGGCAAGTTTTACATATGTAGTCAAAAGGTGAAGGTAATGCGCTTTTATGGATAACCTGAGTCTAACCCAAGCGATCAGTGATAGGAGAAGAAAGGACAGGCAAGAGAAGGAAAAAGAGGAAAGAAAAGAGAAGGTAAGGGAAGGAAGAGGAGAGGGTATACGGGCTGTATCTTTGATTCGGCATTGCAGTGCATATGTTGACACAAGTACCAGACTTATACACAACTATTTGAAAATGATCTTTTATACGTATGCATGCTTGAAATATGCTTACATGTATAGATTGTTCTTTTTGGCATAGGACCATAAATAACGCGTTGTGCTTGTAAGTTAAGAATGAAAAGAATAAAACCTAAAATATTTGGTTCTCATTTTCTTACACACAGGTATGGTTCCAGAATAGAAGAGCAAAGTTCCGCCGAAATGAACGTGCCATGTTGGCCAATAAGAATGCCTCCCTCCTAAAATCCTATTCTGGTGACATGACAGCTGTTGAACAACCAATTGTACCGCGCCCTGCTGCACGACCCAACGAATATCTATCCTGGGGTGCAACCTCTCCATACAGGTGACTATATTTCCCCATCAGTTATCAAACAAATATTTTGTTTGTTCATGAATTAAAGCGTTGTGTCCATGATTAAGTAGACGTGTTTATGTTCACATTTTCTTTTATGAAATCAAGTAATCATTCACGTACGATTAAGCTTGTATTTTCATTTTTGAAAAATCAACAATTTTTAATTTCACATCTTTTTATTTATGCGTATATAAAATGCATAGACAATCACACAAGTACAGGACCTCAATACAAATTAGACATATTGTGTTAAATTAAACAGAAAATGATACACAATTAGAAAGAAAACATTTAACACTATTAAGGCACCATATAGCAAAAAGATGAATAATTACTGTATTAAGAGGCTGATTTAAATATTGGCGGTAAGCATACTATGTAGCAATGGAGAGTTTGCTTACCGCCAATATAACGACCTGTCCAATGAATTTATATGCAGGTGGACCATAGTTCGGCAATGGCAGAGACTACTCCATCTGGCCGACGGAGAATTGGCTATATGTCCGCCTGCCCAATTTAGATGGGAGGATATGTAGGCATTTTTCACTGCCTGCCACTCCAGGCAAACACTGGCAGAAAAGGCAGTAAAAAATGTAAAATGCCTCCCTCGCTATGGAAGAACACTCCGATGACAGGGGGACAATGCTTTTTTATTTTCAAAAACAAAAAAATCCCACTTCAGGATTTTTCACTTTGAAAATAAAAAACTTAAAAAAGTTTGGTAGATGGCTCCGTCATGTTGACGGATCCGTGCAGCAAACTTAAAAAAGCATTAATAGAAACAGCCATGATGGCGTTTGCTGTCAATGCTTCAGAAATGACAGCCCACTTAACGGTCAGTTCTAAAGGTGATCGGCGGAGACTCTGTCAGGGCGATGGAGTAATTTTCTTCCTCGCCCGAACGGACTTACATCCTCCCATCAAATTATAAATCAGGCTGTGCATTTCTAACAATCCTCTTAAGCTACGTGATGTAACAAATAAAATAACCACTATCTATAAGTAAACCCAAAAGATCCCTTAAAAGATACCACAGTGATGAATGGATTCATATAGGATTCGTTCAGGGAGAGAAAAGAAACGGAAGTGAAAAAGACATGAACATTATAAAGACATTACCAAGATTCTATGTCCCCACAAACGTGGTAAATTAGACTTTCGTTCATATGTACCCAAATTAGAACCACCAACATCTTTAAAATCACCTTGCATGTTATTTTGGCTGAAGGTTTCATCTTCCAAAGGGGATAACAAAGAGTTATTTCAGAAATCCATGTTAAAAAAATAGAGTAGTTTTCATTTTCCATCACTTTAATGTGATTATCAAGACATTTTCCCCATGAATTCCATAATCCCTACAGGGAAACTTATCAAAACATTATTGGTGGCGTGGTGGATATTTTCTGATACATTCCGGATAATAATGAAAGACTAATGATATCAGGGTAGTGGCATCACAACTTGTAACATGCTTTAGTAACACAATTTGGGAACGTAATTTGATGTTTTTATTTCAGACAAAAGCACCATTTAATAAATGTGCAGAATTCGGTGTGTCCACAAAAGAGAATGGCAATTCACTTTTAAAGTGGTAGTTTGAACAAGTCTACCCATCTTCACTCCCTCTCTCTTTCCCTTCATCATCCTCTCTCCTTCTGCCACTTCTCACAATGTCTCCCTTTCAGAAGATTCCCCCATTCTTTCCAGCCAATATAGGATCAATACGAGTCAATCAGGTATTAGTGAAAGCTTTCTTAAATCAATAATAGACTTAAGTTAACAGCTATGGTTGGTAGGATCATTGTGCCCATTAACGGGCGCATTGCAGAGATATGTGCATAACATGACACTCATATGTTTGAACCTTGGCGGATTCACACTTTCTATCAACATTGGTTTGCTGAGTTTACAAAATCAGCTATAGCGAGTGCAGGATAGGTAGTACTTGTTCTATATCACACCTTAGTCTAACGGTGTAAGTACTAAATAAATCTTTAAAATATAAATATATCTTCGAGGTGACAAACTTAAAATCTTCTTTATGGTTCAGTGTTAATAATGACCAAATAAGACAGATCATTTTAACATCAGATGCTAATACACTGATGAATCCGTGATCTGCAGCTGCAGTTTAAACCACTTCTCAAATGAAATCACTC
This sequence comes from Calotriton arnoldi, assembly GCA_963921515.1. Classification (NCBI taxonomy): domain Eukaryota; kingdom Metazoa; phylum Chordata; class Amphibia; order Caudata; family Salamandridae; genus Calotriton; species Calotriton arnoldi. The sequence continues at coordinate 2,067,559 of CAWUFW010002252.1, forward strand.
CACCCACCACTCACTCACCAAGCACTATGCAACTCTACAAAACATTTCTACATACCCTTCGATCTCTAACTCCACACAAGGGCCCCTTTACTCCTAAGCAAACCACAACTCTTTGCTAAACTACATTAGAAATTACATATCACCAATACACCACTAACCCACACTGCACACAGCCATTATCCCCTCAAACACCCTCTCCCTTCTCACACAAAGTCCTTCCACTAACTGACTATTCCAAACACTGCCCATGCCAGCCCCCTCAGTCCTTTACTCAACCCTCTAACATATCATCCCCCTGCACAATCAGAATCAGAATACGTTTATTGTTTAGTTAATTAAAACCATAACAATGTACCAATGAGTCGCGATGCATGACACCAGTAAAAAGTCCATAAAAATATATTCTCCTTTTTTTGTGCTTATTAAAAAAGAAAAACAATTTCTTATCACAAAAGTTTGCACTTCATCCTGTTACAAGTAAAAGAGACATTTTTTTGAAAAATTAACTAATACATACAAACATAGTATCTAAAGTTTCATCGTGCTGCTCTTTTTACATTATCTGATCGTATGTTCAGTAATAATTTATTAGTTGCATTTGCACCGACCTAGCTTGGTGGATAGAAGAAACTGGCCTTTCTGCCAGGCCACTAGCCTTGTTTCAATTCTTCCTCGTGTTTGGTTAGAAATTTAATCAAACGACAGTTGAGCTGTGGATCTTCCGGATCGAGAAATTTTAATATTGCAGTTCTACAGGAGCGAATGCCTCTTGCGTTGAATGGTCCCTTTAGCAATTTCCGGCGATCCTCGCTTAGAGCTGGGCAGATGCAAACTAAGTGAATAAAATCCTGTATTGGCGACCTACAAAGGCTACATGACTTTGGGCCCTGGTATTTACAACTTGGCTGGTCTGCATTTGATGGCAATTTACCAAAGCGTATTGCTATAAACTTAGACTTTAAATAGTTGGAGAAAGGCTGACCCAAATATGACGCTGGTTGCAATTTCATATAGGATTGCAGGACCATCCATGCGTGGGCCTGCTTGCTCAGGATGACCTTATCCTCAAGTCATGAGTGTTGCTTTGCTTCCTTCTTCAAGATTTGCTGGAAGGTGGTAAATGGAAGATTCTGCTGCCAAAGGTCTACCATATTAGTGGACTGTAATGAAGAGTGAAGATGTTTGAAGTAGGCAGACTGCGGGTCGCATTGTAACGCATTGCAGAGTGCATTATTGATCTCATTTTCTCGGTTGCGCAGACTTTGTACCAGGCTTTTATCGTGACATATCTTCTGTGCAGCTGTTGCTGTTGTAGCCCAAATTCCAACCGAACCTGCGCCGGTGAGGCATAATGCGGAAGCGAAAATACTTTTTTATATGCTCGCGTTTGGAGTCTATCCAGCGTCGTGGCATCTTTCCCATACTGGACTTCACTTCCGTATGCTAGAGTAGGTAAAAGTTTTGCTTTCATAATGGCAAGTAGTGGGGTGAAAGAAGGACCTTTTAAACTTTTTAATATTGAACAGAATGCAAATGTAAGACCATTTCCCTTTTTTTGTATTGCCTCATTCTGTATTTGAAAGGTTAGTCGTTTGTCCAAATGTATCCCTAGATATTTGTAGCTATTCACTGCTTCCAGGTTCACGTTGCTAAGTTTAAATGATGTTTGTTTATGGATGACTCGACTTATAATCATAGCTTTTGTTTTTGTAACGTTTATTTCCAGAAAGTTCTTCCTGGCAAAGATCCCTAACTCATCTATCGCTCTTTGAAGGCCAATTCTAGTGTGGCTTGCTAGGACTATGTCGTCGGCGTAAGATAAATGAGTAATCTGTAAAGATTCCAAGTGAGGGGGATGCGAGTTGATTTCGTCAAGCCTTGGTGACAAGTCCGCCGTGAATAGGTTAAATAAGTGTGGTGCTAGGACGCATCCTTGCTTAAGGCCCTCCTTCGTGTAAATTTTTCTCGAGAGCCTTGTCCCGTCAGCTATTTTCACTTGCCTCCACGTATCCGAGTATAATTCCATTATCGGTTTTAGTATTCTTTCTGGCAGGCCCCACTGTTTTAGCTTATGCCATAGAATGCCTCTATTGACTCGATCCAATGCAGCTTTAAAATCGATGAAACATAAAAACAAGTTCTTTCGTTGTCGTAGGCTTCTTTCTGCCATGAGACCTAGCGCGAGTACATTCGTAATGGTACCAGTACCACGCCGGAAGCCAGACTGGTTGATGGGAATGATTTTATTACTTTCAGACCAGCTTATTAGATCTGCCAGGATTAATGAGGAGTAATACTTCGCTTCAGCATCAATTAAAGCTATCAGACGATAGTTGGCTGGGTCAGTTCGCTCACCTCCCTTAAATAATGGATTTATTATTGAGCCTCTCCAGCTATCTGGCAGGCGGTTTAAAGTGCTCACCTCATCAAACAGGCGAGATAGTGGTGCAGCCCAAAAATTGGGGTCTTGTTTATATATTGCCTGTGGTATGCCGTTTGGGCCTGGGGTGCTGTTTAACCTGCTCTTGGCTATAACCTTTACAATTTCATCTTGGGAGTAGTGCGTAAATGGATGATTTATGTTTCCTGAGTCCTTGAGGGTTTTACTTGTGATATACGATTTATCCTCCTTTGTATTTGTCCCAACGGCCTCTCTTATTTGTGCTTGTGCTCTGTAGGTAGCTGGGCTTAACTGCGTGGATGTAGTTTTTTCCTTTGCATGCTCAAAGTATGGGGATACCTGCAATGCGCTCGCTCTCTCAGATGTTATCGAGAATGTAGCAGTTAGATGATCTGCCCAGACTTGTTCTGTCACACATGTTATGTTAATCACTTTTGGCGTTCTTGCCAGGAATTCACTTGATCCCAAAAGGCTTGGGGGTTAGATCTTCTAGAGTTATACAAAGGTTTCGCCCAAAATTTGTCCTGCTGCGTTTTGTTATCCTCCCAGATTTGTTTTTTGTATTGCTTTTTAAGTTGTTGTATTTTTTCCTGTTTCATTTTTGATGCGTTGTTACCCCTTGTTGATCCAATAGCAGAGCGTAAGTTTTTCCTTAAGTTTTTAGCGGTCAGACTCAAGAATCTTCGTTCGTTGTGCATCGTGCTTCGATGTAGATTTGTTGTTTTAGCATCCTTGGGGAGATTTGTTAAAAAGGTAACCCAGGTTTCTATCATCGAGCTATTTCGTAAGTCTTGAGATACCCACAGTTCCTTTGCCCCCTCAGCAATTTGGGGAAGTGTGTTACTAGTCCATCGTAATCTTTTAAGATTTATCATTGTTACGGATCCGATCTCGAGTACAGTTTCCATGTGCCTTGGAAATGAGTTTATTAGTTCGAGGTTTTGACTAGAATGATCGCTTTCTGTGGAATATATAATTGAAAAAACCTTTATTTGTTCTAGCAGAGGTAATGTGACAATTGTATAATCTAAAATGGAGCTAACATTGGGGCCGTGATAAGTGCTGATTGGCGGTCTGTCCTGAGCCACTCTGCTGTTTAGTACTCGCATCCCCAGATGCTCTAGGTCTGTCACTAGTTGTTGCCCAATCCGATCTGTCCGTAGGGAGGTGGTGTGCACTTGATTTTGTACTGCCCATATTGCATTAGCCACGATTAAATGGTCGTCTTTCTCTGTAGTGTATATCAGATTTGAATTGAAATCTCCTGTTAGAATTATTTCCCATGCGGGATGCTCAAACCGGAGTTCTGATATAGTTGCAATCAAGGTTTTAAATAATTCTTTTTTAATCTTATGCTTTGGATGTGCGTAAAGGTTGATAAGAATAATTGTCCTAGCATTTTTATCGAATCCCAAATCCATTTTTATAATTTGCATGTCTGTTGTTGTTGTGGGCAGTTGAGCTGATGTAATGTTTAGAATTGTCGAGATGTAGACTGCTAGGCCACCCTTTGGTCTCCCGTATCGCTGGGTCCTTGTAGCCTTTACATGATAAAGAATGCGCACTGGGATCTGGACTGGGGCTATTAGCCATGTTTCCTGGAGCACTATTATTTCGTAGTTATTCCAGTACTCTGGGGGTACATTATCCTGCAGATCGTGCTTTGCCCCTGCTATATTCCATGAAAGAATGTTTATTGACCTATGGTTATCTCTGCTGATCATCCGCTTGGGTCATTCTCTTCGTGCTGGCGGTAGAGGACACTTAATATCGTCTTTACCTCTTGCGCCACGTAATACCGAATGAACGGGTTCTGCCAGAATCATTGGACTTGCTTCTTTGCTGCTGTAGCGGGGGTATAGGATACCCTTTTTTTATCGGGATAGACAATGATATACCCCAAGCCTCAAATTGGGAGCGTGATTTAAAATGGCTAAAACCGTTTCCTCAGACTTCCAAGTCGACAGGGTGTTTTCCATTCCTTTGTTGCCCTCCTGTTGGATGAACTCTATTGACAGCAGGTCATCTGAAGTTAGGTGTTTTAGTGTTGTAATAGCTGTCATTAGGCTCAGGATGTTTCCTCTGTTTAAGTAGTCTTGTGAGCCTTGTGAGGTATAGTGTGGGGTTAATAATACCTGATTATTTGAGTGTTGTGTTCGCTCATTGGCTCTTAGTTGAACAGTAAGGGCTGGGCTGCTGCTTTGATTACCAGGGTGCCCAAACGGGCTGCGACCTTGCTCTTTAGGGTGCTGTGGAATAAATCTAATCGCGACCCTGTCACTCGGTTCTCCACCCGGTGGGAACCCTTTCTGTAATGTGATCTCTCTCTCTCCCCCGCGGGGGATATTTATCTCCAAACAAGGACGTGAATCATGAACTAGACTGTTAAATTTGGGGAAGGCCTCTTCTACATTATTTTTTACAGCTATTCTGCATAATTCGGTAGCACCACTGCTGAATCTATTTGATATGCCATCAATTGCTCTTGTGTTATTCGTGGAAGGCGACTTTTTACTGTCCATAGGGTTCCTTGTTGCTACGTGTACAGCATTTGACCCGGGTCCCCCTCCCGTGCAAATCTTGTGTACCTTTTTTGAATCGGACGAGTTGTTTAAAATAAAAGGTTCTCCATCTGTTAGGCTTGACATTACCGTCCTCACTGGTTGATCTTTAAGATGTTTCTCCCCTACTTCATTGTGGCTGCTGTCTGTTGCAATGACAGTTGAGCGCTGATGTTTTTTTTCCTTAAAGTTGAAAATTGGATAATGGCCCTTCACATGGTGGTCCATTTCCTTTCTGTTGTGGAGGTGCTTTCTGGCCTTCCTAGCCCGCTTCTTCTGTCTTTTCGTTAGAGCGGCTGGTGATATATTTGAATCGTCATTGAGTGAGTTTGTTGGCCCATCCACTGAGTTTCTGTGCGCTTTGTCAGATGCAACGGATAGTATTGGCTGTGATTCTATAGTTAAAACCTCTTCGTCCATTCCTTGTCTGTGAGTCCCTTTGTTCATTGATGAGAAGATGTTGTCGTGAATTTTTGATGACACTTTAGGTTTGGGAATCGTTTGCCCGTTCGGTGGATCCGCCACCGCTCCATTGTGCAATACTGTTGATTGTATCTTATTCCCATTTGGTGTGTCTGTAACAACCACACATTGTAACTCGGAGGGCTGGACAGGCTGTTTGCACTCCCTTAAAATGTTCATTAAGATGCTTGGTAGTTCACTTAGTGTTTCAACTATATTGCAGCATACACAGTTAGGTACTGGAGCTGGAATAGGTGTACTGCTTTTAGCAATATTTTGGCTTGTCAATGAATCTAATTTGGTGTTTATTCCAGCAATATAATCTGCTATGATGTTCATCAGATTAATGTGAATATCCAGCTTATCTGACTGCATGTTGAGTGCAATTATTGATGTTTGTAGCGTTTTTATCAGGAGGTAGGCAAGATTGTAAGGTCTTCTATCTTTCCATCTATTTTATAACTCCTTCCCATTGCCTCTTGACTGGTTTTGGAATACCTTTGAGCAGTAGGCTCTAATGTGAACCCAGCAGAATTAGGTGTACAGCAATTGTCGGGTACGTCATCTGCACAACTCCTTTCTTCTTTTCACCAAAAATCACGGAACAATACACTTTCTATACTTTCTTCAACCACCAATGCTACCTCTTTCGTCAAGGTAGCCTATAGCCAAGTCTCTTCACTCCTGTTTATCCTCTCTACCGCTCCACAGAGACTCTTCTCTAACACGCATTTCCACCCCCCTCTGCTTCAACATCCATACCTCCCAAGTTCTTCTCATTCAAATACTACACATCAAGTCACTACACTAATATCAAATATTAGCATCCCACCAAAAAACAAAATCAAACATACACAGAACTTTTCTAAATAAAATATGCACAAATTAACAGGTCTCTTTTTTAACAAAATACAGATTCATATCCACTCTGTTCTTTATGCCAACACAAATAACACACATTGTTAGACTTGGCATCTTTGGCGTGGTTTCCACTGAATTTTTGCCTCTACCTCCTGTATTTTTGATGCTGTGCTGGATTTCGTTTTTGCTGGCTTAGATGCTTTGGGCACTTTGCCTCTGCTGATCAGTGTCAAAGTGCAAATGCTCCCTGTGTAAATTGTCATTACATTGGTTCACCCAGATTGGCATATTTTATTTACTGGTAAGTCCCTAGTAAAGTGCACTGAAGTGTGCCAGGGCCTGTAAATTAAATCTACTAGTCGGTCTGCAGCACTGATTGTTCCACCCACATGAGTAGCTCTGAAAAGGTAACTCAGGCCTGCTACTGCAGTGTCTGTGCGCAGTTGTTAACTGCCATGTCGACTTGGCAAGTGCACCCCCTTGCCAGGCCCTGACCTTCCCTTTTCTTACATGTAAGGCACCCCTATGGTAGGCCCAAGGTTCCCCCTGGGCAGGGTGCAGCGTACGTTAAAGTAGGACATGTACTGGTGATTGAGACATGTCCTGATAGTAAAATACTGCCAATTTCGTTTTTCACTATTGAAGGGCTATCTTGCCCCATAGGATAGAATGGGAAATGCTTTGCAACATCTTACAAGCATAACTTCCCATTGGGACTAGATAGAGAAATAAAGTTTAGGCTCTCTGAACTCAGAATTTAATAACACATCTTTTAGTAAAGATGGTTTTTAAATTGTGTGTTTGAAAATGCCACTTTTAGAAAGTAGGCATTTTCTTGTTGAACCATTCTGTGTGCCTCTGCCTGTTTGTGTACCGACTGTCTGGTTTTGGAGTGACAGGGGCTGGGGATGTGCATTCACTGTAGACAGCCACGGGGGGAGGGTTAAGCTGTGCTTGCCACTTCTGGGATGACTCAGAGCTGGGCTGAATAGACCCTGGCTGAATTTAGAGTAGTGGAAGGAGATTTCCTTGCACCTGAATAGGGCCTGTCTCCCTTGCACGATGCTGTCTCCACCACCTGCGGTCATGCTGCACCAGTGAGGACGAAACTGGTTTGGACTGGGCTCAGAGACTCTTGCACAAAGAGAACAAAGACATTTTGGGGTATAAGTATTAGACCTAAAACCCCTGAACTGTAAACTACTTCTGGAATCATATAATAGAAAAGCCTCAGCACACAAAATAAAGTAACAGTAATTATTAAAAGGTGCAAGATGTGAGCACAAAAGTTTAAACAGAGAAGTGAGTTCTTGTTCTTTTTTCTTTATTCCTTGGGTCTTCAAAAAAGCCCTTCAAAAACAGCTGACACGTGTTTTGTCGCTTTTACAAGGGAAATCGTCCCGCGACTTTATCAAGGCTATGTTCTTAGTATATATTCCTTTCTATTGTGGTGATACTTCCAACCCACAAGGGGTTCTGTTTCTTACGACATCCACTAAATGTCTTGCGTATATCAAAAATGGTCCAAGTGCATGAAACAGTTTCAGATCCGAAATAGTTGTAGAGGCAATCTTCTGGACGTCGCCCTTTGTGTGAATCCGAGTACGGAACACTGTAAGAAACAGAACCCCTTGTGGGTTGGAAGTATCACCACAATAGAAAGGAATATATACTAAGAACATAGCCTTGATAAAGTCGCGGGACGATTTCCCTTGTAAAAGCGACAAAACACGTGTCGGCTGTTTTTGAAGGGCTTTTTTGAAGACCCAAGGAATAAAGATAAAAAAATAAAAGAACTCACTTCTCTGTTTAAACTTTTGTGCTCACATCTTGCACCTTTTAAGAATTACTGTTACTTTATTTTGTGTGCTGAGGCTTTTCTATTATATGTTTAAGTTAGCTCAGGCTACCGCTTTGGGGAGTATAGTGGTTCTCCTCTCCTTGCAGCACCAAGAAGAAGATAGGCATTCCTTTATTAATATCCGTGTTACTCTCCGGAGTGGCGTCATATTCCTAAACAATACCACTGTTCATTAGTATTTACTTCTGGAATCAAGAGGAACCTTTGCCAAGGAGAAGAGCTGGAGAAACTGGAGGAGGAGTACTGCCCCTTTGCTGTGTGCTGTCTGGGGTTGGCCTGCAGTAGCTGTTTCTGCCAAGGAAAGGAGAAGGACTTTGCTGTGTGCTGTGTCCCCCTGCTTGAAGATGATCTCCAAGGGCTTTAGTAGAGCTTGCCTCCTGTTCTGAAGTCTCAGGGACACAAAGACTTTACCCCCCAGATCCACGAACTTCCTTGCTGGGAGTTCTGACCTGCCAAGAGGTGCCTGTGACTGTCTTGGGCCACTGGAGGTTGTTCCTGCTGTTGGGAGCTGGAAAAGCAACACAACTACAAGAAAACCGATGCATTGACCTTCTTGCAGCTGTTTTCCCGACGGAGCACTGCTGTGCGAGAAGAATCTCTGCGCATCGCCGCGCCACTGCCAACACCGATGCAGCGCCTGTTACCGCTGCAAGAACCGACGCATCGGGGGATCGCAGCTGGAGAAACCGACGCAGCACCGCTCGACGCCACTGCATCGATCGTCGACGCATCCCGGAATTCCACGCATCGTACCTGTGCGGGAAGTTTTCCCGACACACCGCCTGCAGACCAGACACGTCTTAGAGTCGACGCATCACTTCTCCCTACAGACCAGACACGACGCATCGCTTCTCCTGCGTGCAGCAGAACTGTTGCATCGCCTCCCCATGGTCTCAGGAACTGACGCATCTCTTTGTGTTCCGACGCTTCCCATCTTTGACGCTGTTTGGCATGGGGAATTTTGTCGCAACTACAGGTACTTTGAGAGAAACCCCGCATCCATAGTTTTCTATGGGCCAAGTTGTTTGAAACCTTTTTAAAGTCATATTCTTATTACATGTATGTTGGATTTTTGTCATTTTGGTCTTGTTGAGTTTAGAAAAAGATACTTTATTTTTCAAAACTGGTGAGGTGTCCATTTGTGGTGTTATCACTGTATTACTGTGTGTTTTGAGTACAAATACTTTACACATTGCCTTTGGGATAAGTCTGTCTGCTCGTGCCAAGCTACCCAGGGGGTGAGCAGGGGTTATCTAAAGTGTGTATCCCCCTTACCCTGACTAGAAGCAAGGGTCCCTATTTGGACAAAGGTACCTACCTCTGCCAACTAGAGACCCCCATTTCTGTCTGACCATGTCATCAGTGATGTAATATGTGACGTCATCAGCAGTGCATTGCGGGGGCGTGAGTTATAGTTAGCTCAACTAACTATAACGGCCGAATTTCTCTGGTTTTGTACGAGTGAAATGTCCAACTAACTATAACGTCCCTGAAACTTGTGGTTTTATCAGTGAATTTCCAAGGTTTTTTAAATGCTCATTTCTAACTATAACGTCCCTGAAACCTATGTTTTTTTAGTGAATATATATATATATATATATATATATATATATATTCACTGAAAAAACCATAGGTTTCAGGGACGTTATAGTTACAAATTAGCATTTAAAAAACCTTTGAAATTCACTGAAAAAACCATAGGTTTTAGGGACAGTTATAGTTAGTTGGACATTGCACTCGTACAAAACCCGTGAAATTCCCCCGTTATAGTTAGTCCAGCTAACTATAACTCGCGCCCCGCAATGCACTGCTGATGATGTCACATATTACATCACTCATGACATGGTCAGTGACATCACTGATGACATCACTGATGACATCTCAAATGACATCACTGATGACATCATCCAGTGACTGTGTGTTTCTGTAAAGTTTAAATATTTTTAATATATATAGGAAAAGACGTATTGAAGAATGAGTGGGTGTGTAAGTGTCTGTATGGATGATTTAGTAGGTGCGTGACTGACTGTATAAGTGAGTGATTTAACGTATCTTACTGAATGCATGGGTTAGTGACTAAACTGGGTGAATGTCTGTATCCGTCTGTCTGTTGCTGTGTAAGTGGCTGCATGTGTTTGTGAATAGCTACATGAGTGTCTATATGAGTTATTGAATGCTTGTGTGAGTATCTGTATGGGTGCCTGAGTGTTTGTGTGGGAGGGGTGTGTGCAACTCTGTGAATAGATGTGTGAGTGGGTGATTCACTGGGTGGATGGTTTCAAGAGTGCATCTGTGATAGACTGTATGGGTGGGTAAGTGTGTGTAAGAGTGTGTTAGTGAGTGAATGTATGTCCCAGTGGTACATGTGTGAGTAACTACATATGGGAAAGGCAGTATATATGTGTGTTGGAGTATATAAATAGCTATAAGCGAGAGTGAGTGATTGTGATAGTGGCTGTATGGATGAGTGTGTGCTTGTATCAGTGATTGTATAAGAGCGTAAGAATGTGCTAGTATTTGTATGAGTAAGTGAGCTGGTGTGTGTATAACTGTATAGGTGAGTAAATGGTAGTGTGTTTAATTATTTGCATGACTGACTAGGTGTGTGAGTACCTCTATGGATGAGTGGCGGTGTTTGAGTGTCTATATAGGAGTATGAGTGCATATGATAGTCCTGTACTGAGTGACCGTAAGTATGAGTGACTGTACGGGTGAGTGAGTGGATGTGTGCGTAGACCTAAGTATCAGTGAGTGGGTATGTAGTTATTGGTGTTGGAGTGTCTATGGTTTTGCGAATGGCAGTCTGTAATTTAGAGTGGGTGTATCAAAGGTTATATTAGGGTGTGAGAAGATGCATGAAATTATCACATGGATGATGTCATCAGTGATGTCATCAGTGATGTCATTTGAGATGTCATCAGTGATGTCATCAGTGATGTCACTGACCATGTCATGAGTGATGTAATATGTGACGTCATCAGCAGTGCATTGCGGGCGCGAGTTATAGTTAGCTGGACTAACTATAACGGGGGAATTTCACGGGTTTTGTACGAGTGCAATGTCCAACTAACTATAACTGTCCCTAAAACCTATGGTTTTTTCAGTGAATTTCAAAGGTTTTTTAAATGCTAATTTGTAACTATAACGTCCCTGAAACCTATGGTTTTTTCAGTGAATTTCAAAGGTTTTTTAAATGCTAATTTGTAACTATAACATGTCTGAAACCTACGGTTTTTTCAGTGAATTTCAAAGGTTTTGTAAATGACAATTTTTAAATGTATTAATTGTTATATAAATTTTTTTCATACTGATTTACTACATTTTTAGAAACAATTTTTTTTTACATATTTTATTTTTTAAATTACATTGTAATTACATTATACATTACATTACAAAAAATACTTTCTCAGAATGAATTACTTTAGTTTAAATACTTTGCACATACGCAATAGACTTTTAAGTACAGTAGTTACAGTTGTTGCAATGGGCAACACATTTTCAAACACAATGCAACATTCAGCTCAATGTGAATTTCTAGTTAAATGCAATTAGTTACTTTATGGATTACTTTTTCTAACCACAGGACTGGATCCTAGATTCAGTCCTGGGACATCTCCTGTAAACAGTTGAGTAAAAGCGTTTTGGTTACAGTCGTGATTTTTAAGGAATATTATTGTACTTTAAAAGTTGACACAGAAACTTTTCACATAGAATCACCAATGTTATCCTATGGGAGGAAATTCACTTAGCAGGTAAGTAGTGTTATCGTGACTTTTTCTCACTCAGTGTTGGATCCTGGATCCAGCACTGGTGCATCTCCTGTAAACAGTTGAAAGAATGCGTTTAAGTCATACAGGCGATTTTTTAGGAATATTTGTAGTTTGTGAAAATCGACACTTTGAAACTTTTCTGCTGAAAACCAGACAATGGATTCCTATGGAAGAAAATATAAGTTACTGGTAAGTACGGTTAAAATTACTTTTCAGGGTCAGTGCTGGGCTAAAAGATGCAGCACTGGGTTCTCTCCTGATAACAGGTGAGTAAATTGGAATTCGTACTTTGGTTGATTTTAGAGGAATATTATAAAGTTCCAAAACTCCACACTTAGAAGAATTTCCAAGTGAAACCAGTCAATGTTAGCCTATGGAAGGAAATTCAAGTTACTGGTAAGTACGGTTAAAATTACTTTTCAGGACCAGTACTGGGCTGAAAGATACAGCACTGAGGTCTCTCCTTATAACAGGTGAGTAAATCGGAATTCGTATTTCGGCTGATTTTAGAGGAATATTTGTATGTTTCAAAAATCAACACTTAGAAACTTTTTCAACAAAAAGCAGGCAATGATATCCTATGGAAGGAAATTCAAGTTACTGGTAAGTACGGTTAAAATTACTTTTCAGGATTAGTACTGGGCTGAAAGATGCAGCACTGAGGTCTCTCCTGATAACAGGTGAGTAAATCGGAATTCGTATTTCGGCTGATTTTAGAGGAATATTTTAAAGTTCCAAAACTCCACACTTAGAAGAATTTCCAAGTGAAACCAGTCAATGTTAGCCTATGGAAGGAAATTCAAGTTACTAGCAAGTACGGTTAAAATTACTTTTCAGGACCAGTACTGGGCTGAAAGATACAGCACTGAGGTCTCTCCTTATAACAGGTGAGTAAATCGGAATTCGTATTTCAGCTGATTTTAGAGGAATATTTGTATGTTTCAAAAATCAACACTTAGAAACTTTTTCAGCAAAAAGCAGGCAATGATATCCTATGGAAGGAAATTCAAGTTACTGGTAAGTACGGTTAAAATTACTTTTCAGGACCAGTACTGGGCTCAAAGATGCAGCACTGAGGTCTCTCCTTAATACAGGTGAGTAAATCGGAATTCGTATTTCGGATGATTTTAGAAGAATATTTGCACAATGGTGAAGGGAGGGGCGGGGCCTGAGGTGACATCTGTGCAAACGCGCCCCGTGGCGCGTTTTAAGTTGGGGATTAAGTCCCCTTGAATCCTGAGGGTCCCTAGGGGCCAACTAGCCCACCAGGAACCTCCAATATGCGCCAGGGGCTGCGTTGCAGAGACGTGTAGAGAGGCCATGCCCCTTTTTACACCTCTCTGCAACGCAGCTCTGTGGCGCTTTCTGGATGTACCTGTTGGGCTAGTTGGCCCCAGGGACCCTCAGGATTGAAGGGGATTTAATTCCCCATCTTAAAACGTGCCACGGGGCCTGTTTGCACACATGTCACCTGAAGCCCCGCCCTCCCTTCACCACTGTGCAAACGCGCCCCGTGGCACGTTTTAAGTTGGGGGATTAAGTCCCCTTGAATCCTGAGGGTCCCCGGAGTCCAACTAGCCCACCATATACCTCCAAAAAGCGCCACAGAGCTGCGTTGCAGAGAGGTGTAAAAAGGGCGTGGCCTCTGTACACCTCTCTGCAAGGCAGCCCCTGGCGCATACTGGAGGTTCCTGGTGGGCTAGTTGGCCCCCAGGGACCCCCAGTATTCAAGGGGAATTGTTCCCCTCTGCAAACATGCCAGGGGCGCGTTTTCAGAGTGGTAAAGGAAGGGGCGGGCCTGCGGGCCCGATCGTTTTTTTTTATTTATTTATTTTTTGTCCCTGAAGGGGAGCTGTGTGGCCCCCTTCCTTTTTCCAGTTTTTATGCCCTGGGGACCCCATCCCCCAGGGCCTTACCCCTTTTTTTTAATTAAATATTATTAAAAAAAACGGGAAGGGGGCCGCGTGGCCCCCCTTCCCTGGGCCTGTATTGGCCCCGGGGACCCCATTCCCCGGGGCATGGCCTCGATTTTTTGTTTTTCTTTGGAGGGGGCTGCGTGGCCCCCTCCTCAGGCCATTTAAGGCCCCGGGGACCCCATCCCCCGGGGCCGGCCTTTCCTTTTTTAAAATTTTTTTTTTTTTATTATTGGGGGAGGGGGGCCGCGTGGACCCCCTCCCGGGCCACTACTTGCCCCGGGGACCCCATCCCCCGGGGCTGGCCCTCTCGTTGGGGACTGTGGGGGTCCCCAATCCCCCCACAGTCCCGCCGGCTCCCCGCGTCCCTTAGGCGCCGGCATTGCTTTTCCACATGGGGAGCTGCTAAGATGCAGCTCCCCATGTGGAAAAGCAATGTGCTTTGGATATTGGAAGAGAGAGCAGGTTTCCCTGCTCTCTCTTCCAATATCCAAAGCAGTTTGCTATGGCAGGACGGGAGCCGCGAGGCTCCCGTCCTGCCATAGCAAACTACAGTGTCCCGGGGGTAGGCACCCCGGGACACTGCAGGAGCCGGCCCTGGGGGGTGGTGGTCCCCAGGGCCATCAAGGGCTCCAGGAGGGGGGCCGCGCGGCCCCCTCCCATTCAGTTCACAGCCCCGGGGAGGTGGTGGTCCCGGGGCTCTGGGGTCCGTAACGGACCCCCATATTTAAATGTTTAGTGCCCCGGGGAGGTGGCGGTCCCCGGGGCGTGTGGGGGGGCTGGAGACCCCCACACAGGTTTTTCAATTATAAAAAAAAAAGCCCCGGGGAGGTGGTGGTCCCTGGGGCTGCGGGAGGGCTCAGAGCCCTCCCGCACCATTTTAAAAAAGCCCCGGGGGTGGCGGTCCCCGGGCTTGGGGGCCCTTTGAGGCCCCCACACATTAAATTATCCCCCCCACCATGCCCCCGGGACTTGGGCCTCCCGGGGCAAATACAATCGAAGCGTGGGAGACCGCGCTTCGTTTTTTTTTGCCCAGGGGGTCCTTGTGGGACCCCCTGAGCAAACCTAGGGGGTCAGGGTGTTTCTACCCTGCCCCCTTTGTGCGCTTTGCGCACTTGTTTCTGTCCCTCGGTTCTACCGAGGGACAAAATGGCTGCCAACATTTCCTGAATCGGAATGTTGACAGCCAGCTGACAGCCAATTAACATGCAGCTCGTGATCGGGAGGGTACGCGGACCCTACTCGGCCATAGATATCACTATCTTTTTACTTTTGATTTTCTCAGCAACTACTGAACGGATTTACACCATTTAACAAAAAGGGTTCTTTCTGAACCAAGAACTACCTCTTTGCCAAATTTGGTGTAATTCCGTTCAGCAGTTCGGGCTGTAGCCGTGTCTAAAGTTTCCTATGGAAAATTGCATGGGGAAAACGCGTTTTGGGACCCCCATTTTTTCTCGGCCCCCGCTTGACGAATCCCCCCGAGACTTTCAGGGTAGGAGCGGACCGGAGCGGGCCATAAAGTTTGAAAATTTTGCGAAGATACGTCAACCGGCAAGAGAGTTATTTCAAATAGAATGTCGCGGATTTCCTATGGATAATAGGTTGTAACTATAACTATCTACTGGCGACCGCCAGTAGATAATATATATATATATAACATTTTGATAGAAAAGCAGACATTTGAGGTGAGCAGCTCTAGAGTGTCGCTGGTGTTGAGGGTACTCTATCCAGGAGCTGCTGTCCACCTAAAATTGAGAACTGCCCAGAGTTCTCTGCTTCTTTTTTGCTTAATTTATTTGTCACTCTATGCCTGAACGGGTATTGTTTTGACTTATACTGGGTGCTCCCTTGTGTCTGGACAAAGCTATACCTCTCTGAAGAGCTCTAAGTAGAGCGAAACACTATGTCAGGGGTTGCTTTTACTCATTTCAGGTTGGCCTGATGGTATTTTACCAATTCAAAGGTGTAATACTGTGCCTGGAGTGATAAATGGCTTTTGTCATTTTAGAGCTCTGCATGGACAGCACTCTGCTAGTCCTATGCTTAAAGACTTTGCTGTAGAAATGGCAAATGACTTTGTCCCTTTCTATCTCGGCGTGGATGGCACTGTGCTAATCCTATGCTTAAAGATTTTGATAGAAAAGCAGACATTTGAGGTGAGCAGATCTATAGTGTCACTGGTGTTGAGGGTGCTCTATACAGGAGCTGCTTTCCACCTAAACTTGAGAACTACCCAGAGTTCTCTGCTTCTTTTTTATATATATATAATGGAATGGAGAGCCCGCCAGCTGGATAAAGAAGTGGACAATTTATTTGAGGCAGGGCCATTGCTGGGAAGCCGCCCGCCCAATATTTTCTGGAACCTTTTTCACTTCAGCTAGGATTTGTAGGGGTATTTACCTCTGCACTCCGTGCCTCCGTGATCTAAAGGAAAGCAAACAGGTTGAAACCGAAGGACATCTGTTGGACTACGTAAGTGGCATAATCATGGACTGTGACATAACTTTGTGAAGCCACAAATGTAACTGATTCCTTCAAAGGCACTATTGAGGGTATATCGCTAAGTCCAGAATTGGGGAAAGATAAAAAACATTTGAAGTGTGTGGTGATAGAGACATTGACATTGCCATTGAGAAATCTGTTGCATTGTGTGCATTGTGGGTAATGTAGTACCTGATCCGTGAACATGAGAATTCAAAAGTCGGTGGGGCGAAATGGGAGATGCCATTAAATGAAATCAATATGGATTAACCATGCATCACAAATTATTTCAATCAATAACGCTGACTTTTGTAAATAGCTAGAAGCATACAATTATGCAAGTATGAAGGGATCATGGACACAATTTCAAGTCTGTCTACATGGTTTATTGCAACAATGGACTTTGTCCATCATCACTGTCAATGAAATTTTGTTTTCAAAGAAACCAATGATTGGCCACTTGGTAATGGCATATGATTAAGACTCTTTCGAGTCGAAACGCGTAATGCTACCTGTTTGCCACAAATAAAGATTCGGAATGAAGGACGGTAGCAAGGCTTGATTTTGCCCTCGAGGAGGGTGAATTTCTTTGGAATATATATATATATATATATATATATATATATATATATATATATATATATATATATATATATATTTTACCTACTGTTGCCAGTAGGTAGTTATAGTTAGGACCTCGTTTCAATTCAAAAAGCGTTTTTTGTTTTGCCAATAACTTTGATGTCGTTTGACGAATCTTTGCGAAATTTTCAAAACTAATGGCCCGCTCCGGTCAGCTCCTGTCTTGAAAGTTTCGGGATGATTCGTCAAGCGGGGGCCGAGAAAAAAGGGGGGTCCCAAAACACGTTTTCCCCATGTTAATTTCCATAGGACTTTTAGACAAAGCTACAGCCCGAACTGCTGAACAGAATTACACCAAATTTGGCAAAAAGGTAGGTCTTGGTTCAGAAAGCGACCTTTTTTTTAAATGGTGTTAATCCGTTCAGTAGTTCCTGAGAAATTTAAAAAAGAAAAATATCGATATCTGAGCACCGAGGAGGAGTCGCGACTCCTCCCGGGCACGAGCTTCACTCTGATTGGCTGCCAACACTCTAAACCAGAATGTGTTGGCAGCCATCTTGTGACTCGGTAACCGAGTCACAAGAAAAGAGTAAAAAAAAGGTAAAAAACAAGAAAAGGGGGCAGGGTAGAAAGACCCTGACCCCCTAGGCCTGCTCAGGGGGTCCCACAGGGACCCCCAGGGCCCAAAAAAGCATTTAAAAATTGGCAGAATTTGCGCTGGGTGCGTGAATCCTGCCGGAAAAAAAAAAAAAAATGAAGCGCGGGCTCCCGTGCCTCATTACTAAAAAAGCCCCGGGTGGGCCAGGTCCCGGGGGCAATATAAAATTAGGTTGTGGGGGCCCATGGGAGCCCCCACAGCCCCGGGGACCGCCACCTCCCCGGGGCTTATTAAATTGTATGCGGAGCACGCGGCCCCCCCGCAGCCCCGGGGACCGCCACCTCCTCGGGCTCTGGTTCTTTTTAAAAAAAAAGATGTGTGGGGGGGCAAGAGCCCCCCCCCCACACGCCCCAGGGACCACCACCTCCCCGGGGCATATACTCATTTAAATGTGGGGGTCTGTAGCAGACCCCCGGCCCCGGGGACCACCACCTCCCCGGAGCTATGTAAATTAAGGGAGGGGGGCTGCGCAGCCCCCCTCCAGGAGCTCTTGATGGCCCTGGGGACCGCCACCCCCCAGGGCCGGCTCTTGCAATGTCCCGGGGTGCCCACCCCCGGGACATTGCTGTTTGCTATAACAGGGCGGGAGCATGGCTCCCTCCCTGTCATAGCAAACTCTGTTTTGCTTCATTGAAGCGAGAGCAGGAAAACCTGCTCTCGCTTCAATGAAGCAAAGCAGAATTAGCTTTGAGCAAGGGGAGCTGCATGTCAGCAGCTCCCCTTGCTCAAAAGCAATGCCGGCTCCCGCAGGAGGCGGGGAGCCGGCGGGACTGTGGGGGCATTGGGGCTCCCCCCACGGTCCCCTACGGAAAGGCCAGGCCCCAGGGGATGGGATCCTTGAGGCCAGAAGTGGTCTAGGAGGGGGGCCACACGGCCCCCCTCCCCAATAATTTAAATTTTTTAATTTTTTTTTAAACAAAACGGAAAGGCCGGCCCCGGGGGATGGGGTCCCCGGGGCCACAATTGGCCTGAGGAGGTGGGCCACGCGGCCCCCTCCAAAAAAATAAATAAAAAGGCCACCAGGCCCCGGGAGATGGGGTCCCCGGGGCCATAATTGGCCTCTGGAGGGGGGCCACGCGGCCCCCCTCCCCAAAATATATATATTTTTTTAAAACAAGGCTGCCAGGCCCCGGGGGATGGGGTCCCCGGGGCCAAAAGTTGCCCAGGGAAGGGGGGCCATGCAGCCCCCCTCCCATAAAATATGAAAAATTAAAAACAAAAACAAAAAACGGCAACTCGCCGGAGGCCCCGCCCCCTCCCTGCAGCACTCTGCAAACGCGCCCCCTGGCGTGTTCTAAGTTGGGGAATTTAGTCCCCTTAAATACTGAGGGTACCTGGGGGCCAACTAGCCCACCAGGTACCTCCAATAAGCGCCACACAGCTGGATTGCAGAGAGGTGGTCCGAGGCCACGCCCCTTTTTACACCACTCTGCAAACGCGCCTCTTCGCGCACTGGTGGTGGGGCGATGAGGTTCTCTTGTGTCCTGAGGACCTCAGGACACAAGTGGACTTCATCCCCCGAGCAGCAGTGCGCCAAGAGGCGCGTTTGCACAGTGGTGTAAAAAGGGGGCATGGCCGCGGACCATCTCGCTGCAATCCAGCTGTGTGGCGCTTCCTGGAGGTACCTGGTGGGCTAGTTGACCCCCAGGGACCCTCAGTATTTAAGGGGACTTAATCCCCCAACTTAGAATGCGCCAGGGGGCGCGTTTGCAGAATGGTAGAGAAAGGGGGCGTGGCCTGTGTCCACCTCTCTGCAATCGAGCTCTGTGGCGCTTACTGGAGGTACCTGGTGGGCAAGTTGGCCCCCAGGGACCCTCAGTATTCAAGGGGAATTAATCCCCCAACTTAAAACGTGCCAGGGGGCACGTTTGCAGAGTGGTGGAGAAAGGGGGCATGGCCTGTGTCCTCCTCTCTGCAATCCAGCTCTGTGGCGCTTACTGGAGGTACCTGGTGGGCACGTTGGCCCCAGTTCGGGCTGGACTGTTCCCATGAGGCACAGGGTCAGACTGATTTGCATATGGCCATGTCTGAACTGGGGTGGTGGAGTGAGCTAAAGAATGATGATGGATTAAACCCAGATCAGTTGACTGGGGGTGAGTGTTTGATTGGCTCAAACGTTCCGTCCATCATCCCCTTTTGTATCGCTTTGTTCGCCCTAAGTTGGCGGGGGTATGCCCAGACGTGGGTCCCTTGCTCACTTTGCCACTGGATTCAAGCAAGCCTGGCTGATGACGGCTGGAATGCCAGAAACCGGTCCTAGGATGCTTGTTTCCGGTCCAGGGAAGACATGGCTTGGCAGTTCGGGCTGGACTGTTCCCATGAGGCACAGGGTCAGACTGATTTGCATATGGCCATGTCTGAACTTGGGTGGTGGAGTGAGCTAAAGAATGATGATGGATTAAACCCAGATCAGTTGACTGGGGGTGAGTGTTTGATTGGCTCTAACGTTCTGTCCATCATCCCCTTTTGTATCGCTTTGTTCGCCCTAAGTTGGCGGGGGTATGCCCAGACGTGGGTCCCTTGCTCACTTTGCCACTGGATTCAAGCAAGCCTGGCTGATGACGGCTGGAATGCCAGAAACCGGTCCTAGGATGCTTGTTTCCGGTCCAGGGAAGACATGGCTTGGCAGTTCGGGCTGGACTGTTCCCATGAGGCACAGGGTCAGACTGATTTGCATATGGCCATGTCTGAACTGGGGTGGTGGAGTGAGCTAAAGAATGATGATGGATTAAACCCAGATCAGTTGACTGGGGGTGAGTGTTTGATTGGCTCAAACGTTCCGTCCATCATCCCCTTTTGTATCGCTTTGTTCGCCCTAAGTTGGCGGGGGTATGCCCAGACGTGGGTCCCTTGCTAACTTTGCCACTGGATTCAAGCAAGCCTGGCTGATGACGGCTGGAATGCCAGAAACCGGTCCTAGGATGCTTGTTTCCGGTCCAGGGAAGACATGGCTTGGCAGTTCGGGCTGGACTGTTCCCATGAGGCACAGGGTCAGACTGATTTGCATATGGCCATGTCTGAACTGGGGTGGTGGGAGTGAGCTAAAGAATGATGATGGATTAAACCCAGATCAGTTGACTGGGGGTGAGTGTTTGATTGGCTCAAACGTTCCGTCCATCATCCCCTTTTGTATCGCTTTGTTCGCCCTAAGTTGGCGGGGGTATGCCCAGACGTGGGTCCCTTGCTCACTTTGCCACTGGATTCAAGCAAGCCTGGCTGATGACGGCTGGAATGCCAGAAACCGGTCCTAGGATGCTTGTTTCCGGTCCAGGGAAGACATGGCTTGGCAGTTCGGGCTGGACTGTTCCCATGAGGCACAGGGTCAGACTGATTTGCATATGGCCATGTCTGAACTGGGGTGGTGGAGTGAGCTAAAGAATGATGATGGATTAAACCCAGATCAGTTGACTGGGGGTGAGTGTTTGATTGGCTCAAACGTTCCGTCCATCATCCCCTTTTGTACCACTGGGCATGGGCAGTGATAAAGAGGGTGGTAATTGTGTCCTCTGCAGAGATATCGAGCTGTCCCCTGTAAATGTGAGGAGCTCACCCAGTGCTTCCTTTTCCTCCCTTTTGTGTATACCACATTCATAATGAAAAGAAATGCAAGCATCAGAATGCTAGAAAGTTAATTGAGATGGGTGAGATGCTCTCATCCGGTTTTGTAGTCAATTGGGTGGGTGTGTGTGTATATTACGTAGCGCCAAAAGCTAGCCATGCAAATGCAGCCAAACGTTAAGTGATCTCTGTACATTCATCTTGGTCAAAATCTGACCACACCTTCTTAAACTGCACATCTGCAAAGAGTGCACTCCTGAAAAACTGTTGTGGTCTAGAGCAGTTTGCCATAGCCTGAAATGCATCTTTGATGTCCTCTAGGCACTATAAGATTCTGAAGCTGTTGTAGCTCTGTTTTCCAAAACAGAAAGAGAACCATCTCTTACTTCAGCTAGTCTTTTGTCAGGGATTGAAGGCTGAAGCATCCGGTTAACCACAACACGTGTTAAGTTGACATATCTGAAGAGGCATTAAAATGTATGTGTACTCTTGGGTAAACAGGTGACACTTGCTGTTCAAACCACACACACAGATTACTTGAACCAGAGGAGCTCGGCTCACCATAGTTATTAACTAAATGCTTTAGCTGCCCATCTTGGAACCGGTTCTAATTAAAGCTTTCACACATGTCCAAAGTGTGTGATCCTGGACAAATCACTGTATCCCCCAGGGTCCCAAATCCCTTATCTGCAATCACTGAGAGAGCATGAAACTGGCAGAACTGGAGACAGCCAAATCGACTACATTAAGCACAATATAAAGTCAGCGGACATTTCAAAATTCATTTGACTCCAATGCAGCACCACTTCTGCATCAGCCCAGCACCACTAAAGCATCAGAGCAGCATCACCTCAGCACAGCACCAACTCAGCATCACTCAGCACCACCTGAGCACCACCCAGCACCACCTTAGCACAGGTGCACCACCACCACCTCAGCATCACTCAGCACCACCTCAGTATCACTCAGCATCACCTGAACATCACCTCTGCCCCAGCACACTACCACCTGAGCATCAATCAGCACCACCTGAGCATCATTCAGCAACACCTAAGCATCACCTCCACACCACAACCTCAGCACCACCTCAGCATCACTCGCCATCAACACATTCTGGCCTTGGAATCTGGCATCTGTTGATTCCCCCCTATGTCGGTGGGCTTCTCGTGTTGTAATTCAGGAACTATTTCTCATCCTCCACCCTCCAGATGCTTAGGTCCTCCCCATAACAAAAAAAGCTATAAAAAACAAGTGTTAAAACAGGCAGGAAGAAGTTGTCAGCCTTGCAAGAACAAAATAACTAGAAGACATTTGTTACGTTATTTCTTTTTTTTAATAGGGACGCTCAGTTGTACATAATGTCTTCTTGGTTATATATAAGGTAAAAAATATGCTTATAACACTTTTCTAATATAACTTTTCAGCATGCTGCATATCAGCCACACTGCTCTACAACATAGCTTAAAGACATTGACAAAGCCAGTAGCTCTAGCTAAACACTTATAAGGTCCCAAAGGTGAGACCTATTGGCTATGCCAATGCTTGTTTCTTAAAGTCGCTACCTAATTTTAGTTCCCTGCACATCTCCACCATCCAATCAAATATGCTCATTTATATTTTATTTGCTGTCCTCCATTGTAGCTGCTTTTCATCTTCAAAACTGCCCCACTCTGCTACAGCCTTTTCCTGTGTGCTACTCCTGCTTGTCTCCAAATGGTCAGAGTCTGGATTATGGGCCATAGTTTTATGTTTTGGGCCAAAGAAAGTGCTAGAAAGAGTGGTATTGACAATGACCTAGGTTTATCGATTGTAGACATTACTTGGGTTGACCAGAGAGGGTTAAAGTGGCATCTATTGCTGCCTTTGGTTGTAAGCATTATGAATTGCCAACATCCAGACCTCATGACTGTGCACTGTGGTGGCAATGACCTAGGCACAATTACTGGGGCAAATAGCAGCGGTCAACACAATTTTGTTCGCAGATAGAGAAAACCAGGAAACATGTCAATAAAGCTGTTTCTGAATTTCTGCGAGACCACAACATGGGCTCTATATACCATACCAATTTACATTTTGGCACAGACGGATTATATCGTAAAGTTGGAGCCCATTTCACAGACAGAGGCCACAGGGTGTTCCTCAACAACTTAAAAGACTGCATCCTGTTCTATGTGTAGCTACGATCTACACACCATAAACACAAATGCTCTTTTCAGAGCCAACCCTTTTAAAAAACACTGGTTGTTTTTGTTTTTAAATCTTTTTTTCAAATGTTTCATTTGGATCCACCACAGATCCTCGGCCAAATATGTTGAAGGTGGATCCCCAATGGATCTGCAGATCTGCGCCCAACTAAAAGCACACATTTAATACAAAACAACAACACATTTAATATAAACAAATCCTATTACAATTTGTACACCTGTATCACTGCCTGTGTGTCGGTATATCAGTAGCTGTGTAAGTAACTGTTTGAGTGCATGAGGGGCTGTGTGGGTCTTTGAGTAGATATATGAGTGATTCTCTGGGTCTGTAACTGGGTGTGTCAGAGGCTGTATGAGTGTGTAAATGGGTGTGTGAGTGGTTTCTGGGTCTCTGACTGGGTGCGTGAGTGGCTGTATGGATGTCTGTATAGGTGTGTGAGTGGTTTTCTGGATCTTTGAGTGGGTGTGTGAGTGGCAATGTGGGTGTGTGAGTGGTTGTGTCGGTGTGTAAGTGGGTGTGTGAGTGGGTGTGTAGGTGGGTACATGAGTGAGTGTGTAAGTGCCTTTGTGGGTCTGTGAGTGGGTTTGTGAGTGGTTCTCTGGTTCTGAGAGTGGGTGTGTGAATTACTCTATGGGTGTGTGATTGAGTGCATGGATGTGTGAATGGGTGTGTGAGTGGTGGTGTGGGTGTGTGAGTGTGTGAGTGGGTCTGTGAGTTAGTGTATGTGTTTTTGTAATTGGGGTCTGGATCTGGGAATCCGTTGCGGATTCACACTGGTAGCCTCACTGAGCACCGCGGTGGATCCATGGATCCTCGCATGCCCCAAAAAAAATGTATTGAACTATTTATTGCCTATGAGGTGTCCCTCACAGACCCCTCCATCAGTTCCATGGGGTCAGGATACCACTATCCTGACCCCTTATACCTATTTAAACTTTAATTACCCCGCAACTTTGCGTCCATAGACAAATTGTTTTTTGTTTTTCTAATAACTTTTGTGCCGTTTGACAAACCATCTTGAAATTTAGCTAGTAATCAAATTACATCAGCTGCTGTCTGGAAAGTTTTGAGGTGATTTGTCAAGCAGGGGCCGAGAAAAAGGGGGGCTCCAAAAACATGTTTTCCCCATGCAATTTCACATAGGTATTTTAGACACGACTGCAGCCCGAATCGCTAAACGGAATTACACCAAATTTGGCAGAAAGCTAGCTGTTGCTCCAGAAAGAGCCTTTTTTGCGATTTGCTGTAAATCTGTTTAGTAGTTTGGGAGTTATTAAAGAAAATATATTTATGCATATCTAGGGAAGCGGACCCTCCGTGAATACGAAAGATCTCATGGTGAGATCTGATTGGCTGCCACCACTTCAACTAGGAAGTGGTGGCTGTAGTGACCTGGGGTCAGGGGCACTAGGACCCTGCACTCGGACCTAGGGGAGGGGACAGAGACCGGACACCACTTCCGGTCAGGGAGTGGGGCGGGCACTTGACTGGACGAGGGCAGAGGGAACAGACGTACATGTGGGCACGAGTCAACCAAGTAATAAAGAATATAAGCATTGCTTACCTGTCTCAGCATGGGTCACTTCGCAGGACACGACAACTGGCGACGAGCAGGTGGGATCCGGAGCCACCACAAGAAACCACCTCGCCACCACGTCCACGCAGAACCAGGAGCCCACCATGGTCCGCCGATCGACGAGACGACGTCAGGAGCACAGAAGAAGACGAAAACCAGGAGCCTACCCTGGTCCGTCGGGCCCCAAAGAAGAGAAGACGCAAAATCGGGAGCCCACCCCGATCGCGAAAGAAACAGAGCCAGGAGCCCACCCTGGTCCGTGTGCGGCATCCACGGCGACATCGGGAGCCCACCCCGGCCGCACCAAGGAGAGTGAGGTGAGGGAAGTGCAAAATAAGTGCCCGATCGTGGAAAAGCCGCCCGCCGACTAAACGAGAGCCTAAGTGTTCCGCGTTGAGATTCAACTCGAAATCTCGCGAGAGCTCGGCGGCCATCTTGAAGTCAGGCGGGACAGCCAATGAAGAGCTGAGGAAGGCCCGGCGGCCATTTTGAAGTCAGGCAATGCAATAGATAGCAACTCTCACCCACAGAAGTACCGGCGGCCATCTTAGAGTCAGGCTGGACAGCGAATGAGAGGCTGGAGAGGGCCAGGCGGCCATTTTGAAGACAGGCATTAACAAAAAGCCAGAAGAAAAGGTGAAAATAAAGAACCAAAAGGAAATTGCAGCACGAAAAAAGAAAGAAGGAACACAGCATTACAAAAGGAAATGAAATGAAATTAAATGAAATTTGTACTTGTAAAGCGCACTGTTACCCAAGGGTGTCCTGGCGCTGTACGCATACCGCTGTGGAACCCTTCCTGTCTTTTCCCTGTGAAATGTCCACTCCTGGGCACCCCCAAGGTGAAGCCAGGCATCCCAGCGCTGGTGGGGCCGTTGTGGAGATTAAGCAAGCTATTGCCCAGAGTTGCAGAGTGGGACCCATGATTAGAATAGGCACCGAGGCGAGAATTATCAGGTCCGAGGAAATTGAGCCCAAGACCCGCCGAGGCGGGAATTGAACCCTGGTCCCGGGCCAGATCTCTGCATCAGGGTCTGCCGCTCTAACCATTGAGCCACACTTCTCCACTAGGAAGACAAAGGAAAGGGAGAACCATGGCCAACGAAAGTGACAAACCCAGCGCACAGGCAATATTTCGCAGACCACTACCATTCAGCATATCGGAACCCCAGACAGGCATCAGGTGGGAACGCTGGATTCGGCAATTCGAGCGCTACATGCGAACCACAGACATCGCAGAGGCCAAACACGTTGACCTCTTCTTGAATCTCGCAGGAGATGAAGTAGAAGACCTGCTCACAACATTCCCCAGCGACAAAACAGCGACGTACAAGGGACTGATACAGTGTCTCACAGAGAAGTTCGACCCGCAAAGACACATCGACTTCGAGAGATACACATTTAACACTGCGTGTCAACGAGCAGAGGAGTCCCTAGACGATTTTGCGACAAGACTGCGAAAGCTAGCAACGTATTGCGAATTTGACAAGTTCGACAATGAACAAGCAATACGACTGCGCATTGTTAGAATTGGGGGTCTCTAGTTGGCAGAGGTAGGTACCTTTGACCAAATAGGGACCCTTGCGTCTAGTCAGGGTAAGGGGGATACACTCCTAAAATAACCCCTGCTCACCCCCTTGGTAGCTTGGCACGAGCAGACAGGCTTATCTCAGAGGCAGTGTGTAAAGCATTTGTGAACACATACAGTAATCAAGTGACAACACTACAGATGGACACCACACCAGCTGTATATTAAAAATAAGTATCTTTTATATAGATTTAACACAAGACCACAAAACGACAAAAATCCACAATACTGTACTTTAAAATGGTAGAATTAGCTCAGTTCTCTTAAGATGGTAAATGCGACACTTTGAGTTCAATGTACCTTTGGATGCGTAACGCTATACAACGAAAGTGTTGCAGGGAAGGTGATGCGTCGGTTCCTTACACGCAAGAACGGTGATGCGTCGGGTCCCTACTGATGCGTAGGGGATGCGTCGGTTCTTCTCTGCGAGGGGAGGTGATGCGTCGGTTTCTTACTGCGCTTTCGTGGCGATGCGACCAGCAACGCCGTGATGCGATGAAGAGCCGGTGCAATGAACAAAGATGGCATCTTCTTCTTGATGCAACACGATGCGTGCACGCCCGACGGCCGTGCGGTGACTCAACGATTCTTCGGAGCCGCGACAGGCCCACACTTCCCGGTGATGCGGCGGCGTCTTATGCAACGTCGGTCCTCTTCTCCGGCGATGCGGGGCGCTTCGGCAACGATGCTTCTGAGCCGCGACAGGCCCTGCGACACGCTTCCCGGTGATGCGGCGGCGTCTGATGCGACGTCGGTCCTCTTCTCCGGCGATGCGAGGCGCTTCGGCAATGATGCGACAGCCGTGCAGCGACTCAACGATTCTTCTGAGCCGCGACAGGCCCTGCGACACGCTTCCCGGTGATGCGGCAGCGTCTGATGCGACGTCGGTCCTCTTCTCCAGCGATGCGAGGCGCTTCGGCAACGATGCGACAGCGGCAGCGACACTCTACTCCGTTGATGCGGCGGCGTCTGATGCGACGTCGATCCTCTTCTTCGGCGATGCGAGGTGCTTCGGCGGCGGCGCTTCTCCTTCGTGAGTCGCGCTTCCAGCTCCTTGCGACACGCAGTCCCTCAGAAAGTACAGCTCAACAGCAGGCACTTTACAGAAAGACTCTTGGGGAGCTGGTTGGTGAAGTCTGTTGTCCCTGAGACTTCAGCAGGAGGCAAGCTCTTCTCTCAAGCCCTTGGAGATCTTTTACAAGTTGATGAAAGTACACACAAAGTTCCTTTCTCCTTTCTTTGGCAGTCAGGCAACCACTGCAGGCCAATCCCCCAAACAGCACTCAGCTTAGGGATAGTCTCTTCCTCAGTTTCTCTGGTTCCTCTCCTCAGCAAAGGTTTCTTCTTGTTTCCCAAAGTGATCTGATCTCCAGTTCTGGGGTTTGGGTCCCCTCTTTTATACACATATTCTCTTTGTTCTCTGAAGGCAGAGAGGCCTTTGCCTAGTCCAAACCAGTTCTGGTCAGTCCTGGAGCACTTTGTTGACAAGACTCCTTCTTTCCTTTCACAGTGTAGGCCAGGGACATCAGACACACCACAGGAGGTGGAGCCAGCATTGTGGAGGGAAGGCACAGCCCTATTCAGGTTCCAGGTGCAACTCCTCCCACCTATCTCCATGCAGATCTCTCTATTCAGCCCTGTGCTGACTCACCCTGTCTCCTGGAGTCCCCCAGCCCCTGTCACTCACAAACCCAGACAAGGAATACACAACCTAGCAGAGGCAGGCTTGGATAGTTAGGCAAGAAAATACCTACTTTCTAAATGTGGTATTTTCAAACACAGAATGTTAAAACCAACTTCACTAAAAGATGTATTTTATCATTCTGAGTTCAGGCATACTAAATTCGTTTTTCTACCATGTTCCCTGGGTCAGTTAGGATTATAAGCTGTAATAATCAAACTGCCCATTCTGGCCTATGGAGAACAGGTAGCCTTGCAATAGTGAAAAACGAAAATGGCTGTAATTCACTATTAGGACATGCCACATACACAAGGGCATGTCCTACCTTATCCTTACAATGCACCCTGCCCTTGGGCCTACCATAGGGGTGACTAATATGCAGAAAAGGGAAGGTTTAGGGACTGGCAAGTGGGTGTACTTGCCCAGTCAACATGGCAGCACCAGACTGCACGCAGGCTCGGCAATGGCAGACCTGAGACACACTTTTACAGGCTGCTTCTGTGGGTGGCACAACCAGTGCTGCAAGCCCACCAGCAGCATTTGGTTTACAAGCCCTGGGCACACTCAGTGCACTGTACTAGGGTCTGACAAGTAAACCAAACCAACCAATCATGGAATCTCTAATCCATACATCAATTTACCATAGGGAGCACTTGCACTGTGGCACTGAATAGCAGTGGCACAGTGCCCAAAGCATCTATAACCAGCAAAAACATATGAGGCAACAGCAAAAAATGGAAGGGAGACCCACGCCAACAGTGCCAGGTCTAACACGTGTCCCCTCCAGCTGAAATGTGGGGAGAACTACCCTACCTCCTGGGAGTTCTCTTCACTAAGGCGGAAAAATCTGGACAGACCATCAGCATTGGCGTGTTCTGTATCAGGGCGGTGTTCCACCGTGAAGTCCATCCCCTGTAGGGAAATGGACCACCTCAACAGCTTTGGATTCTCACCCCTCATCTGCATCAACCATCTGAGGGGCCTGTGGTCTGTCTGAACCCGGAAGTGAGTCCCAAACAGGTATGGTCTCAGCTTCTTCAGCGCCCAGACCACAGCAAATGCCTCACGCTCAATCGCACTCCACCTCTGTTCCCGTGGAAGTAACCTCCTACTGATGAAGGCTAGGGGTTGATCTAGGCCCTCCTCATTTATCTGTGACAAAACAGCCCCCACACCATGCTCTGAAGCGTCTGTTTGAATGATAAACTCTCTTGAGAAGTTGGGTGCCAGGAGCACGGGCGCCGTGCACATGGCAGTTTTCAGGGCCTCAAAAGCTTTCTGACAGGTGTCAGTCCATATCACTTTCTTGGGCTGCTTCCTGGAAGTCAGCTCTGTCAAGGGTGCAACGATGCTGCCATACCCCTTGACAAACCTCCTGTAATACCCAGTGAGTCCTAAAAGGCTCTCACCTCTGTCTGGGTCTTGGGGGCTCCCAAGCCAGGATGGTCTCAATCTTGGGCTGTAGGGGCACCACCTGGCCGCTCCCAACCTGGTGTCCCAAGTACACCATGGAACCCTGCCCGATCTGGCACTTACTCGCCTTGATCGTGAGGCCTGCCCTCTGCAGCGCCATCAACACTTCCCAGAGGTGGCGCAGATGTTCTTCCCAACTGGCGCTGAACACTGCAATGTCATCCAGGTAGGCGGCACTGAACTCTTCCAGTCCAGCCAACACCTGGTTGACCAACCTCTGAAAGGTGGCAGGGGCATTCTTCATCCCAAAGGGC
This sequence comes from Calotriton arnoldi, assembly GCA_963921515.1. Taxonomy (NCBI): domain Eukaryota; kingdom Metazoa; phylum Chordata; class Amphibia; order Caudata; family Salamandridae; genus Calotriton; species Calotriton arnoldi. The sequence goes on from CAWUFW010002252.1 coordinate 2,097,447, forward strand.
ATAACCCGGAACTGGTAGTGCCCATCTGGTGTGGAGAATGCTGACCTCTCTCTTGCCCCATCAGTCAAGGCGATCTGCCAGTACCCAGACGTTAGGTCAAACGTGCTGAGGTACCGGGCAGCCCCTAACCGATCGATGAGCTCATCAGCTCTGGGGATGGGGTGCACGTCAGTCCTCGTGACTGAATTGAGCCCTCGGTAGTCCACACAGAACCGGAGTTCTGGCGTGGCACCCAGTGCGGCAGCCTTTGGGACCAAGACCACTGGGCTGGCCCAAGGACTGTTAGAGGACTCAATCACCCCTAACGCAAGCATCTTGGAGACCTCCTCCTTGATGCAAGCTCTCACCCTGTCAGTTACCCTGTAAGTTTTGTGCTTAACAGGAGGACTGTCTCCAGTGTCCACATCATGGGCGCACCAATCAGTGACACTGGGAATCAGGGAGAACAGATCAGAAAACTGTCCCAGCAACTGGTGGCAGTCATTCTGTTGCTCAGGGGTCAGGGTGGAAGAGAGGTTCATACCATCCACTGACCCATCTCGCTCTGTCGCCGACAGGAGGTCAGGAAGAGGCTCGGTCTCCTCCTCCATTCCAGCATCTGTCGCTAAGAGCATGCCCACTTCGGACCTCTCCAAGAGGGGCTTCAGGCGGTTGACATGCAGGACCCGCAAGGGGTTCCTGGGAGACCGCAAGTCCACCAAGTAGGTAACAGGACTCTTGCGCTCCACCACCTCAAATGGTCCAGTCCACTTATCCTGGAGCGCACAAGGCTCCACTGGGGCCATGACCCACACTTTCTGACCAGGCTGAAGCTCTACCAGAGTGGCATTCTGGTCGTACCACCGCTTCATCTCTTCCTGGCTGTCTTCCAGATTCGCCTCAGCGAGTTGCCTGAAACGCCTAGTCTGGTTCCTGAAGGCCAGCATGTAGCTATATACATCCTGGGGAGGTTTCCTGTGAGATTGCTCCCAGCCTTCCTTGACCAAACTCAGAGGTCCTCTCACTGGGTGACCATAGAGAAGCTCAAAGGGACTGAACCCTAGAGATTTCTGTGGCACCTCACGGTATGCAAAGAGCAGGCATGGTAAGAGGACGTCCCACTTACGCCTCATAGGTTCCTCAAGACCCATAATCATGCCTTTTAGGGTCCGGTTGAATCTCTCAACCAACCCATTTCCTTGGGGGTGGTAAGGAGTGGTGAACTTGTAAGTTACCCCACACTCCTGCCACAGGGACTTCATATACTTGGAAATGAAATTTGTACCTCGGTCAGACACTACCTCTCTAGGGAATCCAACTCGGGAGAAAATTCCCATCAGTGCTCGTCCCACCACGGGGGCCGTCACTGTCCTCAGAGGTATGGCTTCCGGGTACCGGGTGGCAAGGTCAACCAAGACCAGGATGAACCTGTTGCCCATGGCTGTCTTGGGGTCCAGTGGCCCCACAATGTCAATACCCACCCGTTCAAAGGGGGTGCTGACCACAGGGAATGGCTGGAGAGGAGCCTTCTGCTTCCTCCCACTCTTTCCACTTGCCTGGAAAGTCTGACAGGTCCTGCAATGAGTGTCTGAACTCTTGCGCATTTGGGGCCAATAAAAGTGGGTGACAAGCCTCTCAAAGGTCTTGTCCTGCCCCAAATGTCCTGCTAACGGCACATCGTGAGCCAGCCCCAGTAGGAAGGCTCTGAAGCGCTGGGGTACCACCAGCACAAGGGCTGACCCAGGCTCAGCAACCTTAGGCTCAGTATACAGGAGATCATTCTCCCAGTAGATCCAATGTGATCCAGACTGATCACCTGCTGCCTGGTCTGCAGCCTGCTGCCTCAAACCCACAAGGGAAGGGCATTCCTTCTGCTCCTTGCAGAACTCTTCCCTGGAGGGTCCTCCTTCCTGCTGCCAATGGGTCAGCTCAGGCAGGTCCCCCAGTTCAGCTACCTGTTCCCCTGTAGGTTCCAGGGCATCCCCCTCAGGGTCTACCTCCTCCTGGACCGTGGGAACTTCAGGGGCCGGTTTCCCGTGCCCCCTGCCTCTTCTCTTTAAGGCAGGCACCTGGGCCCCCCTCTCAGGCTCCAGGTCCTCTTGAACACCCTTACTGGCTGCCATGGACCATGTGGTCACACACGCCCAGTCAGGCAGACCCAACATCTCCAAATGAGCACTTCGCTCCACCTTCGCCCAAGGTGAGCTCTCCAAATCGTTCCCCAACAAACAGTCAACAGGCATGGCTGGCCTCACAGCTACTTGAAGAGTACCAGAGACCCCCCACTCAAAGGGAACCTGAGCCACCTTGCAGTGGCTCTCTGTGTTGTCAGCGGCAACAACTGGGTAAAATGCATTGGGGACAACCTGCTCTTCAGACACCAGGTGACACTTGACAGCTGTCACACTGGCTCCTGTGTCTCGAAGAGCCTCCACTCTATGGCCATTGATGGTCACCCACTGCCTATACTTTTTAGTGTTATCAGGCAGTTGGGTCCTGGGGACCACCTCACAGTCTCCTAAAGAGACAAGGGACATCTCTGCGGGACCCCACCCACCTTGGACACCCCTCTCCTCCCCCAGGGCTACACTTGCCATCTGCCGGGGTGGAGCACCAGTGGGTGCTGTCTTACCAAACTGTGGGCACTTGGGATCATTAGACTTATGACCCACTTCACCACACTTGTAGCACCTCAGGGGTCCCCTGGGAACAGGCCTACCTGTCAGGGCCCCGTTCTTCTTCTCAGGGGGAGGCTGGGAACCCTTCCCTTGGGTCCCTTGGGGATTACTTTGGGGCCCTTTCTGGAACTCCCTCTGTTTACCCTTGTCCCCCCCACTCTTCTGCTGGGGACCCTGCCCAATCTTGGCGGAGTCTCCCACGTGACCCTTGTGGACCTGGGTGCTCACCCAGTGGTCCGCCTCCTCAGCAAGCTTCCTAGGGTTAGTCAGCCTGCTATCAATCAGGTGCTGGCGTAGCTCTGGAAAACAATTACTTGACAAGTGCTCCCATGCAATTAAATCAAAGAGCCCTTCAAAATCATTAACTTTGCTACCCTTCACCCAACAATCCAATGCTCTGCAGAAAAAAGTGACATATTCTACCCAGGTACCTGACTCCACCTTCTTGCAATTTCTAAACCTCTGTCTATACAATTCAGGAGTCAACCCATACCTGGACATCAATGCATCTTTGATGTGGCCATAAGAATTATGGACTTCAGAAGGCAAGTCTAACAGTGTGTCCCGCCCCTCACTAAGGAACCGCCCCCACAACCCCGCTCCCCAATCCTTCTCAGGGACCCGGTGGGAAGACATGGCTACCTCATAGGCTTTGAACCACTGCCCAATATCATCATTCTTATAAAACTCTCTCACCACATCTTTAGGAATATACACCCTAGCTTCAACAGGCATTGACGGTGTGCTGCCACCAGAGGGAGTAATCTCTAAGCTCCTAGCTTTCAACTCCAAATCCCTCAAACTTTTTTCATGCTCCAACTGCATTCTCTTTTCTTCCAGGGCCAATCTCCTATTTTCTAACTCCAGTTGCCCACCCAACTTGAGCTTGGCAAGCTCCAATTCGTGCATCCTGTTTTCCTTCCTGTCCGCCAACTCCTCTGGGGACAGGCTTTTGGCAGAGACACTGCTACCTACTGGGGAGGTTGCTCTCCTCCCCTGTGGACCCAATGGCCCCTCCAGCTGCTCATCTGCATTCTCAGCCCCTTCCTCATTCTCAGGGGTATTCCTTGCTTCCACCCAGGCCCTCAGCGCCTTTTGGAGCTCATCCTTCTTGGTGAGACCGGTCATAGCAACTTTGAATTTCCTGCAGAAGTGTTTTAGCTGTTTCACATTGTAGCATTCTAGTCTCTCCTCTTCCCACTCATAATCAACAGATGCTATGGATGCTGCTTTATCCATGGTGGTTAAACTTGGCAGTTCTTTGCAAAAATAGAAAATCCCAGAAAAAACAATCTACCAAAAGTATGTGGTCGCGTTTTGGTCTGCACTCACTAGTAGTGTTCACCAATCACTGTACATGAGTCACAAATGCAAGTCCAGAATCCTCACCGCTGACCACCAATGTTAGATTTGGGAGTCTCTAGTTGGCAGAGGTAGGTACCTTTGACCAAATAGGGACCCTTCCGTCTAGTCAGGGTAAGGGGGATACACTTCTAAAATAACCCCTGCTCACCCCCTTGGTAGCTTGGCACGAGCAGACAGGCTTATCTCAGAGGCAGTGTGTAAAGCATTTGTGAACACATACAGTAATCAAGTGACAACACTACAGATGGACACCACACCAGCTGTATATTAAAAATAAGTATCTTTTATATAAATTTAACACAAGACCACAAACGACAAAAATCCACAATACTGTACTTCAAAATGGTAGAATTAGCTCAGTTCTCTTAAGATGGTAAATGCGCCACTTTGAGTTCAATGTACCTTTGGATGCGTAACGCTATACAACGAAAGTGTTGCAGGGAAGGTGATGCGTCGGTTCCTTACACGCAAGAACGGTGATGCGTCAGGTCCCTACTGATGCGTAGGGGATGCGTCGGTTCTTCTCTGCGAGGGGAGGTGATGCGTCGGTTTCTTACTGCGCTTTCGTGGCGATGCGACCAGCAACGCCGTGATGCGATGAAGATCCGGTGCAATGAACAAAGATGGCGTCTTCTTGATGCGACACGATGCGTGCACGCCCGACGGCCGTGCGGCGACTCAATGATTCTTCGGAGCCGCGACAGGCCCTGCGACACGCTTCCCGGTGATGCGGCGGCGTCTGATGCGACGTCGGTCTTCTTCTCCGGCAATGCGGGGCGCTTCGGCAATGATGCTTCTGAGCCGCGACAGGCCCTGCGACACGCTTCCCGGTGATGCGGCGGCGTCTGATGTGACGTCGGTCCTCTTCTCCGGCGATGCGAGGCGCTTCGGCAATGATGCGACAGCCGTGCGGCGACTCAACGATTCATCTGAGCCGTGACAGGCCCTGCGACACGCTTCCCGGTGATGCGGCGGCATCTGATGTGACGCCGGTCCTCTTCTCCGGCGATGCGAGGCGCTTCAGCAACGATGCGGCAGCGGCGGCGACACTCTTCTCCGTTGATGCGGCGGCGTCTGATGCGACGTCGATCCTCTTCTTCGGCGATGCGAGGCGCTCCGGCTGCGGCGGCGACGCTTCTCCTTCGTGAGTCGCGCTTCCAGCTCCTTGCGACACGCAGTCCCTCAGAAAGTCCAGCTCAGCAGCAGGCACTTTACAGAAAGACTCTTGGGGAGCTGGTTGGTGAAGTCTGTTGTCCCTGAGACTTCAGCAGGAGGCAAGCTCTTCTCTCAAGCCCTTGGAGATCTTTTACAAGTTGATGAAAGTACACACAAAGTTCCTTTCTCCTTTCTTTGGCAGTCAGGCAACCACTGCAGGCCAATCCCCCAAACAGCACTCAGCTTAGGGATAGTCTCTTCCTCAGTTTCTCTGGTTCCTCTCCTCAGCAAAGGTTTCTTCTTGTTTCCCAAAGTGATCTGATCTCCAGTTCTGGGGTTTGGGTCCCCTCTTTTATACACATATTCTCTTTGTTCTCTGAAGGCAGAGAGGCCTTTGCCTAGTCCAAACCAGTTCTGGTCAGTCCTGGAGCACTTTGTTGACAAGACTCCTTCTTTCCTTTCACAGTGTAGGCCAGGGACATCAGACACACCACAGGAGGAGGAGCCAGCATTGTGGAGGGAAGGCACAGCCCTATTCAGGTCCCAGGTGCAACTCCTCCCACCTATCTCCATGCAGATCTCTCTATTCAGCCCTGTGCTGACTCACCCTGTCTCCTGGAGTCCCCCAGCCCCTGTCACTCACAAACCCAGACAAGGAATACACAACCTAGCAGAGGCAGGCTTGGATAGTTAGGCAAGAAAATACCTACTTTCTAAAAGTGGTATTTTCAAACACAGAATGTTAAAACCAACTTCACTAAAAGATGTATTTTATCATTCTGAGTTCAGGCATACTAAATTCGTTTTTCTACCATGTTCCCTGGGTCAGTTAGGATTATAAGCTGTAATAATCAAACTGCCCATTCTGGCCTATGGAGAACAGGTAGCCTTGCAATAGTGAAAAACGAAAATGGCTGTAATTCACTATTAGGACATGCCACATACACAAGGGCATGTCCTACCTTATCCTTACAATGCACCCTGCCCTTGGGCCTACCATAGGGGTGACTAATATGCAGAAAAGGGAAGGTTTAGGGACTGGCAAGTGGGTGTACTTGCCCAGTCAACATGGCAGCACCAGACTGCACGCAGGCTCGGCAATGGCAGACCTGAGACACACTTTTACAGGCTGCTTCTGTGGGTGGCACAACCAGTGCTGCAAGCCCACCAGCAGCATTTGGTTTACAAGCCCTGGGCACACTCAGTGCACTGTACTAGGGTCTGACAAGTAAACCAAACCAACCAATCATGGAATCTCTAATCCATACATCAATTTACCATAGGGAGCACTTGCACTGTGGCACTGAATAGCAGTGGCACAGTGCCCAAAGCATCTATAACCAGCAAAAACACATGAGGCAACAGCAAAAAAATGGAAGGGAGACCCACGCCAACAGTGCCAGGTCTAACACGCATCATCGAAGGTTGCCAGTCCGTGGAGTTCCGCGCACGTATTCTGAAGGAACCAACGACGCTGGAGAAAATACTGACAATGGCCCGAGCATAAGCAAGAGCAACGACACATGCCAAAGAGATGGAGCAGGGCAAAGATAGAAGGGCAGAACAAGTGAATCGCGTAATGGGAAGCAGCAAGAAAAAAGACAGCACACCGCCAACGAAAAGACAAGAAAGAACGTGCTACTGGTGCAGCCTTGACTTCCCACACATCGGTGCATGCCCGGCAATGGGCCAGAAATGCAGAAAGTGCAACAGAGACAATCATTTTGCGAGTGCCTGCATGAGTAGACAGTTTAAAAATGAGCGAGGAAGACCGGCAAGACCGTGAGCAGTAACGAGCAGGCATGCCAGGCACATGGAGACGGCAAATCGCAGCTCCTCAGGTGAATCGGGAGGAACAGTCGCGTCGGAAAGGGCGGAAAGACTGTACTTGATGTCAGATGCACCCAAGGAAGAACGAAGGCCAGAGCACATCAACACTGTGGAGAAGCAGCAAATCAAGAAAACAGCAACTGTGGAGATTGAAGTAGGATGCCACAGCAAACGCTTCGTGCTTGATAGTGGGGCCACGTGCAACATCATGTGCACGTCGGAGTACGAGAAGATGAAGACAAGACCGCCACTATCACCATCGACCGTCGATGTTTTCACCTGGGGCTCGAAGAAGCCAGTGGTAAACATGGGGAAGTTCATAGAAACACTAACGTACAAGAACCGGTCATGCAGAGAAGAGATACATGTGCTACGGGGAGACATCCCAGCACCATGCCTACTGAGCAATGTCACGGCGCAGGTAATGGGCCTCCTAGCCATGACATACCACATGTCAGAGAAACGGAACATTCTACAAGAACATCCAGCCATACTACAAGGCCTAGGGAGGTTAAAAGGGAAACAAATAACATTGCACATCAACGAGGCAGTCAAACCTGTGGCGCAGCAGCACCGACGAGTGCCCATACACCTACAACCTCAGGTCGAAGAGGAAATACAGAGTCTGCTGGCACAAGACATCATTGAGCCTGCAGAAGGGCAGACTCCCTGGGTGTCTCCCATAGTGGCGGTTCCAAAAAAGAACACCTCAAAGATCCGCATATGCGTGGACATGAGGATACCAAACACAGCCATTGAAAGAGAACGACACCCTGGGCCACACCTAAACGACGTGATAAGCTGTCTCAATGGAGCATGCCAATTCTCGAAGCTGGACCTGTGCAAAGGGTACCATCAACTGGAGCTCGACGAGCAATCGAGATACATTACCACGTTCTCCACGCACATGGGCCTGTTCCGCTACAAGCGACTGAGTTTCGGCATATCATCAGCTGCGGAGATATTTCAGGAAACAATAAGGCAGGTGATCAGGCCGGTAAAGAACAGTCTAAACTACAGCGACGACATCCTGGTGTTTGGTCGGTCTGATGAAGCACATGACAATGCCCTACGTGAAGTATGCCTGCAGCTGGAACAAGCAGGACTAACGTTAAACGTTGACAAATGCGAGTTAGGAAGAAGTGAACTGGTATTCTTTGGACACATCTTCTCTAAAAAAGGAATGAGGCCAGACCCCAGCAAGGTAGAGACATTAAAAAAGGCGAATCCTCCAATAGATGTTGCAGAAGTGAGGTCGTTTCTTGGTCTTGCTAGTTACTGTGCCCGCTATATAAAAGACTTTGTCACGGTGAGCACACCACTGCGGGACCTAACAAAGCAGGGTCAAAAGTTCATCTGGTCACAAGAGTGTGGCTGGGCATTTGAAGCCATCAGACAGGCCGTGATGGCCGTAGACCATCTTGCCTACTTCGATCCGCTGCTATGCACCGAGCTGCCCGTAGACGCCAGCCCGGTAGGGCTAGGGGCAATCTTAGCACAACACCTGCCAGGGAGAGATTCACCAAGAAAAATTGTTGCATACGCAAGCAAAAGTCTGTCTGACGTTGAAAAAGCAAACTCCCAACCTGAAAAGGAGAGCTTAGCAGTGGTCTGGGCGTGCGAACACTATCACATGTTCATTTACGGAAAACCATTTACCATCGTCACTGACCATCAGGCTCTAGTGACAATATATGGCAATCCGAATGCAAAGATGCCGCCTCGCATTGAGCGCTGGGGCATAAGACTGATGAACTACGATTTCAAGATAGTGCACAAGCCGGGCAAAGAACACAACCCGGCTGACTACATGTCTCGACACCCCTTACCACAGGCACCAGAGAAGACCTCAATGGCAGAAGAATATCTCAACTTCGTACTAAGACAGAACACGCTGGCGCCTATAACACTGGCTGAACTAGAACAGGAGACAGAAAAGGACGACACAATGCAAGCGGTGAAAGCAACAACAAGACAGCAAAGATGGAGACACATCAACAACAACTGCGCAATGGGGGACGGAGTCAACAAGGAGGAAATGATATCATTCAAGAAGATACACGACGAGCTATCAGAGACTGAAAATGGCATACTAATGCGAGGAACAAGGATAGTAATACCAAAAGGGCTACCTCGACAGACTGTCAATTTGGCACACGAGGCGCACAGAGGCATAGTCGCGGCAAAGAAGATGCTACGGGAGAAGGTATGGTTCCCTGGTCTAAACAAAATGGTGGAAGACACCATCATGAGCTGTCACATCTGTCAAACAACAGGCCAGCCAGCGAAGCCGGAACCATTACAAATGTCAGAACTTCCAAAGGCAGTGTGGACAACGTTGGCGGCAGACTTCTATGGGCCTTTAGACACGGGCAACTATTTGCTCGTGATCATTGACGAATACTCAAGGTTTCCCATAGTACGCCACGTCTCCTCCACATCAGCAACCGCAACACTACCGGTACTGGATGACATATTTGCAGCCTGGGGATCACCAGAGACACTAAAGACAGACAACGGTCCTCCGTTCTCAGGGAGGAGTTCAAAAATTCATGACCTACCTAGGCATTCATCACAGGAAGATAACGCCTCTGTGGCCACAAGCGAATGGCATGGTGGAGAGGTTCATGGGCAACATAAAGAAAGCTGTCCAAAGAGCAAAGCTGGCACAGATCTCCATAGGACAGGCGCTCTGTCAAGTATTACGAGACTATAGAAACACCCCCCACAGCTCCACAGGGAGATGTCCAGCTGAGTTAGTGCTGGGAAGGACAAGCAGAACACGGCTACCACAGTTAGAAGCGAGGAGGCCATCAGGACACAGCAGCATTGCTGTCAGGGACCAGGAGGCAAAAGAGAAGATGAAAGCATACGCGGACGCCAGGAGACATGCCACTACAGTGCACCTCAAGCAAGGAGACCAAGTGATAGTGCGTCAGCGGCAACGGAGAAAGTCTGACAGTCCATTCTCCAAGGACCAGCTAATCGTAACGGAGGTCAAAGGGCCAATGATCACGGCGGAGGCAGGCCCATACCGAATAACAAGAAACAGTTCTCATTTCAAAGGAGTGAAGACCATCGACGAAGACGGAGAGGACACGGGGGCAGAAACCACAGGAGCACAGGAGAGAAACAGAGCAACAGACAAGGAAGGAAGATGGACGGACAAGAGTGAAGGACAAGAAGAGGAATCACAGGAAGAAAAGGAAGGGACTTGTCCAAAAAGAGTGAGCAAAATTACAAAAAGACTGATTGAAGAAATGTAGCGATGGGGATGAACTCATGTCTCTCCATTCTTCCCATTTTCCATATCTCTCTCTCTCTCTCTCTCTATCTATCTTTCTCTTTTCCCCTATCGTTTCGACAATACACAAGATCTCTCTCTCTCTCTTCACATTCTTTCGTGACAAGGGGGGAGATGTAGTGACCTGGGGTCAGGGGCACTAGGACCCTGCACTCGGACCTAGGGGAGGGGACAGAGACCGGACACCACTTCCGGTCAGGGAGTGGGGCGGGCACTTGACTGGACGAGGGCAGAGAGAACGGACGTGCATGTGGGCACGAGGCAACCAAGCAATAAAGAATATAAGCATTACTTACCTGTCTCAGCGTGGGTCACTTCGCAGGACACAACAGTGGCAGCGATCTTGAGACTCGGACTCGGCTCTGTCCCAAGAAAAAACATTTTAAAAAACACATGGGGGCAGAGTAGGAATTCCCTGACCCCCCCTAGGCCTGGTGGTAGGGCCCAATAGGGACCCGGCAGTGAGATGAAAACATTTTTTAAAAAACAACTTTCCTGCAAATTCATGGAGGATTTGCAGGAGCATTTTTAAAAAAAAACCACAAGCACAGGTTCCCGTGTTTGTGGTTTTCTAGCCTCCCAGGTGGGCTAGGTCCCGGGGGAATTCATTATTTTCGGATAAACAAGCAGTGGTGTGAGTCTACAAGTGATTGTTTGTTGTGTTTTGTGATCAGCAGTTTAGGAAGCAGTGACCTTTTGTGAGCAGACTCTCCAGTCCTCTGCAATTTCCTTGGAGAGCAGCAGGGGTCCCCCACCTGCTCAGATGAAAAGGAGGTGGTAGCTGTACTGCCAGCATTGCAGAGTTCACAAAGCACAGAGCAAGCTGCCAGTAGCAAACCTCTGCATTATCATCACACTTCCTTCCTATTCCAAATCCCGGGCCCCTTGTGAGCATGCGCTATTTCCTCTCTTGCTTTATTTGGTGGTGTGCTGGTGTCGTGCAGTTCCTACTAATCCATAGGACCTGCACGTTTGTGGACAATATAAACTTTGGATGAGGTGCCTAGACTGATTCCATGCACCCCATAGAATATGTTGGCCTAGAGACCAGCTAGCTCAAGCCCCTCTAACCCAGGCAGCAAGCGGATGGTTACTAGCAACCATTGAACATGACAACCCTGACCCCTCAGGGATCGTGGTAACAGATCTAAAAGCCTTTTGCTCAGTCACTCAGTCTCTCTTGTTCTCAGAGAAGTATACAGAGAATTCACAATGGGACATTTTCAACATATTTTTTGAACCAATGTTATACTTGTATAGAGTACATGTGCTGCGAAAATCAGTAGAAAAAGCATATGAAAGTGATTACAAGCACCAAATAGTAAATAGCAGGTATAGTTCCATGATGGTGCTAAGAACAGTGCATGTAAGTAGGCATATAACACAAAGTAGTAATCAGGCGTACTCCTATTATGCAATCCCTACACTATGTGTATCTAGGGTGTGTGTGAGTGTGTAGCCAAGAATCCCCCCACAGGATGATCCAACCCCATTACCTGGTGGGACAGAATGTAGGACCTCATTGTGGTCACTGGACACCCCTCACGGAGATGTTAGGCAGCTGCTTGATGAAGCTTCAGCATGCAGGGACCTCTCAATGTCAGCTGAAGTTTTGCCTCTGCTAACCCCCGGAAATGCTAATTTATTTATAATTAAAAGCAACCTTGCAATGTAGAAGCAGATTAGCATTGTTATGGGTATGCAGATAGCCCTGTCGCCGTGGATGAAGATAGAATGACATTGGTACCGCATGTGCAAAGGCCTTTTACTCAGTGTTCGAAGCATCATGAGAAGGTTGCATGAAGCGAGATGTGTAAGCAAAGCAGTTTCAGAAAAATTAATCCAACGTTGTCACGCATGCAAATATGTGCAAAAGGTCATCGTAAAATGTTATTGTGCAGAAAGAGGGCAATGTAAGAAAATGTGCAGTGTTGCTGCAGGTGGCTAACTCGGACACATTGAATTTTCTGATTTCCTCGTCATTCCATTTTTATTCATCATCTGTCAGGAAATGAAGGTAAGCAACTGCTGAAAGTGGACCTTAAGCATGCTTTCTTGAGGTAAGAGGGGAGATTAGGAAACGTGCCCCTTGATCTTGTGAGATGCTCTATGTTGGGGGAGTGGTGACAGCAGAGCTGACTTCGGCACTGGCCATGCCTTCAGGGAAAGGCAGCTGCGGTGCACAGAATGGTGCAGGTGACAGGCATTTCCAAGAACTTGCTTTCTAACGAGATCTGAAAGATGGGTCCAGCAGCGGCTTTGTGAGGAAACCCTGGATGGTGTTAAACATGTTGGTGACGCTCAGCTGGTGCGGGCATTTCCGAGCATTAGCTAACAGTGCACTGAAGATGTTCATTCGATAAGATTCTGTTTGATCATAGTTTTGGACACGTGCACCAGGCTGTCCTGTTTTTTTGGATCCTGTTCCTTTTCTGCTGCCTGTTTTTTTTCCTGTTTTCAAAACCGCTTCCCTGTATGCTTCATATCATTAAAGTTTGTGTGAAAATAGAGCAGTGGCGGCTCCTCCACTAAGGCGAAGGAGCTTCGCCCCACTGCTGCAAAGCAGTGAAAGAAAGAACAAATAAAATGATAATAACTCGAGGTTGTTATCATTGTATTTGTTTCTGCTGCGCAGCTTTGTGGGATTGGCGGGGCTGCTCTGCTCTCAGGGCATGGGGAGGAGGGGATTGCCTAATCTGAGTCTGCAATGACTGTTTGGCCGGCCCTCTCGGCCTGTCAAACAGTCATGCGCACTTCGCATGTTCTCCATGCTGGCTGCATTACAGCCTGTGTGGAGAACATGCCCAGGCCCCCATTCCCTGGCTGAGCACAGATCCATGGCGCTCAGACCAATCACAACGCTGCATTGCAGCGTTGTGATTGGCTTAGGGGAGGGAACCTGGCTGCTTCCTGTTCCAGCCCCAGAGAGACTGAGACGACGTGGGGGAGATAGGCGAGGAGGTAGATTTTTTTTTCTTTTTTGTTTTACATCCCCCACACAGGCCCGCCCGCCACCCCCGATCCGTGCCGGCCGCTACTGAAATAAAAGCAGTCAAAATTCCCTCTTCAGGGGTTTAAGTAGCATTTAAGAAACTAGGTCATAAAAAATGCATAGCTTTCAGAAAGAAATGCAGGCATGAGAGTCCCTCAGAGAAACGTGACTGTGTTCAATTGGGGCACATTAACAAAGAAGGCTGGTTTAGGGAGCACGTTTTGTAAACGCTTTCTCTCTCCTGGCAGGTGAAAACCCAGAATCTGTTTTCCACTATGGCACTGTTTTCCTGTGTGTGTGAAAGCCCTGCTGACCTTCAGCCCAGAATTTATTTTAGGACAGTGGTAGGGGGGTGCCAAGGACAAGTAGGTGGCCAACTGGATTTGAGATCGGTGTCTTTGAATGTGATTTGTGTGCATGAAGAGGAAAGGGAAAATGTTATCCTCTCCAAATCCCAGGAAAATAATTTTTTTCCTTATTAGTAAAATGGACTTAGAGGAAGGACTCATAAATAGCTTTTGGTATGTTTAGGGTTTGTGCATTCTGCACAGTAAAGTGTATTATACCATGTGTTGTAGGAGATGAGACTAGAAGCCCCTCACTCAATGTCTTCTGAGTTTATTTTGTTGAATCTAGCTACAAGGTATCAGAATTTTGAGTATGCAAAATATTTTGTTCGATATATACTACATCTGTAAATCATTTGCAAATGAGAAGACAAGAAAATTGCACCTTGCTACACCTCGTCATGTACACCAGTTACCCTTTGGTGCATTTGTATGTCTTCCAACAAAATCTTTAATGTTCAGGAGTCAATTTTGTTAAGGAGTCCAAACGGAAAATGTCTTTTGAGGCTGAAAAATTCATTTTTCATAGTCTCCATAAATTTTATTTTTTATTGTTATATTGTATCCAACAATTTGCCATTCCTTCTATTATTTTTACAGCCAGTTTGTGTTTCATAGATATACAGCTTTCTCAATCACAAATATCCTTACTGTTTTAAATGGAACTATGGAAGTGCAGGAACTCACTATTTAGAATACATGTTTGCTTCTGGGAAGTGCTGTACTGTCGCATAAAATGTATTGCACAGTGCAAGGACTCTTACTTTCAAATTAAAGAATTGCAGGTATTCAGTACCGGGCAGTATCTACCCATTTGAAGCACTGAACATCTCCAAACTTCATCATGTATCGGCAAAGTGGTCCCTTCAAATGTACTGCTCTTTTCTATTACAATACATCTTTTAACATGACAATATGCTCCCATCGTTTTGCTGTATTTTCTCAATAATAACATATTATGAATATTGACTGTGATACAACCACTCTTGTTAATTTACCATACAGTGACCCTCAGCTAGGTTCTATCAAGCTATCTCAGCAAAAGCTTTTGTGTTTAGATGCCTGCTCTTGACATTAGGATATCCCATATGGCATAATTTGCCATAGCATTACTCGATTAGAACTACCTACTAAATAGCCTGTGCACATGTAATTATCTCTTATTACCCCTCTTAGTAGCATAGTTAAGATTAAACTCACCTAAAGGATCTCACCAAAGTTTGGAACCAACATTATGTGTATCCTTTTTACTCTCTCACTTACAGCTACTCCAACGTGTCCAATGCACTGACTTATATGATATCCCCTAAATAAACAACAAAATGGAAATCATAAAACCTTAAAAGATATATTTTCATTACTTTCACTAGATTTGATTATGTTGAAAAAAAACATTCTTTACAATTATCAAGAGTTAAACAATAACAAAACTCACCAGATATATGGAAGCTAAAACACAATCACATTCTGAGATATTTATACATCTCCCCATCATGAAGGGTATTTGCAGAAAATGTTTTAAAGTGTCTAATTACAAAACCCATTCATAATGGTTTTAACAGTTTGTGTCAATTTCTATATTCAGTTAGGGACAAGTTACTATCAATCACTTAACTCACGAGATGGAATATTTTCGACAGTGTGCCTGTAGTCCAAAAACTTGTAAAGAACTGCCGCCATCTTGCCTGCCCTTTTAAAACACTACTGATTTCCCACCAAACATAATGGACCACGACTAGCGAACCGGAAGTGTAAGTTACTTTCTTCTGAGTGCGGCTAGACTATGCCATCTTAGGAAGAGAGAAAGAATTATTTTATTAAAAAATGACTTCATAATGGGGCAGCGACCAAAAAGCAAATATTACTAAATTACATTTCGAAGTAAGATTATACTTCACAAACACATATCAGCTCAACTTGTCAAGGAAACTAATAAAATTGAATAAAATAGTACTGTGAGACCAAACATTTTTGTATCAAACTCAGAAAAATAAAATAAAAATAAATAACAAATAAAAAATAAAGGAAGAACCAGGATCAAACTCCCACCATACACAACCTGTCAGACCAATGCAGCGCAGTAGACATAGTAGACACTATGAACAACAACTTACATACCTAGAAAACAATTTAAACAGTATTATGAGACCCACAACAAAAAAATAATTTCTTCATTGGTTGCCACTTAAAAAAGAATGAGGGTAGAGAGTGGATCAAATCTCAAACCTACTCAACATAGGATCTGCCACAACAATGGAGCACCACTTTATCAGTGGGCACTATGAGCAACATTTAGCATACTTAGGCACATATGCAGATATACATTTTTTTTTTTACCAAGATTGTTCGTTATTAATGTCAATTCAGAACTAAGATAGCCATACATCATCAGTGTACAGCTAGATGATAATATTTGCAAGTCTTCACAGTGTACCGAACACTACATGGGACCAACCATCCAGATATACCACAAGCATCTCTTGAAACACAAATTTCTCGAAAATGGCTAAATAGATCTATACCAAATCAAAAAAGCACAGATTCTGAGTAAAGTTCTAACTTTTGCAAAATTTGATATTGTTCTGTTCAGCTGTTTTTCTGTAGGTACAACAGACGTTTCCTACTGGAATTAACATAAGATATCAAGGTTTTTGCCCCCCCTCCCTTTTTTTCTTGGCCCCCTACTTGAGTTCATGGAAGGAGTTGAGTGGGTTAACTTTTTTGGGAAAGTTATATGAAGATTTGTCAAAGGGTGGCAAAGTTATTAGCGAAACAAAACACACTCTTCCTGTGGATATTCCGAAATAGCTATAACAACAAAGTGACACAGCACTGTATATTTTATATTATCTACTGGCGGTCGCCAGTAGATAGTTATAGTTACAACCTATTATCCATAGGAAATCCGCGACATTCTATTTGAAATAACGTTGGCGCCGGTTGACGAATCTTCGTGAAAGTTTCCAACTTGTTGGAGCGCTCCGCTCCGCTCCTACCCTGAAAGTCTCGGGGTGATACGTGAAGCGGGGGCCGAGAAAAAAGGGGGTCCCAAAACGCGTTTTCCCCATTCATTTTTCCATAGGAACCTTTAGTCGCAGCTACAGCCCGAACTGCTGAACGGAATTACACCAAATTTGGCAAAGAGGTAGTCCTTGGTTCAGACTGGTGCCTTTTGCTTAAATGGTGTAAATCCGTTCAGTAGTTCCTGAGAAAATCAAAAGTAAAAGTACATATATATCTATGGGCGCGTTGGATACGCGTACCCTCAGCGCACCCTGCGCGCACCGTCCCGATCACGAGCTGCATGCTAATTGGCTGTCAGCTGGCTGTCAACATTCCGATTCAGGAAGTGTTGGCAGCCATTTTGTCCCTCGGTAGAACCGAGGGACAGAAACAAGTGCGCAAAGCGCAAAAGGGGGCAGGGTAGAAACACCCTGACCCCTAGGTCTGCTCAGGGGTCCCACAAGGACCCCTGGGCAGAAAAAGATTTTTTTTTTTAAATCGGCGGGATGCGCTTAGGGTGCGCGTATCCCGCCGAGAAAAAAAAAGAAACAAGTGTGCAAAACGCACAAAGGGGCAGGGTAGAAACACCCTAACCCCTAGGCCTGCTCAGGGGTCCCACAAGGACCCCTGGGCAAAAAAAGCATTTTTTTAAAAAATCGGCAGGATGCGCTCAGGGTGCGCGAATCCTGCCGAGAAATCGAAGCGCGGTCTCCCGCGCTCGACAGTATTTGCCCCCGGGTGGCCCAAGTCCCGGGGGCATGCTGGGGGGGGTTTATTTTATGTATGGGGGCCTCAAAGGGCCCCCAAGCCCCGGGGACCGCCACCCCCGGGGCTTTCTTTAAAAATGGTGCGGGAGGGCTCTGAGCCTCCCGCAGCCCCGGGACCACCACCTCCCGGGGCTTTTTTAAAAAAATTAAACAACCTGTGTGGGGGCTCCAGCCCCCACACGCCCGGGGACCGCCACCTCCCCGGGGCACTAACAAATTAAAATGGGGGTCCGTTTTGGACCCCGAAGCCCCGGGGACCACCACCTCCCCGGGGCTGTGCTGATGTAGGGAGGGGGGCCGCGCGGCCCCCTCCTGGAGCCCTTGATGGCCCTGGGGACCACCACCCCCAGGGCCGGCTCCTGCAGTGTCCCGGGGTGCCTACCCCCGGGACACTGTAGTTTGCTATGGCAGGACGGGAGCCTCGCGGCTCCCGTCCTGCCATAGCAAACTGCTTTGGATATTGGAAGAGAGAGCAGGGAAACCTGCTCTCTCTTCCAATATCCAAAGCGATTGCTTTTCCACATGGGGAGCAGCATGTCAGCTGCTCCCCATGTGGAACAGCAATGCCGGCTCCCAAGGGACGTGGGGAGCCGGCGGGACTGTGGGAGGATTGGGGACCCCCCACAGTCCCCAACGGAGAGGGCCAGCCCCGGGGGATGGGGTCCCCGGGGCAAGTAGTGGCCCGGGAGGGGGCCACGCGGCCCCCTCCCCAAAAAAGAGCAAAAAAAAATTTTTAAAAAGGAAAGGCCGGCCCCGGGGATGGGGTCCCGGGCCTTAAAATGGCCAGAGGAGGGGGACCACGCTGCCCCCTCAAAAAAAAAAATATAGAGGCCATGCCCCGGGGGATGGGGTCCCCGGGGCCAATACAGGCCAAGGGAAGGGGGCCACGCGGCCCCCTTCCCGTTTTTTTTTTAAAGGTAATTTTAAAAAGGGGTAAGGCCCTGGGGGATGGGGTCCCCAGGGCCCAAAAAAGAAAAAGGAAGGGGGCCACACAGCCCCCCTTCAGGGGAGAATTTTTTTTTTTTTTTTTAAACGATCGGGCCCGCAGGCCCCGCCCCTTCCTTCACCACTCTGCAAACGCGCCCCTGGCGTGTTTGCAGAGGGGGAACGATTCCCCTTCAATACTGGGGGTCCCTGGGGGCCAACTAGCCCACCAGGTACCTCCAGTATGCGCCAGGGGCTGCCTTGCAGAGAGGTGTACAGAGGCCACACCCTTTTACACCTCTCTGCAACGCAGCTCTGTGGCGCTTTTGGAGGTATATGGTGGGCTAGTTGGACTCCGGGGACCCTCAGGATTCAAGGGGACTTAATCCCCCAACTTAAAACGCGCCACGGGCGCGTTTGCTCAGTGGTGAAGGGAGGGGCGGGGCTTCAGGTGACATGTGTGCAAACAGGCCCCGTGGCGCGTTTTAAGATGGGGAATTAAATCCCTTCAATCCTGAGGGTCCCTGAGGGCCAACTAGCCCAACAGGTACATCCAGAAAGCGCCACAGAGCTGCGTTGCAGAGAGGTGTAAAAGGGGTGTGGCCTCTCTACACGTCTCTGCAACGCAGCCCCTGGCGCATATTGGAGGTTTCTGGTGGGCTAGTTGGCCCCTAGGGACCCTCAGGATTCAAGGGGACTTAATCCCCCAACTTAAAATGCGCAACGGGGCGCGTTTGCACAGATGTCACCTGAGGCCCCGCCCTCCCCTTCACCATTGTGCAAATATTCCTCTAAAATCAGCCGAAATACGAATTCCGATTTACTCACCTGTTATCAGGAGAGACCTCAGTGCTGCATCTTTCAGCCCAGTACTGGTCCTGAAAAGTAATTTTAACCGTACTTACCGGTAACTTGAATTTCCTTCATAGGCTAACATTGACTGGTTTCACTTGGAAATTCTTCTAAGTGTGGAGTTTTGGAACTTTAAAATATTCCTCTAAAATCAGCCGAAATACGAATTCCGATTTACTCACCTGTTATCAGGAGAGACCTCAGTGCTGCATCTTTCAGCCCAGTACTAATCCTCAAAAGTAATTTTAGCCGTACTTACCAGTAACTTGAATTTCCTTGCATAGGATATCATTGCCTGCTTTTTGCTGAAAAAGTTTCTAAGTGTTGATTTTTGGAACTTTAAAATATTCCTCTAAAATCAGCCGAAATACGAGTTCCGATTTACTCACCTGTTATCAGGAGAGACCTCAGTGCTGCATCTTTCAGCCCAGTACTGGTCCTGAAAAGTAATTTTAACCGTACTTACCGGTAACTTGAATTTCCTTCATAGGCTAACATTGACTGGTTTCACTTGGAAATTCTTCTAAGTGTGGAGTTTTGGAACTTTAAAATATTCCTCTAAAATCAGCCGAAATACGAATTCCGATTTACTCACCTGTTATCAGGAGAGACCTCAGTGCTGCATCTTTCAGCCCAGTACTAATCCTCAAAAGTAATTTTAGCCGTACTTACCAGTAACTTGAATTTCCTTACATAGGATATCATTGCCTGCTTTTTGCTGAAAAAGTTTCTAAGTGTTGATTTTTGGAACTTTAAAATATTCCTCTAAAATCAGCCGAAATCCGAATTCTGATTTACTCACCTGTTATCAGGAGAGACCTCAGTGCTGCATCTTTCAGCCAAGTACTGATCCTCAAAATTGATTTTAACCGTACTTACCGGTAACTTGAATTTCCTTCATAGGCTAACATTGACTGGTTTCACTTGGAAATTCTTCTAAGTGTGGAGTTTTGGAACTTTATAATATTCCTCTAAAATCAACCAAAGTACGAATTCCAATTTACTCACCTGTTATCAGGAGAGAACCCAGTGCTGCATCTTTTAGCCCAGCACTGACCCTGAAAAGTAATTTTAACCGTACTTACCAGTAACTTATATTTTCTAACATAGGAATCCATTGTCTGGTTTTCAGCAGAAAACTTTCAAAGTGTCGATTTTCACAAACTACAAATATTCCTTAAAAATCGCCTGTATGACTTAAACGCATTCATTCAACTGTTTACAGGAGATGCACCAGTGCTGGATCCAGGATCCAAAACTGAGTAAGAAAAAGTAACGATAACAGTTTTTACCTGCTAAGTGAATTTCCTTCCATAGGATAACATTGGTGATTCTATGAGAAAAAGTTTCTAAGTGTCAACTTTTAAAGTACAATAATATTCCTTAAAAATCACGACTGTAACCAAAACGCTTTTACTCAACTGTTTACAGGAGATGTGCCAGGACTGAATCTAGGATCCAGTCAGGTGGTTAGAAAAGTAATCCATAAAGTAACTAATTGCATTTAACTAGAAATTCACATTGAGCTGAATGTTGCATTGTGTTTGAAAATGTGTTGCACATTGCAACAACTGTAACTACTGTACTTAAAAGTCTATTGCCTATGTGCAAAGTATTTAAACTAAAGTAATTCATTCTGAGAAAGTATTTTTTGTAATGTAATGTATAATGTAATTACAATGTAATTTAAATAATAAAATATGTAAAAAAAAATTGTTTCTAAAAATGTAGTAAATCAGTATTTTAAAAATGTATATAACAATTAATACATTTAAAAATTGTCATTTACAAAACCTTTGAAATTCACTGAAAAAACCGTAGGTTTCAGACATGTTATAGTTACAAATTAGCATTTAAAAACCTTTGAAATTCACTGAAAAAACCATAGGTTTCAGGGACGTTATAGTTACAAATTAGCATTTAAAAAACCTTTGAAATTCACTGAAAAAACCATAGGTTTTAGGGACAGTTATAGTTAGTTGGACATTGCACTCGTACAAAACCCGTGAAATTCCCCGTTATAGTTAGTCCAGCTAACTATAACTCACGCCCCGCAATGCACTGCTGATGACGTCACATATTACATCACTCATGACATGGTCAGTGACATCACTGATGACATCACTGATGACATCTCAAATGACATCACTGATGACATCACTGATGACATCATCCATGTGATAATTTCATGCATCTTCTCACACCCTAATATAACCTTTGATACACCCACTCTAAAGTACAGACTGCCAGTCGCAAAACCATAGACACTCCAACACCAATAACTACATACCCACTCACTGATTCTTAGGTCTACACACACACATCCACTCACTCACCCGAACAGTCACTCATATTTACGGTCACTCAGTACAGGACTATCATATGCACTCATACTCCTATATAGACACTCAAACACCGCCACTCATCCATAGAGGTACTCACACACCTAGTCAGTCATGCAAATAATTAAACACACTACCATTTACTCACCTATACAGTTATACACACACCAGCTCACTTACTCATACAAATACTAGCACATTCTTACGCTCTTATACAATCACTGATACAAGCACACACTCATCCATACAGCCACTATCACAATCAGTCACTCTTGCTTATAGCTATTTATATACTCCAACACACATATATACTGCCTTTCACATATGTAGTTACTCACACATGTACCACTGGGACATACATTCACTCACTAACACACTCTTACACACACTTACCCACCCATACAGTCTATCACAGATGCACTCTTGAAACCATCCACCCAGTGAATCACCCACTCACACATCTATGCACAGAGTCGCACACACCCCTCCCACACAAACACTCAGGCACCCATACAGATACTCACACAAGCATTCAATAACTCATATAGACACTCATGTAGCTATTCTCAAACACATGCAGCCACTTACAAAGCAACAGACAGACGGATACAGACATTCACCCAGTTTAGTCACTAACCCATGCATTCAGTAAGATACGTTAAATCACTCACTTATACAGTCACGCACCTACTAAATCATCCATACAGACACTTACACACCCACTCATTCTTCAATACGTCTTTTCCTATATATATTAAAAATATTTAAACTTTACAGAAACACACAGTCACTGGATGATGTCATCAGTGATGTCATCAGTGATGTCATTTGAGATGTCATCAGTGATGTCATCAGTGATGTCACTGACCATGTCATGAGTGATGTAATATGTGACGTCATCAGCAGTGCATTGCGGGCGTGAGTTATAGTTAGCTGGACTAACTATAACGGGGAATTTCACGGGTTTTGTACGAGTGCAATGTCCAACTAACTATAACTGTCCCTAAAACCTATGGTTTTTTCAGTGAATTTCAAAGGTTTTTAAATGCTAATTTGTAACTATAACGTCCCTGAAACCTATGGTTTTTTCAGTGAATATTATATATATATATATATATTATCTACTGGCGGTCGCCAGTAGATAGTTATAGTTAGGACCTATTTTCCATAGGAAATCCGCGACATTCTATTTGAAATAACTCTTGCGTCGGTTGACGAATCTTCCCGAAATTTTCAAACTTTATGGCCCGCTCCAGTCCACTCCTACCCTGAAAGTCTCAGGGTGATTCGTCAAGCGGGGCCGAGAAAAAGGGGGTCCCAAAACGTGTTTTCCCCATTCATTTTCCCATAGGAAACTTTAGACACGGCTACAGCCCGAACTGCTGAACGGAATTACACCAAATTTGGCAAAGAGGTAGTTCTTGGTTCAGAAAGAACCCTTTTGTTAAATGGTGTAAATCCGTTCAGTAGTTGCGGAGAAATTAAAAAATAAGAGTCAAAAAATCAATTTCCCATAGGAAACTTTATGCAAGGCTACAGCCCGAACTGCTGAACGGAATTACACCAAATTTGGCAAATAGGTAGTTCTTGGTTCAGAAAGAACCCTTTTGTTAAATGGTGTAAATCCGTTCAGTAGTTGCTGAGAAAATCAAAAGTAAAAGTACATATATATCTATGGCCGCGTAGGATTCGCGCACCCTCCCGATCACGAGCTGCATGCTAATTGGCTGTCAACACTCCAAATCAGGAAGTGTTGGCAGCCATTTTATCCCTCGGTAGAACCGAGGGACAGAAACAAGTGCGCAAAGCGCAAAAGGGGGCAGGGTAGAAACACCCTGACCCCTAGGTCTGCTCAGGGGTCCCACAAGGACCCCCTGGGCAAAAATATATATATATTTTTTTAAATCGGCAGGATGCGCTCAGGGTGCGCGGATCCTGCCAAAAAAAATCGAGCGCGGTCTCCCGCGCTCGATATAATTTGCCCCGGGTGGCCCAAGTCCCGGGGGCATGCGAGGGAGGGGGTGTGTAAATTGTTTATATGGGGGCCTCTAATGCCCCCCAAGCCCCGGGGACCGCCACCCCCGGGGCTTAATTAAAAATGGTGCGGGAGGGCTCTCCTGCCCTCCCGCAGCCCCGGGGACCGCCACCCCCCGGGGATTCTTTTTTAAATTTAAAATAATGTGTGGGGGACCACCACCTCCCGGGGCACATAGAAAATAAATGTGGGGGTCCGTTACGGACCCCGAGCCCCGGGGACCACCACCTCCCGGGGCTGTGCAATTCAAGGGAGGGGGCCGCGCGGCCCCCTCCTGGAGCCCTTGATGGCCCTGGGGACCGCCACCCCCAGGGCCGGCTCCTGCAGTGTCCCGGGGTGCCTACCCCCCGGACACTGTAGTTTGCAATGACAGGAAACCTGCTCTCGCTTCCAATATCCAAAGACAATTGCTTTTCCACATGGGGAGCAGCATGTTAGCTGCTCCCCATGTGGAAAAGCAATGCCGGCTCGCGCAGGAGGCGGGGAGCCGGCTGGGACTGTGGGGGGATTGGGGACCCCCACACAGTCCCCAACCAGAGGCCAGGCCCCGGGGATGGGGTCCCCGGGGCAAGTAGTGGCCAGGGAGGGGGGCCATGCAGCCCCCTCCCCAAATTAGTACAAAATAAAAAATAAAAAAAAAAGTGCAAGGCCGGCCCCGGGGATGGGGTCCCCGGGGCCTTAAATGGCCGGAGGGGGCCACGCAGCCCCCTCCAAATAAAAAAATTGAGGGCATGCCCCGGGGATGGGGGCCCCTGGGCCAATACAGGCCCAGGGAAGGGGGCCACGCGGCCCCCTTCCCGTTTTTGTTTTTTCATTTAAAAAAAAAAAAATGCTCAGGCCCCGGGGGATGGGGTACCCGGGGCCAAACGTGGGCAAGGGAAGGGGGGCCACGTAGCCCCCCTCCCTTTAAAAAATTTTTTTTTTAAAACGACCGGCATCGTGCCGGAGGCCCCGCCCCCCTCCCTGCAGTACTCTGCAAACGCGCCCCCTGGCGCGTTTTAAGAAAGGGAAGTAATTCCCTTGAATACTGGGGGTCCCTGGGGGCCAACTAGCCCACCAGGAACCTCCAGTATGCGCCAGGGGCTGCGTTGCAGAGAGGTGTACAGAGGCCACGCCCCTTTTACACCTCTCTGCAACGCAGCTCTGTGGCGCTTTTAGAAGTATATGGTGGCCTAGTTGGACTCCAGGGACCCTCAGGATTCAAGGGGACTTAATCCCCCAACTTAAAACGCACCACGGGCGCGTTTGCACAGTGGTGAAGGGAGGGGCGGGGCTTCAGGTGACATGTGTGCAAACAGGCCCCGTGGCGCGTTTTAAGATGGGGAATTAAATCCCCTTCAATCCTGAGGGTCCCTGTGGGCCCACTAGCCCAACAGGTACATCCAGAAAGCGCCACAGAGCTGCGTTGCAGAGAGGTGTAAAAGGGGTGTGGCCTCTCTACACGTCTCTGCAACGCAGCCCCTGGCGCATACTGGAGGTTCCTGGTGGGCTAGTTGGCCCCTAGGAACCCTCATGATTCAAGGGGACTTAATCCCCCACGGGGCGCGTTTGCACAGATGTCACCTCAGGCCGCGCCCCCTCCCTTCACCATTGTGCAAATATTCCTCTAAAATCTGCCGAACTACGAATTCCGATTTACTCACCTGTTATCAGGAGAGAGCTCAGTGCTGCATCTTTCAGCCCAGTACTAATCCTGAAAAGTAATTTTAACCGTACTTACCAGTAACTTGAATTTCCTTCCATAGGATATCATTGCCTGCTTTTTGCTGAAAAAGTTTCTGTGTCGATTTTTGAAACATACAAATATTCCTCTAAAATCAGCCGAACTATGAATTCCGATTTACTCACCTGTTATCAGGAGAGACCTCAGTGCTGCATCTTTGAGCCCAGTACAGATCCTGAAAAGTAATTCTAACCGTACTTACCAGTAACTTGAATTTCCTTCCATAGGCTAACATTGACTGGTTTCACTTGGAAATTCTTCTAAGTGTGGAGTTTTGGAACTTTAAAATATTCCTCTAAAATCAGCCGAAAATCCGAATTCTGATTTACTCACCTGTTATCAGGAGAGACCTCAGTGCTGCATCTTTCAGCCCAGTACTGGTCCTGAAAAGTAATTTTAACCGTACTTACCGGTAACTTGAATTTCCTTCATAGGCTAACATTGACTGGTTTCACTTGGAAATTCTTCTGTGTGTGGAGTTTTGGAACTTTATAATATTCCTCTAAAATCAACCAAAGTACGAATTCCAATTTACTCACCTGTTATCAGGAGAGAACCCAGTGCTGCATCTTTTAGCCCAGCACTGACCCTGAAAAGTAATTTTAACCGTACTTACCAGTAACTTATATTTTCTTCCATAGGAATCCATTGTCTGGTTTTCAGCAGAAAAGTTTCAAAGTGTCGATTTTCACAAACTACAAATATTCCTTAAAAATCGCCTGTATGACTTAAACGCATTCTTTCAACTGTTTACAGGAGATGCACCAGTGCTGGATCGGATCCAACACTGAGTAAGAAAAAGTTACGATAACAGTTTTTACCTGCTAAGTGAATTTCCTTCCATAGGATAACATTGGTGATTCTATGTGAAAAGGTTTCTAAGTGTCAACTTTTAAAATACAATAATATTCCTTAAAAATCACTACTGTAACCAAAACGCTTTTACTCAACTGTTTACAGGAGATGTCCCAGGACTGAATCTAGGATCCAGTTCTGTGGTTAGAAAAGTAATCCATAAAGTAACTAATTGCATTTAACTAGAAATTCACATTGAGCTGAATGTTGCATTGTGTTTGAAAATGTGTTGCCCATTGCAACAACTGTAACTACTGTACTTAAAAGTCTATTGCCTATGTGCAAAGTATTTAAACTAAAGTAATTCATTCTCAGAAAGTATTTTTTGTAATGTAATGTATAATGTAATTACAATGTAATTTCAAAAATAAAATATGTAAAAAAAGGTTTCTAAAAATGTAGTAAATCAGTATGACAAAAATTAATATAACAATTAATACATTTAAAAATTGTCATTTACAAAACCTTTGAAATTCACTGAAAAAACCGTAGGTTTCAGACATGTTATAGTTAGGAATTAGCATTTAAAAAACCTTTGAAATTCACTGAAAAAACCATAGGTTTCAGATATGTTATAGTTAGAAATTAGCATTTAAAAAACCTTTGAAATTCACTGAAAAAACCATAGGTTTTAGGGACAGTTATAGTTACTTGGACATTGCACTCGTACAAAACCCGTGAAATTCCCCGTTATAGTTAGTTCAGCTAACTATAACTCGCGCCCCGCAATGCACTGCTGATGACGTCACATATTACATCACTCATGACATGGTCAGTGACATCACTGATGACATCACTGATGACATCTCAAATGACATCACTGATGACATCATCCACGTGATAATCTGATGCACCTCCTCACACCCTAATATAACCTTTGATACACCCACTCTAAATTACAGACTGCCATTCGCAAAACCATAGACACTCCAACACCAATAACTACATACCCACTCACTGATTCATAGGTCTACGCACACATCCACTCACTCACCCGTACAGTCACTCATACTTACGGTCACTCAGTACAGGACTATCATATGCACTCATACTCCTATATAGACACTCAAACACCGCCACTCATCCATAGAGGTACTCACACACCTAGTCAGTCATGCAAATAATTAAACACACTGCCATTTACTCACCTATACAGTTATACACACACCAGCTCACTTACTCATACAAATACTAGCACATTCTTACGCTCTTATACAATCACTGATACAAGCACACACTCATCCATACAGCCACTATCACAATCACTCACTCTCGCTTATAGCTATTTATATACTCCAACACACATATATACTGCCTTTCACATATGTAGTTACTCACACATGTACCACTGGGACATACATTCACTCACTAACACACTCTTACACACACTTACCCACCCATACAGTCTATCACAGATGCACTCTTGAAACCATCCACCCAGTGAATCACCCACTCACACATCTATGCACAGAGTCGCACACACCCCTCCCACACAAACACTCAGGCACCCATACAGATACTCAGACAACCATTCAATAACTCATATAGACACTCATGTAGCTATTCACAAACACATGCAGCCACTTACACAGCAACAGACAGACGGATACAGACATTCACCCAGTTTAGTCACTAACCCATGCATTCAGTAAGATACGTTAAATCACTCACTTATAGAGTCAGTCACGCACCTACTAAATCATCCATACTAACACTTACACACCCACTCATTCTTCAATACGTCTTTTCCTATATATATTAAAAATATTTAAACTTTACAGAAACACACAGTCACTGGATGATGTCATCAGTGATGTCATTTGAGATGTCATCAGTGATGTCATCAGTGATGTCACTGACCATGTCATGAGTGATGTAATATGTGACGTCATCAGCAGTGCATTGCGGAGCGCGAGTTATAGTTAGCTGAACTAACTATAACGGGGGAATTTCACGGGTTTTGTACGAGTGCAATGTCCAAGTAACTATAACTGTCCCTAAAACCTATGGTTTTTTCAGTGAATTTCAAAGGTTTTTAAATGCTAATTTCTAACTATAACATATCTGAAACCTATGGTTTTTTCAGTGAATATATATATATATATAGCTCCCAACACTTAGGTATTGCCTGCCGGTCCGAAAAATTTCAAAAATCCCTTGTGAAACAAGGATGACGACGCCGTGTCTCCTGTGCAAATTACTTTATTTGCCGGTTACTGCTGTACGCGTTTCGCCTGCACAGCAGGCTTGTTCACCTGTGCAGGCGAAACGCGTACAGCAGTAACCGGCAAATAAAGTAATTTGCACAGGAGACACGGCATCGTCATCCTTGTTTCACGAGGGATTTTTGAAATATATATATATATATATCCAATTAAAAAACCAAAGGTCACAGGGATGTTATAGTTAGGAAATAGAATTGAAAAAGCCAGAGGTTAAAGGAATGTTATAGTTCAGAAATAGAATTAAAACAATCTTAGAAATTCACTGAAAAAAACAAAGGTTACAGGGATGTTATAATTAGGTTCAGATTTTACATGCACAAAATCTTGGAAATTCAGCAGTTATAGTTACCTAAGCTAACTATAACTTACACCAACACAATGCACTGCTTAAGACATCACATATCAAACACAAGGAGATGATGGACGGAGTGCTGAAACTTTTCAAACACTTACCCAGTCACAGATCTGGGTTGAATCCATCATCGTTCTTTAGCTCACTTCGCCACCCCAGTTCAGACCCAGGCATATGCAAATCAGTCTTGACCCTGTTCCTCATGGGAACAGTCCAGCCCGATCTGCCAAGCCAGGTCTTCCCTGGACCGGAAACAAGCATCCTGGGACTGGTTTTGGGGTAACATCCCTCATCAGCCAGGCTAGCTTGAATCCAGTGGCAAAGTGAGCAAGGGACCCACGTCTGGGCATACCCTGCCAACTTAGGGCGAACCTTGTGTTTGATAAGACCTCACATATTACATTACTCCCGACATGGTCAGTGGCATCACTAATGGCATCTCAACTGACATCACTTATGACATCATTTAGCAAAGTAAACTTCAATAATCGTCATAAAATACTATCTAAATTTTATAAAAGTAAGAAGAAGGCACAGGTGAGAGACATACAGCAGAGCTCACTGTAACCGTATCAACTATTATACTCACTTGTCACGTAAGAGACAGTTCTGAGTGGATAGTTCTGTATTTTCTACAACACTACTGTAAACACTAATGACAATAGTAAATCGTCTTTCTATATGGGCTACTGTCTTACAAACCACACTAACACTATGTTATGGGGGCCACCCGACATGGTAACTATCATGTCGGCTATGTGGACCAGCAGCCGCAAACAGGATTGAGGACGAGTCCACTTGCAGGGTCCATACAGGACAAGATTTGTGTGCTATCCGGACCACATTTCCCACAATGCACAGTCTCATTCGAGCTTCCCATTGGTGGGTGTGCAATATGAAAATGGCGAAATGGGTTCAGCGTTTGCACACACTGTCTCCGTTCAAGCCTCTGAAGAGAAGCATATGGAGCTTCGAAACGCGTCAGGCATTTCCATTACGGAGCAGCTTCTACAAGCGGATCCTCGTCCCTACCTATCATAAACAAAGCTGCTGATCGAGTGCTACTCACCAGGTGGACAACCTTTGGAGCAGAAATGTAATACGCGGCCGTCCTGCCGCAGAGTGTGCACCACCCCGCAATGTTATGGGGGCCACCCGACATGGTAACTATCATGTCGGCTATGTGGACCAGCAGCCGCAAACAGGATTGAGGACGAGTCCACTTGCAGGGTCCATACAGGACAAGATTTGTGTGCTATCCGGACCACATTTTCTACAATGCACAGTCTCATTCGAGCTTCCCATTGGTGGGTGTGCAATATGAAAATGGCGACGTGGGTTCAGCGTTTGCACACACTGTCTCCGTTCAAGCCTCTGAAGAGAAGCATATGGAGCTTCGAAACGCGTCAGGCATTTCCATTACGGAGCAGCTTCTACAAGCGGATCCTTGTCCCTACCTATCATAAACAAAGCTGCTGATCGAGTGCTACTCACCAGGTGGACAACCTTTGGAGCAGAATATATATATATATATATATATCCAATTAAAAAACCAAAGGTCACAGGGATGTTATAGTTAGGAAATAGAATTGAAAAAGCCAGAGGTTAAAGGAATGTTATAGTTCGGAAATAGAATTAAAAAAATCTTAGAAATTCACTGAAAAAAACAAAGGTTACAGGGATGTTATAATTAGGTTCAGATTTTACATGCACAAAATCTTGGAAATTCAGCAGTTATAGTTACCTAAGCTAACTATAACTTACACCAACACAATGCACTGCTTAAGACATCACATATCAAACACAAGGAGATGATGGACGGAGTGCTGAAACTTTTCAAACACTTACCCCAGTCACAGATCTGGGTTGAATCCATCATCGTTCTTTAGCTCACTTCGCCACCCCAGTTCAGACCCAGGCATATGCAAATCAGTCTTGACCCTGTTCCTCATGGGAACAGTCCAGCCCGATCTGCCAAGCCAGGTCTTCCCTGGACCGGAAACAAGCATCCTGGGACTGGTTTTGAGGTAACATCCCTCATCAGCCAGGCTAGCTTGAATCCAGTGGCAAAGTGAGCAAGGGACCCACGTCTGGGCATACCCTGCCAACTTAGGGCGAACCTTGTGTTCGATAAGACCTCACATATTACATTACTCCCGACATGGTCAGTGGCATCACTAATGGCATCTCAACTGACATCACTTATGACATCATTTAGCAAAGTAAACTTCAATAATCGTCATAAAATACTATCTACATTTTATAAAAGTAAGAAGAAGGCACAGGTGAGAGACATACAGCAGAGCTCACTGTAACCGTATCAACTATTATACTCACTTGTCACGTAAGAGACAGTTCTGAGTGGATAGTTCTGTATTTTCTACAACACTACTGTAAACACTAATGACAATAGTAAATCGTCTTTCTATATGGGCTACTGTCTTACAAACCACACTAACACTATTCATGAACTTTGAAAGAGATTTTGAAGAAAAATGTCAGATTTAAAGAAACTACTATAACATACAACCAGTAGGGAGGTGCTAGCAGACAGTGTGTGACAAACTACTACTGATATGATTCTTTATCCTGGACAAACGTGTAAGCAAAACTGGAAGACAGTGTCAAACGGAAAGGGACTCCAAATATTCTTCAAAACCCCACCCGTATTTCAAATAATCACACTGTAGGTACTTTTACATGTTAGTAAGGCCTGCTCGACCAGAATAGTATGTTTGACAATCATGTATTTGATTGCATTTTTAAAACAGTAACAGAACTTACCTGCAATGTTGAAATAAGTCTAGACATATTTAAACATTGCCAGTTTGAGAGAAAAATTGTGAAAAAGTTTGAGGGAGGCCGATGATTTTTGTTTTGTATTGGAGGGGTTGGCATTAAAATGTCTGAAGACCACTGCCCTAGACAAAGGTATTAGTGAACAGATGAATTTAGTGTAATCTACTACTACAGTCATTCATAACAAAGGATATCAATCTAAGGAAATTAGTTAGTATGTCATAAAATGGAAGCATACTCAGCCATTATTCTGGAGAGAAGTTGCAATGACCAGCTTAGAATGTCGCAGAGCACTACCATACACATACATAAGCAGGGGACATGTGTCAGTGTGGAAGTAGTTCACTGATAAATACTATATCCAGTTTGAAAACGGGATTATAGATCTGATTAAATAAGTTAGGAAAAGTATCACTCATTATTACTACAGAAAGAATAGCAATTTAAGTTATGCAGTTGCTTAGTATTTAACTTTACCTCTGAGAACCTTTTAAAAAACACTTACACTCACTGGATGATGTCATGAGTGATGTCATTTGAGATGTCATGAATGATGTCATGAGTGATGTCACTGACCATGTCATGAGTGATGTAATATGTGAGGTCATAAGCAGTGCATTGCGGGTCGTAAGTTAGAGTTAGCCTAGATAACTATAACTGCTGAATTTCTATGGTTTTGTGTGCATAAATCCTGAACCTAAATATAACGTCCATGTAAACTTTGGTTTTTACACAAATATATATATATATATATATATATATATATATATATATATATATATATATATATATATATATTCACTGAAAAAACCATAGGTTTCAGGGACGTTATAGTTAGTTGGACATTTCACGCGTACAAAACCAGAGAAATTCCACCGTTATAGTTAGTTCAGCTAACTATAACTCGCACCCCCGCAATGCACTGCTGATGACGTCACATATTACATCATTCATGACATGGTCAGTGACATCACTGATGACATCACTGATGACATCTCAAATGACATCACTGATGACATCATCCACGTGATAATCTGATGCACCTCCTCACACCCTAATATAACCTTTGATACACCCACTCTAAAATGGCCCCACCCGGGGGCTTAAATACAACGAAGCACGGGAGCCCACGCTTCGTTTTTTTAAAATTTTATCGCCAGGATTCGCGCACCCAACGCGAATTCTGCCGTTTAAAAAAAAATGCTTTGTTTGGCCCTGGGGGTCCCTGTGGGACCCCCTGAGCAGGCCTAGGGGGTCAGGGTGATTCTACCCTGCCCCCTTTTCTTATTTTTCACGTTTTTTTCTGATTTCTTGTGACGCAGTTAAGATGGCTGCCAACACTTCCTAGTTTTGAGTGTTGGCAGCCAATTAGAATGAAGCTCGTGGTCGGGAGGGTGCGCGAATCCACCGCGGCCATAGATATCGAAACTTTTTCTTTTTTAAATTTCTCAGCAATTACTGAACAGATTTACACAATTTAACAAAAAGGACTCTTTGTGAACCAAGACCTACCTTTTTGCCAAATTTGGTGTAATTCCGTTCAGCAGTTCGGGCTGTAGCTTTGTCTAAAGTTTCCTATGGAAAATAACATGGGGAAAACGTGTTTTGGGACCCCCCTTTTTTCTCGGCCCCCGCTTGGCGAATCACCCCGAAACTTGCAAGACAGGAGCTGATCACTAGTTTTGAAAATTTCGCGAAGATTCGTCAACCGGCGCCAAAGTTATTGGGGAAACAAAAAACGCTTTTCCTATGGAAACTAGGTCCTAACTATAACTACCTACTGGCGACCGCCAGTAGGTAATATATATATATAGCTGTAATACTGTGCCTGGAGTGGTAAAAGGCTTTGGCCATTTTACAGCTCGGCAGGGATTTCACTGTGCTAATCCTATGCTTAAAGACTTTGCTGTAAAAATGGCAAAAGACTTTGTCCCTTTCTATCTCGGCGTGGATAGCAGTGCTCTAATCCTATGCTTAAAGACTTTGATAGAAAAGCAGACATTTGAGGGGAGCAAATTTAGAGTGTCGCTGGTGTTGAGAGTGCTCTTACTGGAGCTGCTTTCCACCTAAACTTGAGAACTACCCAGAGTTCTCTGCTTCTGTTTTTGCATATATATATATATATATATATATATATATATATATATATATATATATATATATATATATATATATATATATATATACATATATATGTTGCACAACTTATTCTCCAAAATCAGTAGAAAGTACTCAGACACTCCGGCATGCTTCAATAAAGTTTTAATGACATCAAACGACGCGTTTCGGCTTTACACCTTGCTCACGGTCATAATAGACATTTCATTTGCCATTTTGAATGCTTCTAATCATTAACATCAAAAAAGGACTTCACCCATAAATAGTGATTAAAACAGTGCGAAGTGTGGCGGCCATTTTAACATTGTTATTCATCAATGGTTTACATAGTAAACTTCATATTGTCACTGTTCTTTAATTCCTATGGCCAATATTTTTGCCTAAAAGAACCATGTACAGACATGATAAAAACAGTCCCTTAAGGGTTGTCCGTTTCAATTCATTATTTCCGCAATTCAATTTTATGGCGACCATTTTGACACAGTAATGATTTTATCCGATGTTTAAATGCACAAGAAGTGTTAATAACGGTCCTGCCCCAGTGGGCAATTACGATCATCAAGTTGCAACATATCAAAATTACTCTATAACAGAATCATAATTACATTCCTGCATTTATCAATTGTGCAACTACCAGTCTGCTTTTGCTGTGTCATATCTGTTTTTTCTCTCCTGCCCAAGTGGGCTTAAAGTTGATATGGTTCACAAAATCAAAATACATAATCAAAATTATATATGGCCAGTTCATAGAGATAAATTATTGAAGATAAAAACTCCACATTCATCACTGCCAAAGTGAAAGGAAAAGTGCCTGCACCTATAAAAAATAGAAAATATTATATTTTAAAACCACAAATGAAAAAACCTCCAGGATAGAAACTGCACTTAAATCAACTTATTCTTTTTCATTTTTAACCATTCAGGTGGATAGCCAGTTCCTCGCTCGAGTTCAAACCTTTTGGTAACAGAGTTTCGAAATCAATAATATATCTCGATTCCACCCTACGTAATAGTAATTCGCAATTACCACCCCTTACATTAGGTAATACTGCATCAATCACCACCATTTTCAGCAGCCTTTCATCCTGAAAATGGCAGTCAAAAAGTGCTGTGCCACCGGATATTGCCTGTTGTTGTGTCTGATGGCGCGCACATGCTCCAAAACTCTTTTTTTCGCACGCTGTATCGTGCTCCCTATATAAAATGTATTACAGGAACAGATCAGAGCATATACGCAATACGTAGTGTTGCATGTTAGGGGTTTCTTGATCATAAATTCTCTATTTGAGTTCGGTATTAGGAACTTGATACAATCGACACTGTTACTACAGGCTTTGCAATTTTTGCAACATCGAAAGCCTGGACGGCCAATGTTTTCCACCATATCACTTGAAGTTATTAAATTCTGACTCAATTCATCACGCAGCGATCAACTTTTTTTAAAAGTGATCTGAGGATTGCTGTTTAGACTTTTCTTAAGGCTGTCATCTGTTCGTAAAACATGCCAATGTTTGTTTAATATTTTACGCACCTCCTGTGCCTGACCTGAAAAAGTGGTTATAAATCTCATAGTCCCTGAGTCTTCTTCCTGTCTTACTGGGTGCAATAGCTCATTCCTACTGACCTCTTCCACTCTCTTACTTGCTTGTTCAATAGTCTTTTTACTATATCCCTCTCTCTGAAGCGTTTACACATAATCTCTTTTTCAACATTAAATGTTGTCTCTGTGCTGCAGTTGCGTTTTGCACGCAGCAACTCCCCATAAGGGATACTGTAAATGAGATTAGGAGGATGTGCACTGTTAGCACTTAATATACTGTTCCCTGCCATTTTTTTCCTGAACAGTTTTGTCTCCAGTGCCTCACCCTTGATAGATACTTGTACATCTAAGAAGTCAATAGATATGTTCAGTAAAAATTAAATTGCATGTGTTGACATTAAGCTTACTTACAAAACCTCTGGCTGAATCTTCGTCCCCACTCCAAATGAAAAAAATATCATCAATTGACAGCCTCGTAACCAAACCGGGACTGTTGTGCTATATATATATATATATATATATATATCGACAGCAAAAAACCCAACACGGTCCAAGGTACACGAACCAGAGTCTCCACGGCACAGAGGAAATCCACAACTAGGTACTTAAAGGTATTTTATTTTATTTTTTCTTGATCACACCATTTGTGCAAACGTGCAAAGGACGGTCAACGCGTTTCGGCGAATGCCTTCAACTGGACCATCAATATATATATATATTCACTGAAAAAACCATAGGTTTCAGACACGTTATAGTTAGAAATTAGCATTTAAAAAACCTTTGAAATTCACTGAAAAAACTATAGGTTTTAGGGACAGTTATAGTTAGTTGGACATTTCACTCGTACAAAACCATAGAAATTCCCCTGTTATAGTTAGTTCAGCTAACTATAACTCGCGCCCACAATGCACTGCTGATGACGTCACATATTACATCACTCATGACATGGTCAGTGACATCACTGATGACATCACTGATGACATCTCAAATGACATCACTGATGACATCACTGATGACATCATCCAGTGACTGTGTGTTTCTGTAAAGTTTAAATATGTTTAATATATATAGGGAAAGGCGTATTGAAGAATGAGTGGGTGTATAAGTGTCTGAATGGATGATTTAGTACGTGAGTGACTGATTCTACCAGTGAGTGATTAAATGTATCTTACTGAATGCATGGGTTAGTGACTAAACTGTGTGAATGTCTGTATCCGTCTGTCTGTTGGTTTGTAAGCGGCTGCATGGCTTTCTGAATAGCTACATGAGTGTCTACATGGGTTATTGATTGATTGTCTGAGTATCTGTATGGGTGCCTGAGTGTTTGTGTGGGTGGGGTGTGTGTGACTCTGTGCATAGATGTGTGAGTTGGTGATTCACTGGGTGCATGGTTTCAAGAGTGCATCTGTGATGGACTGTATGGGTGGGTGAGTGTGTGTATGGGTGTGTTAGTGATTGAATGTATATCTCAGTGGTACATGTGTGAGTAACTACATATGTGAAAGGCAGTATATATGTGTGTTGGAGTATATAAATGGCTATAAGTGAGAGTGTGTGATTGTGAGAGTGGCTGTATGGATGAGTGTGTACTTGTATCAGTGATTGTATAAGAGCATAAGAATGTGCTAGTATTTGTATGAGTAAGTGAGCTGGTGTGTGTATAACTGTATAGGTGAGTAAATGGGTGTGTGATTAAGTTTTTGCATGACTGACTAGGTGTGTGAGTACCTCTATGGATGAGTGGCGGTGTGTGAGTGTTTATATAGGTGTATGAGTGCATATGATAGTCTTGTACTGAGTGACTAAGTATGAGTGACTGTACGGGTGAGTGAGTGGATGTGTGTGTAGACCTAAGAATCAGTGAGTGGGTATGTAGTTTTTGGTGTTGGAGTGTCTATGGTTTTGAGAATGGCAGTCTGTAATTTAGAGTGGGTGTATCAAAAGTTATATTAGGGTGTGAGAAGATGCATGAAATTATCACATGGACGATGTCATCAGTGATGTCATTTGAGATGTCATCAGTGATGTCATCAGTGATGTCACTGACCATGTCATGAGTGATGTAATATGTGACGTCATCAGCAGTGCATTGCGGGCGCGAGTTATAGTTAGCTGAACTAACTATAACGGGGAATTTCTATGGTTTTGTACGAGTGAAATGTCCAACTAACTATAACTGTCCCTAAAACCTATGGTTTTTTCAGTGAATTTCAAAGGTTTTTAAATGCTAATTTTTAACTATAACGTGTCTGAAACCTATGGTTTTTTCAGTGAATTTCAAAGGTTTTTAAATGCTAATTTCTAACTATAACGTGCCTGAAACCTATGATTTTTAAGTGAATTTCAAAGGTTTTTTAAATGCTAGTTTCTAACTATGCCTACAGAGGTAGGACATGTGAAGAAAGAAGAAAAAACGCACAGAAAGAAGCAAAAGATGTGCAGAAAGAACCAACAGAGGAGCAGAAAGAGGCCTTGTTGCAAAATCATCCTGTGCCCACAACTTTTTCAGACGGGTACTGGTGGTAACTGACTCTGACTAACCAGAGCCAGTGCTATGCTAAAAGACACTTAGAATACAGTGAAAACACCTACATACACTAGGGAACACTATGCGTTGGGGTACCCCTGTGATTAGCATGACCTCCTCTGCAAGTCCCTAGTACATAATAGGGCAGGGGGATTAAAACTACCTCTTAAAACGCGCTACAGGGCGCGTTTGCACAGTGGTGAAGGGAGGGGGCCTGAGGTGACATGTGTGCAAACGCACCCCGTGGCGCGTTTTAAGTTGCGGATTAAGTCCCCTTGAATTCTGAGGGTCCCTGGGGCCCAACTAGCCCCCAGGTACCTACAGTTAGGACCACAGAGCTGAGTTGCAGAGAGGCGTTCCGAGGCCACGCACCTTTTTCACCTCTCTGCAACGCAACTCTGTTGTGCTTACTGAAGGTACCTGGTGGGCTAGTTGGCCCCCAGGGTCCCTCAGGATTCAAAGGGAATTAATTCCCCAACTTAAAACGCACCACAGGGCGTGTTTGCGCACATGTCACCTGAGGCCCCGCCCCTCCCTTCACCACTGTGCAAACGCGCCGCGTGGTGCGTTTTAAGTTGGGGGATTAGGTCACCTTGAATCCTGAGGGTCCCTGGGGCCCAACTAGCCCACTAGGTACTTCCAGTAAGCACCACAGGCCTGCGTTGCAACGCCTGTAACAAATTGTGCAGTTGTGTTTAGGTAGTGAAGAGGGTCGTGCTGGGGGTAGTGTTTTAGGTTTAGGGTAGTGCAGTGGTGTTTGTGTAGTGTAGGGGGTCATGCTGGGGGTAGATTTAGGGTATAGGGTAGTGCAGTGGTGTTTGGGTAGTGTAGGGAGTCGTGCTGGGGGAGTGTTTTAGGGTTTAGGGTAGTGCAGTGGTGTTTGGGTAGTGTAGGGGTCGTGCTGGGGTAGTGTTTTAGGGTTTAGGGTAGTGCAGTGGTGTTTGGGTAGTGTAGTGGTTCGTGCTGGGGGTAGTTTTTTAGGGTTTAGGGTAGTGCAGTGGTGTTTGTGTAGTGTAGGGGGTAGTGTTTTAGGGTTTAGGGTAGTGCAGTGGTGTTTGTGTAGTGTAGGAGGTCGTCGTTTAGGGTTTAGGGTAGTGCAGTGGTCTTTGGGTAGTGTAGGGAGTCGTGCGGGGGTAGTGTTTTAGGGTTTAGGGTAGTGTAGGGGGTCATGCGGGGGTAGTGTTTTAGGGATTAGGGTAGTGCATTGGTGTTTGGGTAGTGTAGGGGGTCATGCGGGGGTAGTGTTTTAGGGTTTAGGGCAGTGCAGTGGTGTTTGGGTAGTGTAGGGGTCGTGCTGGGGGAGTGTTTTAGGGTTTAGGGCAGTGCAGTGGTGTTCGGGTAGTGTAGGGGGTCGTGCTGGGGGAGTGTTTTAGGGTTTAGGGCAGTGCAGTGGTGTTCGGGTAGTGTAGGGGGTCGTGCTGGGGGAGTGTTTGAGGGTTTAGGGCAGTGCAGACGTGTTCGGGTAGTGTAGGGGTTGTGCTGGGGGTAGTATTTTAGGGTTTAGGGTAGTGCAGTGGTGTTCGGGTAGTGTAGGGGGTCGTGCTGGGGGTGGTGTTCTAGGGTTTAGGGCAGTGCAGTGGTGTTTGGGCAGTGTAGGGGGTAATGCTGGGGGTGGTGTTTTAGGGTTTAGGGCAGTGCAGTGGTGTTCGGGCAGTGTAGGGGGTCGTGCTGGGGTGGTGGTTCAGGGTTTAGGGCAGTGCAGTGGTGTTCGGGCAGTGTAGGGGGTGGTGTTTCAGGGTTTAGGGCAGTGCAGTGGTGTTTGGGCAGTGTAGGGGGTCGTGCAGGGGGTGGTGTTTCAGGGTTTAGGGCAGTGGTGTTCGGGCAGTGTAGGAGGTCGTGCTGGGGTGGTGTTTCAGGGTTTGGGGCAGTGCAGTGGTGTTCGAGCAGTAAAGGGGTCATGCTGGGGGTGGTGTTTCAGGGTTTAGGGCAGTGCAGTGGTGTTCGGGCAGTGTAGGGGGCGGTGCAGGGGTGGTGTTTCAGGGTTTAGGGCAGTGCAGTGGTGTTCGGGCAGTGTAGGGGTCATGCAGGGGGTGGTGTTTCAGGGTTTAGGGCAGTGCAGTGGTGTTCGGGCAGTGTAGGGGGTCGTGCTGGGGCTGGTGTTTCAGGGTTTAGAGCAGTACAGTGGTGTTCGGGCAGCGTAGGGGGTCGTGCTGGGGCTGGTGTTTCAGGGTTTAGGGCAGTGCAGTGGTGTTCGGGCAGTGTAGGGGGTTGTGCTGGGGCTGGTGTTTCAGGGTTTAGGGCAGTGCAGTGGTGTTCGGGCAGTGTAGGTGGTCGTGCTGGGGCTGGTGTTTCAGGGTTTAGGGCAGTGCAGTGGTGTTCGGGCAGTGTAGTGGGTCATGCTGGGGCTGGTGTTTCAGGGTTTAGGGCAGTGCAGTGGTGTTCAGGCAGTGTAGGGGGTCTTGCTGGGGCTGGTGTTTCAGAGTCTAGGGCAGTGCAGTGGTGTTCGGGCAGTGTAGGGGGTCTTGCTGGGGCTGGCGTTTCAGGGTTTAGGGCAGTGCAGTGGTGTTCGGGCAGTGTACGGGGTCGTGCTGGGGGTGGTGTTTCAGGGTTTAGGGCAGTGCAGTGGTGTTCGGGCAGTGTAGGGGGTCGTGCTGGGGCTAGTGTTTCAGGATTTAGGGCAGAGCAATGGTGTTCAGGCAGTGTAGGGGTTTTGCTGGAGGTGGTGTTTCAGGGTTTAGGGCAGTGCAGTGGTGTTCGTGCAGTGTATGGGGTGGTGTTTCAGGGTTTAGGGCAGTGGTGTTCAGGCAGTGTAGGGGGTCTTGCTGGGGTTGATGTTTCAGGGTTTAGGGCAGTGCAGTGGTGTTCGGGCAGTGTAGGGGGTCTTGCTGGGGGTGGTGTTTCAGGGTTTAGGGCAGTACAGTGGTGTTCGGGCAGTGTAGGGGTCTTGCTGGGGCTGGTGTTTCAGGGTTTAGGGCAGTGCTGTGGTGTTCGGGCAGTGTAGGGGTCGTGCTGGGGCTGGTGTTTGTGGGTTTAGGGTAGTGCAGTGGTGTTCGGGCAGTGTAGGGGGTCGTGCTGGGGCTGGTGTTTCAGGGTTTAGGGCAGTGCAGTGGTTTCGGGCAGTGTAGGCGGTCGTGCTGGGGCTGGTGTTTCAGGGTTTAGGGCAGTGGTGTTCGGGCAGTGTACGGGGTTGTGCTGGGGCTGGTGTTTCAGGGTTTAGGGCAGTGCAGTGGTGTTCGGGCAGTGTAGGAGGTCATGCTGGGGGTGGTGTTTCAGGGTTTAGGGCAGTGCAGTGGTGTTCGGACAGTGTAGGGGGTCGTGCTGGGGCTGGTGTTTCATGGTTTAGGGCAGTGCAGTGGTGTTCGGGCAGTGTAGGGGGTCGTGCTGGGGGTGGTGTTTCAGGGTTTAGGGCAGTGCAGTGGTGTTCGGGCAGTGTAGGGGGTCATGCTGGGGGTGGTGTTTCAGGGTTTAGGGCAGTGCAGTGGTGTTCGGGCAGTGTAGGGGGTCATGCTGGGGGTGGTGTTTCAGGGTTTAGGGCAGTGCAGTGGTGTTCGGGCAGTGTAGGGGGTCTTGCTGGGGGTGGTGTTTCAGGGTTTAGGGCAGTGGTGTTTGGGCAGGGTAGGGGGTCTTGCTGGGGGTGATGTTTCAGGGTTTAGGGCAGTGCAGTGGTGTTCGGGCAGTGTAGGGGTCTTGCTGGGGGTAGTGTTTCGGGGTTTAGGGCAGTGCAGTGGTGTTTGTGCAGTGTAGGGGGTCGTGCTGGGGGTGGTGTTTCAGGGTTTAGGGCAGTGCAGTAGTGTTCGGGCAGTGTAGGGGATCGTGCAGGGGTGGTGTTTCAGGGTTTAGGGCAGTGCAGTGGTGTTCGGGCAGTATAGGGGGTCGTGCTGGGGGTGGTGTTTCAGGGTTTAGGGCAGTGCAGTGGTGTTTGGGCAGTGTAGGGGGTCGTGCAGGGGGTGGTGTTTCAGGGTTTAGGGCAGTGCAGTGGTGTTCGGGCAGTGTAGGGGTCGTGCTGGGGCTGGTGTTTCAGGGTTTAGGGCAGTGCAGTGGTGTTCGGGCAGTGTAGGGGGTCTTGCTGGGGGTGGTGTTTCAGGATTTAGGGCAGTGGTGTTCGGGCAGTGTAGGGGGTCTTGCTGGGGGTGATGTTTCAGGGTTTAGGGCAGTGCAGTGGTGTTCGGGCAGTGTAGGGGGTCTTGCTGGGGGTAGTGTTTCAGGGTTCAGGGCAGTGCAGTGGTGTTCGTGCAGTGTAGGGGGTCGTGCTGGGGATCGTGTTTCAGGGTTTAGGGCAGTGCAGTAGTGTTCGGGCAGTGTAGGGGGTCGTGCAGGGGGTGGTGTTTCAGGGTTTAGGGCAGGTGTTTCTTTCTGCAGCACTAACCATAATTTCTATTTAAAAAAGAACCCCCTCATTTTGTTCCTTTTTAAATTAAATGTTTTAGGTATTAACGGTTTATTCCAATCAAGATGGCTTCCGGTGTGCCATACTTTTGTCATAAGTAAGGCTGTTAGCGCTCTAGTTCTTCTTTAGAACACTCTGGGAAGCTGCAGTAGAACACAAAGGCATCAACTGGCAGGCTGCTCCTGTTGAAATATAACAGGAAGATATTTGAGATCACCCTTGAAACATGTCCTAATTTTTCTTTCTACAGCACTACCCATAATTTTTATGACAAAATTAACCCCATCATTTTGTTCCTTTTTAAATTAAATGTTTTAAGTGTTACCAGTTTATTCCAATCAAGATGGCTTCAGGTGTGCCATACTTTTGTCATAAGTAAGGCTGTTAGCACTCTAGTTGTTCTTTAGAACACTCTGGGAAGCTGCAGTAGAACACAAAGGAATCAACTGACAGTCTCTGCCCTTGTTGGATGTACATGTTTTACTGAGAATGTCAGACTTCATTCTCACATGACTGAGAAAGATAATGTGAATTTACAGAAAATATGCTCTCATTTTAGCTTCTGGAGCACCTTCCAAAACTGTATGGGACAAGCATGTGAAAATAGTTTTCTCTCAAACATGATTCATGATATCCCAGGAGAAGGTTTTTCACAGGGTAAAATCACCTTAGAACACACCACAATTCCTGAAATTAGTATGGTACCATCAACAAATGAATTCTAATGTAACTAAAGTCTGTTATCACCCTTAATAGTTCTCCTTTTGGTAACCCTCAAAATCTTTGATTCACTACAAGGCATTTCAATG
The DNA here is from genome assembly GCA_963921515.1 of Calotriton arnoldi. Taxonomy (NCBI): domain Eukaryota; kingdom Metazoa; phylum Chordata; class Amphibia; order Caudata; family Salamandridae; genus Calotriton; species Calotriton arnoldi. Next base: position 2,140,295 of record CAWUFW010002252.1, read on the forward strand.
GGGTACTATCATGTATATTGGTCTCAAGATGGCTGCCAGCAATTCCAGGATGAAGTGCTGACAGCCAATCAGATCTCACGATGACATGTGTGGTTAGGCTCCGCCCAGATATATATGTGTTTTTATTTTTGATTTTCTCAGCAACTACTGAACGGATTTACACCATTTAACAAAAGGGTTCTTTCTGAACCAAGAACTACCTCTTTGCCAAATGTGGTGTAATTCCGTTCAGCAGTTCGGGCTGTAGCCTTGCATAAAGTTTCCTATGGGAAATTGATTTTTTGACTCTTATTTTTTTATTTCTCCGCAACTACTGAACGCATTTACACCATTTAACAAAAGGGTTCTTTCTGAACCAAGAACTACCTCTTTGCCAAATTTGGTGTAATTTCGTTCAGCAGTTCGGGCTGTAGCCGTGTCTAAAGTTTCCTATGGGAAAATGAATGGGGAAAACACGTTTTGGGACCCCCCTTTTTCTCGGCCCCGCTTGACGAATCACCCGAAACTTTCAGGGTAGGAGCGGACCGGAGCGGGCCATAAAGTTTGAAAATTTCGCGAAGATTCGTCAACCGACGCAAGAGTTATTTCAAATAGAATGTCGCGGATTTCCTATGGAAAATAGGTCCTAACTATAACTATCTACTGGCGACCGCCAGTAGATAATATATATATATATATTCACTGAAAAAACCATAGGTTTTAGGGACAGTTATAGTTAGTTGGACATTTCACTCGTACAAAACCATAGAAATTCCCCGTTATAGTTAGTTCAGCTAACTATAACTCGTGCCCCGCAATGCACTGCTGATGACGTCACATATTACATCACTCATGACATGGTCAGTGACATCACTGATGACATCACTGATGACATCACTGATGACATCATCCAGTGACTGTGTGTTTCTGTAAAGTTTAAATATGTTTAATATATATAGGGAAAGGCGTATTGAAGAATGAGTGGGTGTATAAGTGTCTGAATGGATGATTTAGTACGTGAGTGACTGACTCTACAAGTGAGTGATTAAACGTATCTTACTGAATGCATGGGTTAGTGACTAAACTGTGTGAATGTCTGTATCCGTCTGTTTGTTGGTGTGGAAGTGGATGCATGGATTTGCGAATAGTGTTTCAGGGTTTAGGGCAGTGCAGTGGTGTTCGTGCAGTGTAGGGGGTCGTGCTGGGGATCGTGTTTCAGGGTTTAGGGCAGTGCAGTGGTGTTCGAACAGTGTAGGGGTCGTGCAGGGGCTGGTGTTTCAAGGTTTAGGGCAGTGCAGTGGTGTTCGGGCAGTGTAGGGGGTCGTACTGGGGGTAGTGTTTTAGGGTTTAGGGTAGTGCAGTGGTGCTTGTGTAGTGTAGGGGGTCGTGCTGGGGGTAGTGTTTTAGGGTTTAGGGTAGTGCAGTGGTGTTTGTGTAGTGTAGGGGTCATGTTTTAGGGTAGTGCAGTGGTGTTTGGGTAGTGTAGGGGTCGTGCTGGGTGTATTGTTTTAGGATTTAGGTTAGTGCAGTGGTGTTTGGGTAGTGTAGGGGATCGTGCTGGGGGTAGTGTTTTAGAGTTTAGGGTAGTGCAGTGGTGTTTGTGTAGTGTAAGGGGTCATGCTGGGGGTAGTGTTTTAGGGTTTAGGATAGTGCAGTGGTGCTTGTGTAGTGTAGGGGGTCTTGCTGGGGGTAGTGTTTCAGGGTGTAGGGCAGTGCAGGGGTGTTCGTGCAGTGTAGGGGGTCGTGCTGGGGATGGTGTTTCAGGGTTTAGGCCAGTGCAGTAGTGTTCGGGCAGAGTAGGGGGTCGTGCAGGGGGAATGGTGTTTCAGGGTTTAGGGCAGTGCAGTGGTGTTCGGGCAGTGTAGTGGGTCATGCAGGGGGTGGTGTTTCAGGGTTTAGGGCAGTGCAGTGGTGTTCGGGCAATGTAGGGGTCGTGCTGGGGCTGGTGTTTCAAGGTTTAGGGCAGTGCAGTGGTGTTCGGGCAGTGTTGGGGGTCTTGCTGGGGGTGGTGTTTCTGGGTTTAGGGCAGTGGTGTTCGGGCAGTGTAGGGGGTCTTGCTGGGGGTGATGTTTCAGGGTTTAGGGCAGTGCAGTGGTGTTCGGGCAGTGTAGGGTGTCGTGCTGGGGTGGTGTTTCAGGGTTTAGGGCAGTGCAGTGGTGTTCGGGTAGTGTAGGGGTCGTGCACGGGTGGTGTTTCAGGGTTTAGGGCAGTGCAGTGGTGTTCGGGCAGTGTAGGGGGTTGTGCTGGGGCTGGTGTTTCAGGGTTTAGGGCAGTGCAATGGTGTTCTGGCAGTGTAGGGGTCGTGCTGGGGCTAGTGTTTCACGGTTTAGGGCAGTGCAGTGGTGTTCGGGCAGTGTAGGGGGTCATGCTGGGGCTGGTGTTTCAGGGTTTAGGGCAGTGCAGTGGTGTTCGTGCAGTGTAGGTGGTCGTGCTGGGGCTGGTGTTTCAGGGTTTAGGGCAGTGCAGTGGTGTTCGGGCAGTGTAGGGGGTCATGCTGGGGCTGGTGTTTCAGGGTTTAGGGCAGTGCAGTGGTGCTCAGGCAGTGTAGGGGGTCGTGCTGGGGGTGGTGTTTATGGGTTTAGGGTAGTGCAGTGGTGTTCGGGCAGTGTAGGGGGTCATGCTGGGGCTGGTGTTTCAGGGTTTAGGGCAGTGCAGTGGTGTTCGGGCAGTGTAGGGGGTCATGCTGGGGTTTGTGTTTCAGGGTTTTGGGCAGAGCAGTGGTGTTCGGGCAGTGTAGGGGGTCGTGCTGGGGGTGGTGTTTCAGGGTTTAGGGCAGTGGTGTTCGGGCAGTGTAGGGGGTCTTGCTGGGGGTGATGTTTCAGGGTTTAGGGCAGTGGAGTGGTGTTTGGGCAGTGTAGGGGGTCTTGCTGGGGATAGTGTTTCAGGGTTTAGGGCAGTGCAGTGGTGTTTGGGCAGTGTAGGGGGCCGTGCTGGAGGTGGTGTTTCAGGGTTTAGGGCAGTGCAGTGGTGTTCGGGCAGTGTAGGGGGTCGTGAAGGGGTGGTGTTTCAGGGTTTAGGGCAGTGCAGTGGTGTTCGGCAGTGTAGGGGGTCGTGCTGGGGGTGGTGTTTCAGGGTTTAGGGCAGTGCAGTGGTGTTCAAACAGTGTAGGGGGTCGTGCAGGGGCTGGTGTTTCAAGGTTTAGGGCAGTCCAGTGGTGTTTGGGCAGTGTAGGGGGTCGTTCTGGGGGTAGTGTTTTAGGGTTTAGGGTAGTGCAGTGGTGCTTGTGTAGTGTAGGGGGTCGTGCTGGGGATAGTGTTTCAGGGTTTAGGGCAGTGGTGTTCGGGCAGTGTAGGGGGTCTTGCTGGGGGTGATGTTTCAGGGTTTAGGGCAGTGAAGTGGTGTTCGGGCAGTGTAGGGGGTCTTGCTGGGGGTAGTGTTTCAGGGTTTAGGGCAGTGCAGGGGTGTTCGTGCAGTGTAGGGGGTCGTGCTGGGGATGGTGTTTCAGGGTTTAGGGCAGTGCAGTAGTGTTCGGGCAGTGTAGGGGGTCATGCAGGGGGAATGGTGTTTCAGGGTTTAGGGCAGTGCAGTGGTGTTCGGGCAGTGTAGGGTGTCGTGCTGGGGGTGGTGTTTCAGGGTTTAGGGCAATGCAGTGGTGTTCGGGCAGTGTAGGGGGTCGTGCACGGGTGGTGTTTCAGGGTTTAGGGCAGTGCAGTAGTGTTCGGGCAGTGTAGGGGGTTGTGCTGGGGCTGGTGTTTCAGGGTTTAGGGCAGTGCAATGGTGTTCTGGCAGTGTAGGGGGTCATGCTGGGGCTAGTGTTTCACGGTTTAGGGCAGTGCAGTGGTGTTCGGGCAGTGTAGGGGGTCATGCTGGGGCTGGTGTTTCAGGGTTTAGGGCAGTGCAGTGGTGTTCGTGCAGTGTAGGTGGTCGTGCTGGGGCTGGTGTTTCAGGGTTTAGGGCAGTGCAGTGGTGTTCGGGCAGTGTAGGGGGTCATGCTGGGGCTGGTGTTTCAGGGTTTAGGGCAGTGCAGTGGTGCTCAGGCAGTGTAGGGGGTCGTGCTGGGGGTGGTGTTTCTGGGTTTAGGGTAGTGCAGTGGTGTTCGGGCAGTGTAGGGGGTCGTGCTGGGGCTGGTGTTTCAGGGTTTAGGGCAGTGCAGTGGTGTTCGGGCAGTGTAGGGGGTCGTGCTGGGGCTGGTGTTTCAGGGTTTTGGGCAGAGCAGTGGTGTTTGTGCAGTGTAGGGGGTCGTGCTGGGGGTGGTGTTTCAGGGTTTAGGGCAGTGCAGTGGTGTTCGGGCAGTGTAGGGTGTCGTGCTGGGGGTGGTGTTTCAGGGTTTAGGGCAGTGGTGTTCGGGCAGTGTAGGGGTCTTGCTGGGGGTGATGTTTCAGGGTTTAGGGCAGTGGAGTGGTGTTTGGGCAGGGTAGGGGTCTTGCTGGGGATAGTGTTTCAGGGTTTAGGGCAGTGCAGTGGTGTTTGGGCAGTGTAGGGGGCCGTGCTGGGGGTGGTGTTTCAGGGTTTAGGGCAGTGCAGTGGTGTTCGGGCAGTGTAGGGGGTCGTGAAGGGGTGGTGTTTCAGGGTTTAGGGCAGTGCAGTGGTGTTCGGGCAGTGTAGGGGTCGTGCTGGGGGTGGTGTTTCAGGGTTTAGGGCAGTGCAGTGGTGTTCGAACAGTGTAGGGGGTCGTGCAGGGGCTGGTGTTTCAAGGTTTAGGGCAGTGCAGTGGTGTTCGGGCAGTGTAGGGGGTCGTACTGGGGGTAGTGTTTTAGGGTTTAGGGTAGTGCAGTGGGGCTTGTGTAGTGTAGGGGGTCGTGCTGGGGGTAGTGTTTTAGGGTTTAGGGTAGTGCAGTGGTGTTTGTGTAGTGTAGGGGGTCATGTTTTAGGGTAGTGCAGTGGTGTTTGGGTAGTGTAGGGGGTCGTGCTGGGTGTATTGTTTTAGGATTTAGGTTAGTGCAGTGGTGTTTGGGTAGTGTAGGGGATCGTGCTGGGGGTAGTGTTTTAGAGTTTAGGGTAGTGCAGTGGTGTTTGTGTAGTGTAAGGGGTCATGCTGGGGGTAGTGTTTTAGGGTTTAGGATAGTGCAGTGGTGCTTGTGTAGTGTAGGGAGTCGTGCTGGGGTAGTGTTTTAGGGTTTAGAGTAGTGCAGTAGTGTTTTTGTAGTGTAGGGGGTCATGTTTTAAGATGCAACGCTCCAATACCTGACCAGTCTGCACTACATAAAACTGCAAAAAAACTAAAAATAAAAAGTGTTTTGCACACTTTTGTCATTGGGCTATATGTGGGCTACATCTGGGTAATATTTGTGCTACATTTGGGCTCTTTTTTTCTCTGGTGGCCATCTTGGAAGACTTCTTTGTTATGAAGTTTCCTAATTTCCTCATTTACTGCAGTCTCCTCAGTAGGAAATGCTTTCAGTTTTTACTTTGATTCCATCAAGAAGGCATTCAGATGTGTCTCACATTTGCCATAAATTCAGAATGTTAGCACTCTAGTTGCTCATTAGATCACTGTACTAAAGCTACTGCTCACCAGGGAGTTAACTGGAAGTCTGCTGCTGGTATTGAAAGTGATTGTTTCAGTCTGCATGTCAGAATTTTCTAATGAAATAGAAGAGGATTTGAGATCTCACTTAAAACATGCACTAAATTTAATTTCATAAAATGGAAGCATACTCAGCCATTATTCTGGAGAGAAGTTGCAATGAACAGCTTAGAATGTCGCAGAGCACTACCATACACATACATAAGCAGGGGACATGTGTCAGTGTGGAAGTAGTTCACTGATAAATACTATATCCAGTTTGAAAACGGGATTATAGATCTGATTAAATAAGTTAGGAAAAGTATCACTCATTATTACTACAGAAAGAATAGCAATTTAAGTTATGCAGTTGCTTAGTATTTAACTTTACCTCTGAGAACCTTTTAAAAACACTTACACTCACTGGATGATGTCATGAGTGATGTCATTTGAGATGTCATGAATGATGTCATGAGTGATGTCACTGACCATGTCATGAGTGATGTAATATGTGAGGTCATAAGCAGTGCATTGCGGGGTCGTAAGTTAGAGTTAGCCTAGATAACTATAACTGCTGAATTTCTATGGTTTTGTGTGCATAAATCCTGAACCTAAATATAACGTCGATGTAAACTTTGGTTTTTACACAAATATATATATATATATATATATATATATATATATATATATATATTCACTGAAAAAACCATAGGTTTTAGGGACAGTTATAGTTACTTGGACATTGCACTCGTACAAAACCCGTGAAATTCCCCCGTTATAGTTAGTTCAGCTAACTATAACTCGCGCCCCGCAATGCACTGCTGATGACGTCACATATTACATCACTCATGACATGGTCAGTGACATCACTGATGACATCACTGATGACATCTCAAATGACATCACTGATGACATCACTGATGACATCACTGATGACATCATCCAGTGACTGTGTGTTTCTGTAAAGTTTAAATATTTTTAATATATATAGGAAAAGACGTATTGAAGAATGAGTGGGTGTGTAAGTGTCTGTATGGATGATTTAGTAGGTGCGTGACTGACTCTATAAGTGAGTGATTTAACGTATCTTACTGAATGCATGGGTTAGTGACTAAACTGGATGAATGTCTGTATCCGTCTGTCTGTTGCTGTGTAAGTGGCTGCATGTGTTTGTGAATAGCTACATGAGTGTCTATATGAGTTATTGAATGCTTGTCTGAGTATCTGTATGGGTGCCTGAGTGTTTGTGTGGGAGGGGTGTGTGCAACTCTGTGCATAGATGTGTGAGTGGGTGATTCACTGGGTGGATGGTTTCAAGAGTGCATCTGTGATAGACTGTATGGGTGGGTAAGTGTGTGTAAGAGTGTGTTAGTGAGTGAATGTATGTCCCAGTGGTACATGTGTGAGTAACTACATATGTGAAAGGCAGTATATATGTGTGTTGGAGTATATAAATAGCTATAAGCAAGAGTGAGTGATTGTGATAGTGGCTGTATGGATGAGTGTGTGCTTGTATCAGTGATTGTATAAGAGCGTAACAATGTGCTACTATTTGTATGAGTAAGTGAGCTGGTGTGTGTATAACTGTATAGGTGAGTAAATGGCAGTGTGTTTAATTATTTGCATGACTGACTAGGTGTGTGAGTATCTCTATGGATGAGTGGCGTTGTTTGAGTGTCTATATAGGAGTAAGAGTGCATATGATAGTCCTGTACTGAGTGACCGTAAGTATGAGTGACTGTACGGGTGAGTGAGTGGATGTGTGTGTGTAGACCTAAGAATCAGTGAGTGGGTATGTAGTTATTGGTGTTGGAGTGTCTATGGTTTTGCGAATGGCAGTCTGTAATTTAGAGTGGGTGTATCAAAGGTTATATTAGGGTGTGAGGAGGTGCATCAGATTATCACGTGGATGATGTCATCAGTGATGTCATTTGAGATGTCATCAGTGATGTCATCAGTGATGCCACTGACCATGTCATAAGTGATGTAATATGTGACGTCATCAGCAGTGCATTGCGGGCGCGAGTTATAGTTAGCTGAACTAACTATAACGGGGAATTTCACGGGTTTTGTACGAGTGCAATGTCCAAGTAACTATAACTGTCCCTAAAACCTATGGTTTTTTCAGTGAATTTCAAAGGTTTTTTAAATGCTAATTTGTAACTATAACGTGTCTGAAACCTATGGTTTTTTCAGTGAATTTCAAAGGTTTTTTAAATGCTAATTTGTAACTATAACGTGTCTGAAACCTATGGTTTTTTCAGTGAATTTCAAAGGTTTTTTAAATGCTAATTTCTAACTATAACGTGCCTGAAACCTACGGTTTTTTCAGTGAATTTCAAAGGTTTTGTAAATGACAATTTTTAAATGTATTAATTGTTATATTAATTTTTTTCATACTGATTTACTACATTTTTAGAAACAATTTTTTTTACATATTTTATTTTTTAAATTACATTGTAATTACATTATACATTACATTACAAAAAATACTTTCTCAGAATGAATTACTTTAGTTTAAATACTTTGCAGATAGGCAATAGACTTTTAAGTACAGTAGTTACAGTTGTTGCAATGGGCAACACATTTTCAAACACAATGCAACATTCAGCTCAATGTGAATTTCTAGTTAAATGCAATTAGTTACTTTATGGATTACTTTTGTAACCACAGGACTGGATCCTAGATTCAGTCCTGGTACATCTCCTGTAAACAGTTGAGTAAAAGCGTTTTGGTTACAGTCGTGATTTTTAAGGAATATTATTGTATTTTAAAAGTTGACACTTAGAAACTTTTTCTCATAGAATCACCAATGTTATCCTATGGAAGGAAATTCACTTAGCAGGTAAAAACTGTTATCGTTACTTTTTCTTACTCAGTGTTGGATCCTGGATCCAGCACTGGTGCATCTCCTGTAAACAGTTGAAAGAATGCGTTTAAGTCATACAGGCGATTTTTAAGAAATATTTGTAGTTTGTGAAAATCAACACTTTGAAACTTTTTTGCTGAAAACCAGTCAATCTTAGCCTATGAAGGAAATTCAAGTTACCGGTAAGTACGGTTAAAATTACTTTTCAGGACCAGTACTGGGCTGAAAGATGCAGCACTGAGGTCTCTCCTGATAACAGGTGAGTAAATCGGAATTCGTATTTCGGCTGATTTTAGAGGAATATTTTAAAGTTCCAAAACTCCACACTTAGAAGAATTTCCAAGTGAAACCAGTCAATGTTAGCCTATGGAAGGAAATTCAAGTTACTGGTAAGTACGGGTAAAATTACTTTTCAGGACCAGTACTGGGCTGAAAGATACAGCACTGAGGTCTCTCCTTATAACAGGTGAGTAAATCGGAATTCGTATTTCGGCTGATTTTACAGGAATATTTGTATGTTTCAAAAATCAACACTTAGAAACTTTTTCAGCAAAAAGCAGGCAATGATATCCTATGGAAGGAAATTCAAGTTACTGGTAAGTACGGCTAAAATTACTTTTGAGGATTAGTACTGGGCTGAAAGATGCAGCACTGAGGTCTCTCCTGATAACAGGTGAGTAAATCGGAATTCGTATTTCGGCTGATTTTAGAGGAATATTTTAAAGTTCCAAAACTCCACACTTAGAAGAATTTCCAAGTGAAACCAGTCAATGTTAGCCTATGAAGGAAATTCAAGTTACCGGTAAGTACGGTTAAAATTACTTTTCAGGACCAGTACTGGGCTGAAAGATGCAGCACTGAGGTCTCTCCTGATAACAGGTGAGTAAATCGGAACTCGTATTTCGGCTGATTTTAGAGGAATATTTTAAAGTTCCAAAATCAACACTTAGAAACTTTTTCAGCAAAAAGCAGGCAATGATATCCTATGCAAGGAAATTCAAGTTACTGGTAAGTATGGTTAGAATTACTTTTCAGGACCAGTACTGGGCTGAAAGATACAGCACTGAGGTCTCTCCTGATAACAGGTGAGTAAATCGGAATTCGTATTTCGGCTGATTTTAGAGGAATATTTGCACAATGGTGAAGGGAGGGGCGGGGCCTGAGGTGACATCTGTGCAAACGCGCCCGTGGCGCGTTTTAAGTTGGGGGATTAAGTCCCCTTGAATCCTGAGGGTCCCTAGGGGCCAACTAGCCCACCAGGAACCTCCAATATGCGCCAGGGGCTGCGTTGCAGAGACGTGTAGAGAGGCCACACCCCTTTTACACCTCTCTGCAACGCAGCTCTGTGGCGCTTTCTGGATGTACCTGTTGGGCTAGTTGGCCCTCAGGGACCCTCAGGATTGAAGGGATTTAATTCCCCATCTTAAAACGCGCCACGGGGCCTGTTTGCACACATGTCACCTGAAGCCCCGCCCTCCCTTCACCACTGTGCAAACGCGCCCGTGGCGCGTTTTAGGTTGGGGATTAAGTCCCTTGAATCCTGAGGGTCCCGGAGTCCAACTAGCCCACCATATACCTCCAAAAAGCACCACAGAGCTGCGTTGCAGAGAGGTGTAAAAGGGGTGTGGCCTCTCTACACGTCTCTGCAACGCAGCCCCCTGGCGCATATTGGAGGTTCCTGGTGGGCTAGTTGGCCCCCAGGGACCCCCAGTATTCAAGGGGAATTTGTTCCTCATCTGCAAACGCGCCAGGGGCGCGTTTGCAGAGTGGTGAAGGAAGGGGCGGGGCCTGCGGGCCCGATCGTTTAAAAAAAAAAAAAAATGTGGCTCCTGAAGGGGGCTGTGTAGCCCCTTCCTTTTTCCTGTTTTTATGCCCTGGGGACCCCATCCCCCAGGGCCTTACCCCTTTTTTTAATTTTTAATTAAAAAAACGGGAAGGGGGCCGCGTGGCCCCCTTCCCTGGGCCTGTATTGGCCCCGGGACCCCATCCCCGGGGCATGGCCTTTTTATTTTTATTCTTTGGAGGGGCTGCGTGGCCACCCTCCTCTGGCCATTTAAGGCCCCGGGGACCCCATCCCCGGGGCCGGCCTTTCCATTTTTTAAATTTTTTAATTTTTCTTTTTTGGGGAGGGGGCCGCGTGGCCCCCTCCTGGGCCACTACTTGCCCCGGGGACCCCATCCCCTGGGGCTGGCCCTCTCCGTTGGGGACTGTGGGGGTCCCCAATCCCCCACAGTCCCGCCGGCTCCCCACGTCCCTTGGGAGCCGGCATTGCTGTTCCACATGGGGAGCAGCTGACATGCTGCTCCCCATGTGGAAAAGCAATGTGCTTTGGATATTGGAAGAGAGAGCAGGTTTCCTGCTCTCTCTTCCAATATCCAAAGCAGTTTGCTATGGCAGGACGGGAGCCGCGAGGCTCCCGTCCTGCCATAGCAAACTACAGTGTCCCGGGGTAGGCACCCCGGGACACTGCAGGAGCCGGCCCTGGGGGTGGCGGTCCCCAGGGCCATCAAGGGCTCCAGGAGGGGGCCGCGCGGCCCCCTCCCTACATCAGCACAGCCCCGGGGAGGTGGTGGTCCCTGGGCTTCGGGGTCCAAAACGGACCCCATTTTAATTTGTTAGTGCCCCGGGAGGTGGCGGTCCCGGGCGTGTGGGGGCTGGAGCCCCCACACAGGTTGTTAAATTAATTTAAAAAAGCCCTGGGGAGGTGGTGGTCCTCGGGGCTGCGGGAGGGCTCAGAGCCCTCCCGCACCATTTTTAAAAAGCCCCGCGGGTGGCGGTCCTCGGGCTTGGGGGCCCTTGAGGCCCCCACACATTAAATTATCCCCCACCATGCCCCCGGGACTTGGGCCACCCGGGGCCAATTAACATCGAAGCGCGGGAGACCGCGCTTCGATTTTTTCGGCAGGATTCGCGCACCCTGAGCGCATCCTGCCGATTTTTTTTTTAAAAATGCTTTTTTGCCCAGGGGGTCCTTGTGGGACCCCCTGAGCAGGCCTAGGGGTTAGGGTGTTTCTACCCTGCCCCCTTTGTGCGTTTGCGCACTTGTTTCTTTTTTCTCGGCGGGATCCGCGCACCCTAAGCGCATCCCGCCGATTTAAAAAATAAAATAATCTTTTTCTGCCCAGGGGTCCTTGTGGGACCCCTGAGCAGACCTAGGGGTCAGGGTGTTTCTACCCTGCCCCCTTTTGCGCTTTGCGCACTTGTTTCTGTCCCTCGGTTCTACCGAGGGATAAAATGGCTGCCAACACTTCTTGATTTGGAGTGTTGACAGCCAATTAGCATGCAGCTCGTGATCGGGAGGGTACGCGGATCCGACGCGCCCATAGATATATATGTGATTTTAATTGTGAATTTCTCAGGAACTACTGAACGGATTTACACCATTTTAGCAAAAGGCACCAGTCTGAACCAAGGGCTACCTCTTTGCCAAATTTGGGGTAATTCCGTTCAGCAGTTCGGGCTGTAGCTGCGACTAAAGGTTCCTATGGAAAAATGAATGGGGAAAACGCGTTTTGGGACCCCCTTTTTCTCGGCCCCCGCTTGACGTATCACCCCGAGACTTTCAGGGTAGGAGCGGACCGGAGCGCCCCAACAAGTTGGAAGCTTTCGCGAAGATTCGTCAACCGGCGCCAACGTTATTGCAAATAGAATGTCGCGGATTTCCTATGGATAATAGGTCCTAACTATAACTATCTACTGGCGACCGCCAGTAGATAATATATATATATATATATATATATTCACTGAAAAAACCATAGGTTTCAGGGACGTTATAGTAGTTGGACATTTCACGCGTACAAAACCAGAGAAATTCCACCGTTATAGTTAGTTCAGCTAACTATAACTCGCACCCCCGCAATGCACTGCTGATGACGTCACATATTACATCATTCATGACATGGTCAGTGACATCACTGATGACATCACTGATGACATCTCAAATGACATCACTGATGACATCATCCACGTGATAATCTGATGCACCTCCTCACACCCTAATATAACCTTTGATACACCCACTCTAAAATGGCCCCACCCGGGGGCTTAAATACAACAAAGCACGGGAGCCCGCGCTTCGTTTTTTTAAATTTTATCGCCATGATTCGCTCACCCAACGCGAATTCTGCCGTTTAAAAAAAAATGCTTTGTTTGGCCCTGGGGGTCCCTGTGGGACCCCCTGAGCAGGCCTAGGGGGTCAGGGTGTTTCTACCCTGCCCCCTTTTCTTGTTTTTCACATTTTTTTCTGATTTCTTGTGACTCAGTTACCGAGTCACAAGATGGCTGCCAACACTTCCTAGTTTTGAGTGTTGGCAGCCAATTAGAATGAAGCTCGTGGTCGGGAGGGTGCGCGAATCCACTGCGGCCATAGATATCGAAACTTTTTCTTTTTTAAATTTCTCAGCAATTACTGAACAGATTTACACCATTTAACAAAAAGGACTCTTTGTGAACCAAGACCTACCTTTTTGCCAAATTTGGTGTAATTCCGTTCAGCAGTTCGAGCTGTAGCTTTGTCTAAAGTTTCCTATGGAAAATAACATGGGGAAAACGTGTTTTGGGACCCCCTTTTTCTCGGCCCCGCTTGGCGAATCACCCCGAAACTTGCAAGACAGGAGCTGATCACTAGTTTTGAAAATTTCGCGAAGATTCGTCAACCGGCGCCAAAGTTATTGGGGAAACAAAAAACGCTTTTCCTATGGAAACTAGGTCCTAACTATAACTACCTACTGGCGACCGCCAGTAGGTAATATATATATATATAGCTGTAATACTGTGCCTGGAGTGGTAAAAGGCTTTGGCCATTTTACAGCTCGGCAGGGATAGCACTGTGCTAATCCTATGCTTAAAGACTTTGCTGTAAAAATGGCAAAAGACTTTGTCCCTTTCTATCTCGGCGTGGATAGCACTGCGCTAATCCTATGCTTAAAGACTTTGATAGAAAAGCAGACATTTGAGGGGAGCAAATTTAGAGTGTCGCTGGTGTTGAGAGTGCTCTTACTGGAGCTGCTTTCCACCTAAACTTGAGAACTACCCAGAGTTCTCTGCTTCTGTTTTTGCATATATATATATATATATATATATATATATATATATATATATATATACATATATATATTGCACAACTTATTCTCCAAAATCAGTAGAAAGTACTCAGACACTCCGGCATGCTTCAATAAAGTTTTAATGACATCAAACGACGCGTTTCGGCTTTACACCTTGCTCACGGTCATAATAGACATTTCATTTGCCATTTTGAATGCTTCTAATCATTAACATCAAAAAAGGACTTCACCCATAAATAGTGATTAAAACAGTGCGAAGTGTGGCGACCATTTTAACATTGTTATTCATCAATGGTTTACATAGTAAACTTCATATTGTCACTGTTCTTTAATTCCTATGGCCAATATTTTTGCCTAAAAGAACCATGTACAGACATGATAAAAACAGTCCCTTAAGGGTTGTCCGTTTCAATTCATTATTTCCACAATTCATTTTTATGGCGACCATTTTGACACAGTAATGATTTTATCCGATGTTTAAATGCACAAGAAGTGTTAATAACGGTCCTGCCCCAGTGGGCAATTACGATCATCAAGTTGCAACATATCAAAATTACTCTATAACAGAATCATAATTACATTCCTGCATTTATCAATTGTGCAACTACCAGTCTGCTTTTGCTGTGTCATATCTGTTTTTTCTCTCCTGCCCAAGTGGGCTTAAAGTTGATATGGTTCACAAAATCAAAATACATAATCAAAATTATATATGGCCAGTTCATAGAGATAAATTATTGAAGATAAAAAACTCCACATTTATCACTGCCAAAGTGAAAGGAAAAGTGCCTGCACCTATAAAAAATAGAAAATATTATATTTTAAAACCACAAATGAAAAAACCTCCAGGATAGAAACTGCACTTAAATCAACTTATTCTTTTTCATTTTTAACCATTCAGGTGGATAGCCAGTTCCTCGCTCGAGTTCAAACCTTTTGGTAACAGAGTTTCGAAATCAATAATATATCTCGATTCCACCCTACGTAATAGTAATTCGCAATTACCACCCCTTACATTAGGTAATACTGCATCAATCACCACCATTTTCAGCAGCCTTTCATCCTGAAAATGGCAGTCAAAAAAGTGCTGTGCCACCGGATATTGCCTGTTGTTGTGTCTGATGGCGCGCACATGCTCCAAAACTCTTTTTTTCGCACGATGTATCGTGCTCTTTATATAAAATGTATTACAGGGACAGATCAGAGCATATACACAATACGTAGTGTTGCATGTTAGGGGTTTCTTGATCATAAATTCTCTATTTGAGTTCGGTATTAGGAACTTGATGCAATCGACACTGTTACTACAGGCTTTGCAATTTTTGCAACATCGAAAGCCTGGACGGCCAATGTTTTCCACCATATCACTTGAAGTTATTAAATTCTGACTCAATTCATCACGCAGCGATCGACTTTTTTTAAAAGTGATCTGAGGATTGCTGTTTAGACTTTTCTTAAGGCTGTCATCTGTTCGTAAAACATGCCAATGTTTGTTTAATATTTTACGCACCTTCTGTGCCTGACCTGAAAAAGTGGTTATAAATCTCATAGTCCCTGAGTCTTCTTCCTGTCTTACTGGGTGCAATAGCTCATTCCTACTGACCTCTTCCACTCTCTTACTTGCTTGTTCAATAGTCTTTTTACTATATCCCTCTCTCTGAAGCGTTTACACATAATCTCTTTTTCAACATTAAATGTTGTCTCTGTGCTGCAGTTGCGTTTTGCACGCAGCAACTCCCCATAAGGGATACTGTAAATGAGATTAGGAGGATGTGCACTGTTAGCACTTAATATACTGTTCCCTGCCATTTTTTTCCCGAACAGTTTTGTCTCCAGTGCCTCACCCTTGATAGATACTTGTACATCTAAGAAGTCAATAGATATGTTCAGTAAAAATTAAATTGCATGTGTTGACATTAAGCTTACTTACAAAACCTCTGGCTGAATCTTCGTCCCCACTCCAAATGAAAAAATATCATCAATTGACAGCCTCGTAACCAAACCGGGACTGTTGTGCATATATATATATATATATATATATATATATATATATATATATATATATATATATATATATATATATATATATATATATATATCTATATCATATATATAGATATATATATATATATATATATATATATATATATATATATATAGCCAATCCTGTTATATACAGCCAAAGAACAGGCGCTGACACTGTGGAGATGTGACACTGGAATTTATTATTCCACACGAAAGCCTTGACGCGTTTCGGCGGCGGACCGCCTTGCTCACAACATCGGGCGCCATTGTAATCCATCATTATATACATAGTCACTAAGCATGGTTGTCACAGCAACCGTAAGTCTGAATAGACATAGAAGTTAACAGCGTTTTTAGGTGCATGATCAAAACAGTGTAATCCTCAACAGGTGCAAGGAAAAAACCCAAAATATCATGAAAATAACTGAAAAAAAGACTTAACATCAGTCCGCTATTCTATAGAAAATATAAGAAAATCAGGTGTGGGTAAAGTGGTGTTATAAGTGCCTGAGTGATACACATGGCAGTTAGCACGGCGAACAGACTATCAAAACAATGGTGTTACTACATAGTTTCAGTAAGAATCTACGCATAATGACCCCATTAGAAACATCTCATGCTCATGTACACAAGGCAAAACTGTGACACAGTGCCAGAATTAGATTAATTAAAGACACTGTTTAATATACAATATAATATTGATATTTCCTTGTTGCGCGCTGTATATATATATATATATTCACTGAAAAAAACAAAGGTTACAGAGACATTATAGTTAGGGTCAGATTTCACTCGAACAAAACCAGAGAAATTCAGCCGTTATAGTTATGCACTGCTTATGACCTCACATATTACATCTCTCATGACATAGTCAGTGACATCTCTGATGACATCTCAAATGACATCACTGATGACATCATCCACAGAATCTCTGACACACCCACTCACACCCACATATAACCTTTCTTGAACGCACTCCAGCTACCGCACTACCATTCTCAAACCCATTCACACACACATACAATTACTTACATAGCCACTCACTGATTAATAGATCAGCACACACATCCACTCACTCACCCATACATGCACTCATACTCCCATTTACACTAATACAGAAACTGACATATCCACTCATACACCCATGCAGCCACTCACACACTGAGTTAGTCACCCAAAGAGCTACTCACACACCTACATACTCACCCATACAGTCAATCACATAGCCACTGACTCACCCATGCAATTACACACACACTCACTTACTCATACAGATACTAATGCATACTCACTCACCTATACAGTCACTGACACAAGTACACACTCACGCATACAGCCACTCTCACATTCACTCACTCACCCATGCAATCACTCATATACCCCATCACTCACCTATACTGCCTTTCACATACCCAGTTACTCACCCATATACCACTGACACATGCACTCACTCACTGACACAGCCATACACATACTCACTTACCCATACAGCCCCACACACATGTACTCACTAACCCATATAGCCACTGACTCACCCATTCACTCATCACCCACCCACACAGACACACAGACACCCATAGAGGTACTCAGACAACCAATCTCTCACCCATACAGAAACTCACACACCCACTCACACACCCATATAGCCACTTAGACACCAACTGACAGACACTTACAGACATTCACACAACCAGTCACTCACCCATACATTCACTGAGACACCTAATCACTCACTTATACAGTTAGTTACGCACCCACTGAATCATCCAATCAGGCACTCATACACCCACTGATTCACCAATACAGCTTGATATATAATTTAATACTCAAACTATTTAAAAAACACTCGCAGTCACCGGATGATGTTATCAATGATGTCCTCAGTGATGTCATTTGAGATGTCATCAGTGAAGTCATCACTGAAGCGAGGGTTAGCTGGAGCAGTCGGTGAGCCTGGGTGGCGACGATGGGGAGAGGGCCCCGGAGTTGAATTACTTGCAGCGCTTAGAGGCACGACCGAGAGCCGGAGGATAGCTGTGGTGCACCCCCGGGGATCCGTCAAGGAGAGCACACACCTGATTTGGAGGAGGGCAGACAACGGGCCTGACTCACGGGAGGTGACTTCCCTATACTGACTGCAGGGAAACGAAGAGGATGGCCTGAGTCCTGAAAGCTGCTGAAGCACTGTGAAGGTATTTAGCGGCCCTGAGGCACTGGGACAGGCCACCAGAGTAGAGTGCACCGGGAGGTGTGCCCGCATCGGACTTGGAGCGGTGATT
Source organism: Calotriton arnoldi (assembly GCA_963921515.1). NCBI lineage: Eukaryota > Metazoa > Chordata > Amphibia > Caudata > Salamandridae > Calotriton > Calotriton arnoldi. The sequence goes on from CAWUFW010002252.1 coordinate 2,157,953, forward strand.
GCAGAGGGGGGGCCTGCTGAGACCTCCGTGGGAGGATAATAATTACTACACGAGCGGGCCACTAGCGCTTGATGAGCCATCCAGGATCCGGGGCAGTGGAAGGGAACAGGACCCAAGGGACGATGTGCTGGCGTATATTTAAGAAAGAAGACGAGAAGTGGTTACAATCATTGACAACAGGATGTGGGAGCACACCGCTGACCTCTCAGGCACGGTTCCCCCCTGGCATTCTGGGAAATGCAGTCTCTTGTAGCTCGCTCTGATATTTTCGAGTGTTTCGCCAAGGTTGGCGCAGATAGTGCTGATCTCTAGACACGTGTTTCTGGTTTATTAACCGTCATCAGTAGAGAATACAGTCTTGTATTTTGGGGTTTGCTGAGCAGGCTGCCAAACATTATATCAGGTTCAGTACCTCTCACTGGCGCGCAGGTGCCTCATCCATGAGCTCGTCAGCTCAATGGCTCACGGGAGTACCTTAAATAGACAACAGGTTACAATCATTACTGAACTGAGATAGGGCACTGAGGACACTGTTTAGGGGGACCCCCCCGAACCGCTGAACAGCGAGTGAGACTCGTGCAGAACCATCAATAGGTACTGAATAAGCGGCAGAGAGCGCCACACAAGCTTAACAGTGATGGGCGAGAAGGAATAGATTAGTGGAACCTTCGAAGAGGAGACGTTGGTATTAACTGCACCGTGGTTTGGGGATACCTAATTTAATCAAGCAACGCTAGCCCACACAATTATTGCTGCAACCAATTCACGACAAACCCACAAAACACCGCAGGATCACCTCCTGTCCAAAGTGAGTTGCCTGGGGCCTTAAGAACAAGAAATTGGGTAGGAAGATGGGGAAAGTCCCGAGAAAAAAGGGGCCTAATGCCTTCTGCACGGGGGGCGCTGGAACCCAGACCGATGTTGACGAAGAGTTAGTGGAGGCGGGAAAAGACTCAGCTCACTTGAGGCCTACGTTGACGGATATTATGCAGGCTATCACGGCATCCAGAGAGGTGCTGGAGGCGAAAATCGAAGCAATAGGCACAGACCTAAGCCTGTTGAAAGATGACCATCGAAAACTTAAAGAGCGGGTCGTGGCCACCGAGAAAGTGCTTGGCGACCTCCCGGAGGCAGTGACTACACTACAAAAATCACTCATGGTGATGGAGGCCAAGATCAAGGTTCTGGAAGTGCGGGCTGAAGATAGTGAGGGGAGGTCCCGCAGAAATAATCTACGAATAGTTGGAGTACCGGAGAGGGTGGAGGGCATGGACATGGTGCGCTTCATGGAAGATTGGCTCAGAGCCGAAGTAGCCCCAGAAGGGCTATCACCCTTCTATGCACTGAAAGGAGCCCATAGAGTCCCGGCTAAGCCGCCTAGACCCGGAGCACCTCATCATCCGATAGTGGTGCGCCTCCTGCATTTTAGGGACAGAGATCATATTCTACAACAAGCCCACCAAAAACAAGATCTACAGATTGACAATAGTAAAGTTATGCTCTTCCCGGACTTTACTAGAAAAGTTCAACGTCACAGAGCATCGTTTTTGGCCTTTAAAAAGAAGCCTCAGCAAATGCAACTTCCATACGCAATGTTGCTTCCAGCACGGCTGCAAGTGGCCGATTCGACGGGGACAAAGTTCTTTACCACGCCGCTGGAGGTCTGGGAATGGTTGGACTCTCGACGGAACCAGGAGTGTCGCAACTCCTCACCGGATTTATCTCAACAGAGCACTAACAAAAGCAAGAGTGTGTCTCGAGCCCCGTCCCCCAAGGAACTCAGATCGGAAGGGCGCAGAGTACTACAGGCCATTGTGGAACACAGTCAAAATGTATCCAGTCCCACTTCGAGTAAAAGTGGGATCGACGTAGAAAGATCGGAAGGGTTGTTGGTGCTTAGTGAAAATGATAACTCAGAGACGGAGTTACCGGAAATCACGCCTCAGACGGCGGACGACATTGTCTGAGGAGTACACTTTTGGTCATACACTTGAAGATCGCTGTGATACGGAGTGGCCTTGCCTTGGAGAAGCTGACTCTGGGGACTACCGATTGTACCATTACAGCGAATGAGCTAAGAAGGATGCTCCGGGGCTGTTTATCTAGTTCAGGTATTGGGGGTGCGGTTTGGTGGGGTTCCGGGCCCGGTAGGGTAAGCCACATACCCCTACAACTACTAGAAGACTTTGCGAGTTTAGACTGAGTTTGGATGGGAACCAGTTCTCGAGTACCTGTCCTGGGGAGGGGGAGTTGTGGGTTTAATTTGGTTATAGGGATGTTATTTGGGGTCAGGCGTGTCACACTGGGGGAAATTAGTGGGGGCGAGTTCCAATCAGCGCAATAGCTCCCCCCTAGATTTAAAATGTATGTCGTGGAATGTACGGGGGATGTATTCAATGCTGCGGCGCCATAAAATACATGCGTACCTGGTTCGGAGGGGGGTTCAAATTGCTCTGCTTCAAGAGACCCACATAATGGCAAAGGAAGGGGCTGCACTTCAACGTCGATGGAGGGGTCAAGTATTTTATACCAACTATTCGGCATTCGCCAGGGGGTTCTGATCTGGGTGAGGGCGGGTGTGCCCTTTCAGTGCACGAAACAGATTGTGGATTCGGAAGGGAGGTTTGTTGTAGTAACTGGGCAGTTAGATGGTAGAGATATAGTACTGGGGAGCCTATACGCCCCTAACACGGAACAGTCCGCCTTTTTATCACAGCTCTCTGGGACATTAGCTTCAGTTTTAACGGGATCAGTAATATTAGGGGGTGATTTTAATTGTATAACAGATGTTGGCCTGGATCGCTCTCATCCTCCACTCCCTGACACCCCTATACATAAAATAGCAGAAGAGCGTCAGCATTGGCAGCAGAGATGGGGATTGGTGGATTCATGGAGGGCCCAGCACCCTGGGGATAGAGATTATTCCTTTTTCTCCGCAATGCATGAGTTACACATTCGACTGGATGCTATACTGTGCTCCCCTGATGTACATGAGGGGGTACAATCCAGTGAATATCTCACTAGAACAATCTCGGACCATAATCCAGTACTGCTAGGGATGATGTGGTCTCGCGCGAGGCCCAAAATACCCACCTGGCGCTTGCGTCCTGAAGCTCTGGAAGATCAGGTTTTCCACGAGGCAGTGAGTACTGCTATTGGGCAATACTTCCAGGAAAATGTTAACACAGCAACGAATTTACTAGTAGAGTGGGACACTTTTAAATCGGTCATCCGGGAGCGTTGTATCTCAGAGATGGTGGGAACGCGCAAGGTGCTCTTGCAGGACATATTGGTGGCAGACCAACGGCTTCGAGAGATAGAGAAGGAAAGACCCGAGAGAGCAGACAAGCAGGGGGACCTGTTAGAGTCTAGAGAGGCAGTGGCGATACAGGTAGAACGCCTCAGCTGTTTTGAATATAAAAAATATATAACACGAGCCCACACTGAGAGAGATAAATCTGGGGCCCTATTGGCTTGGTTGGAGGGACAGTAATACTAGAGCTCAGGGGGCAGAGAGGAGATGCCTGTTATGACCAGCAGGGTATTAATGATTTGTTTTTTGATTATTATACAGACCTGTACTGGAGTAGACTGGCTCCGGAAGAAGTGGGTCTATATATGTTTATAAGAGATCTGGAACTACCAGCTCTGGGCAAGGAAATAGCAGACACCCTAGGCCGAGACATAGAAATAGGCGAGGTGAGAGGGGCTATTAAAAGCATGGCCAGAAACAAAACACCAGGAACGGATGGTTTACCGATAGAATTTTATTTAACATATACTGAACTATTAGCACCTAGGCTCGTAAACCTATATAATGAGGCGAAACAAGTGGGGCATTTGCCTGAGTCGACAAGGGAAGCGGTTATTATTCCGCTGCTTAAACCAGGGAAGCCAGCATGGGACAGGACGGCATACCGTCCGCTTTCCATGCTTAATTTAGACTACAAGATTTTGAGCCGCATCCTAGCTATCCGCCTCCTTCCTTATATGACAACACTAATACACAAAGACCAGGCGGGTTTTATTCCCACCAGAAACACGGATTTGAATATCCGGCGGCTCCTGCAAGTGTTGGAGGCAGACTCTTATCAGAAAGAAGAGGTGACTGCTTTTCAGTAGATATTGAAAAGGCTTTCGATAGCCTCGAATGGCCTTATTTGTGCCACGTGATGCAGAAATTTGGGTTAGGAGATGAATTTGTGGAATGGACGGCTCTTTTATATAAAGATTCCACTGCCAGGGTTAAGATGCGAGGGCTAATATCTGATGCCTGTAGAGTTGGCCCAGGGACGAGACAGGGGTGCCCACTCTCTCCCCTCTTGTTCGCCCTGGCCATGGAGCCGCTTGCAGCTCGAGCTAGAACGGGTCAGCATAATCGGGGCCTAAACGTGTCCGGGCAAGTTCATCATATTGCGCTATATGCAGATGACTTACTGATGTTCCTGGCAGACTCGGGAGAGGTGCTTTGCGGAGCTAAGGAATTACTGAAAGATCTCGGAAGGGCGGCGGGACTCAGGGTAAACTGTCTTGCCTCTTCCTACCAGGGCGAACAGAGTAGGCCCACAGGAGACGGAAGGAGTGAAGTGGGAATATTGTTGCTTGCCATATCTAGGTACGCAAATATACTATACTCAGGGCAACATAGGAAGAGCCATAGGGGGAGAAAAAAGTAACTTTGACTTCTGGGGAACTCTCCCGCTGTCGGTGGCTGGCCGAGTAGCCCTTCTTAAAATGGTGACACTCCCGAGGCTTTTGTATTACTTTGGGCCACTGCCGATCTGGTTACCAGCGAGATTCTTTGGCCAGCTCGAGACAATAATCTCTGGTTTTCTGTGGGGAACTGGTAGGCGCAGCATAGCGTTCGGGGTCCTTACAAGGCCAAGGTCGGAGGGAGGGTTGGCTGCACCTGATTTAGAGGCCTACTACTTGGCGGCACAATTACAATGGCTCATGAAGTGGGTGGCAGACCGACTTACGGGGGCAGAGGGGCTGAGAGATGACTCCCCGAGCCTAAGACGACTATCTCAAATTATACTGAGGCTCCCTATACGGGATCATACTATCCCTTCAGAACTAAAAACAGCACGTAAGTGCTGGAATAGGAGCCTGAGAAGAGCACAGATTAAATGCCCCTATGCCCCGGAAATCCCATTGATTATATGCGAGGCATTACCTCATGGAGGAAATTGGCGTGGGCTGGTGGTTTGGAGAGAGCTGGGGTTATCCACAATAGGGGATTTGTATGAGGAGAGCGCCATGATCCCATTTAACGATCTCCGGGAGAGATATGACTTGCCCAGTGGAGATTTCTTATTACATTCAGCACTCACTGCGGCCATCAGGAAGCACTGGAGGGGGGACTCACTGAACCACAGACATCAGTGGTATGCCAATATGTGGTGACAACGGCGGGCACCTTTAAGGCGGTCACGTGCCTTTATAGGCGCATAACACAAGAAACACTATTGCCCCTGACTGAGTTGCAGCAAAAATGGGAGGTGGACCTGGGGGAGGTTATTCCAGAAAAAACATGGGGAGAACTAGTAGAAAGATCATGGAAGAGCACCAGGAATGCTAGATTCCAACTAGTACATTTCTATGTCTTGCATAGAGCATACCTCACCCCGGCTAAGATTAATAAATATTTTACGATCCAAACAGCGGCTTGCCCGCGCTGCAATAAAGAAGGAGCAGACTTCCGGCATATGTTCTGGGAGTGCCCGAAGCTGGGAAACTTATGGGAAGAGATAACTGCATTACCGGCCAATGTGACTGATAGAGAGGTAGTGACGTCTCCGGGATACTGCCTATTGCATTGGTTCCCCCACACAACCAAGAATAAGGTAACAAGCTAATTTTTATATCTGGGATTGCTCCTAGCTAAATGAGACATCACTATCCACTGGAAGGCGAAAAGGGGCCCAAGTATAGCCAGATGGAAAAAAGAATTTGTTAAATGGGCAGATTGCGAGGGGACAATCAGAATGCAAATAGCAAAAAGAGCGAGGAGTGAGAGGGCGTCGGAGATAGCTAGGGCATGGGAAGCACTGGTTGTACTGCTACGTAACACGGATGACGGGAGGGACGAAGATCAAATAGAGGAGGCCCCTGAAGGGGAAGGTTAACTTGTATACCCCAGAACAAGAAAAAAGGGCTGCATATTAAGGCAAATGAAGTAATGCAAATTCATCCCTACTGATAGATTGGTAATGGCGAATTGGCTTGGCGGCTTACTGAACGCAGATTGGTGCAACCCGCATAAAGAAGGATATTAGATTGACTGTAAGTGACACGTCTGGGGGGAGGGTAGGGTGGGGGGTAGTTGAGGGAGGGTAGCATAGACTAAAGATTACAGGAACTAATTGAAGAGAATTTCATGGACCAAGAAATGTACTGTATTGTTTAATTACAGGGGATGGAGGGTAGGGGAATTGCCCAATGATAAGACATTTCTTCTGGACTCAGTGAGTGAGTGAAATTTATTGAATGAAACTCCTGACCAAATGATAATTGCATTTAAATGATTGCCAATGGAAGTTCATGTAAAACGCAATAAAATTTGTTTAAAAAAAAAAAAAATCAGTGATGTCATCACTGATGTCACTGACCAGGTCATGATTGATATAAGATGTGAGGTCATAAGCAGTGCATTGTGGGGATGTGAGTTATAGTTAGCGCACTAACTATAACAGCTGAATTTCTCTGGTTTTGTACAAGTAAAATCTGACCTAACTATAACATCCCTGTAACCTTTTGTTTTTTCAGTGAATTTCAAAGGTTTTTTAATTCTATTTCCTAATTATAACATTCCTTTAACCTTACGTTTTCTCAGTGAATTTCTAATGTTTTTTAAATGCTAATTCCTCACTATGACGTCCTTGTAACCTTTGCTTTTTTCATTGAATTAGTATGGTTTTTAGGTCGAGCATCAGTGCGCATGCGCTGTCTGCAAGACCTGTTGTGGTCTCTAAAGGCATGTAATTCCGCCTGCTGCTTTACCATAGGTTCATTTGTGTGTCAGTGTTCTTTACTGACGCCTCATTGGTTGGTGCTCCCGATACATCACTACTGTTTATCGCACAGGAGCACCGGCCAACTACAGTTTATTTACACTGTAGATGCATGTATGTTCGTACGGGGACAACTTGTTTAATTTCCGGCTCAGCAAGAGAGTAGGAAATACACAATTGACGCTGGTATTTCCTGCTTATTATTTTATTGGTTTTTACATTTTTCTATCATTGCTGTCTTTGTCATTGCATCCAGATATATAATATAACAAGTGACATTACACCTACAACAAGCCAGGATGATTGGCTTTAACAATGGTTGTTGGCTGCATAAGCATCAACTATGACTTCGTTGTTTATAATGGTTTTTAACTCGGCCCCTGTGTGCACGGTAAAGCGAGCAAAGTTGTTCATTAGTGAAACTAGGGAGGAGCCTGTTTAAACATGTGCACAACATTGTTGTCATTTTATTATTAAATAAAAAATAAGTGCCTGCATTGCACGTTTACCTTTTCAGAAACCAACTCAGGGCACCTACCGATATGGTAGGGATCCTACATGCCAACCCTCCAGAATTGGGTGGGAGGGTCAGGGCGCTTGCCTTTATTTCCTCCAACATCGTCATTCTATCACCTGCTGCACCGGAAGAGGCAACACTGCTCCGGATGATGTTACCAAGCCGCACATGAGCCATAAACAAGACCAACCCACGCATTACAAAACAAGCATTTACAATGCAATAGGTCTTGCATTTTAGAAACTTTGACCTATTGGTATTGTAAATGACAATGCCTTTTATTATTGCAGGTTTTTTTAAACACAAAAGGCATTGTCATTTACAATACCAATAACTCAAAATCTCACAATTGCGAGACCTATTGCATTGCAAATGCTTGTTTAACTAGTAGTCAGGTTTGCAGAGTGGTGGAGAAAGGGGGCTGGGCCTCCGCCTAGCTCTCAGGAATCCCGCTGTGTAGGACTTACCGGAGGTACCAGTAGGGCATCTTGGCCCCCAAGGTCCAACAGGAGTAAAGAGGACTTCATGCCCCAACCAATAGTGCACCACAAGCTGCATTTGCAGAGTGGTGGAGAAAGAAGGTGTGGCATCAAAAGAACTATTTGCAATCCCACTGTGTAGGACTTACTGGAAATAACAGGAGGGGTAGTTGGTCTCCAAAGAAGTCCTTGGGGGCCAACTACCCCTCCTGTTACCTCCAGTAAGTCCCACACAGCGGGACTACTGAGACCTTGTAGCAGGCCACAGCCCCTTTCTCTGCCACTCTCAAACACCCCTCCTGGCGCACTACTAGTAGGGGGATGAAGTCCCCTTGACTATTGAGGGTACTTGGGGGCCAACTAGCCCCCCTGTAACCCCTAGCATGTCCCACACAGTGGGTTTGCTGAGAGGTCATCAGAGGCCACGCCCCCTTTCTTCACCACTTTGCAAACATGCCTCCTGGTGCACCACTCGTTGGGGGAAGAAGTCCACTTTAGTCCGGAGGCCCTCAGGAGGCAAGGGGAGCTCATCCCCCATCAGCAGTCTGCGGAGAGGCGCATTTGCAGAGCGGTGGAGAAAGGGGGCATGGCCTTTGATCAGCTCTCAGCAATCCCACTGTGTGGGGATTACTGGAGGTAACAGGAGGTCTTGTTGGCCCCTAAGGCCCTTCAGCAGCCAAAGGGACTTCATCCCCCAACCAGGAGGACCCCAGGAGGCGGGTGTGCAGAGTTGTGGAGAAAGGGGGTGGGGCCTCCGGCGAGTTGCTGGTTTTTTTGGGGGGGGGTTCTTATTATTTTTTAGGAAGGGGGACCATGTGGCCCTCCTTTCATGGACCATTTTGAGCCCCGGGCACCCCATCTCCCAGGGCCTGATCCTTTTTAATTCTTCTAATTAAAAATACAAGAGGGGGCTGCGCAGTTTCCCCTCCCAGGCCGATTTCAGCCTGGGTACCCCATCCCCAAGATACTGGCCTTTAGTGTCTTTTAATAATAGAAAGGGAGTGCGGCTCCTGGCGGTGGGCTGTGCGGCCTCCCTTCTTTTTTTATAAATTAAGCCCCGGGGAGGTGGTGGTTCCTGGGAGTTCACAACGGGCCCCCTTAATTATTCTATTTGTCCCTCAGGGAGGTGACGGTCCCTGTGGCAGCAGGGGAGGCCTTAGGGCCTCCCTCGCATTTTGTACAAATTAAAAACAGTATGCCCCGGGGAGGTGGTGGTCCCCGGAGCTGCAGGGGGTCCCCGTGGGCCCCATAATTATTTTCAAATGCCCCCGGGACGTGGTCCACCCATGGGCCTAAATTAAATGAAGTGCATTGAGCCCTCTATTTTTTTGGGCTGGAGTCACGAATCCAACGCGACTCCCGCCAAATTCATTTTTTAAATTATTTTTTTAGGCCGGACCCCCCCAAGTAGCCTAGGGGGGTCAGGCTGTTTCTACCCTGCCCCTTTTTCATTTTTTAAATTCTTTTTTCTTGTGACTCGGTTCAACTGAGTCATAAGATGGCTGCCAGCACTTCCTGGTTTGAAGTTTAGGCTGCCAATCAGACCTCAGGCACAAGATCGGGAGGAACCGCAGATCCATCGTGGCTTCAGTTGTATATCTGAGAAATCTTTACATTTCTCAGCAACTACTGAACAGATTTACACCATTTAACAAAAGGGGGCTTTCTGGACCAACATCTACCTTTCTACCAAATGTGGTGTAATTCCGTTCAGCAGTTCGAGCTGTAGCCATGTCTAAAGTTTCCTATGGAAATTAGCATGGATAAAAGCTTTTGGGACCCCCCTTTTTCTCACCCCCGCTTGATAGATCACCCCAAAAAGTTCAAAACAGCATTTGAAGTGACTGGCGTATTAGTTTTGAAACTTTTGTGAGGATTCGTCAAGCCACACCAAAGTTACCGGCAAATGAAAAATCACACTTCCTATGGAAACTACAAGTTAACTATAACTACCTACAGGCGACCGCCAGTAGGTAATATATATATATATGAAAATAATTATATGTTTATGCTTAATATGTGTGCATGTCTTGTTATGTAGATAGCAAATAAGTAGATGACTGTGCTTATGGGCTTTTGTTTTTTCTATGATAATACATACATATCAAAGTATGTAAATATGACTATAGGGAAGGTACGTCGAAGTGTTTAATAATTTGTTTAGATATTAGATATTTAGACATGAATAAAATCTCCATATATGTTTATCTATGCACAACACATGTGAATGTCTGATCATGTACATATTACTACATGTAGGTACATATGGGTGTTTATATAGTAGGATTTGTGCTTTGTATATAAAATTGCATAAGTATAATCTGTTTATGTGTGTATGTATGCATACATATCACTATAGATTCAGATGTGTGGGTATATCTCTATACATTTCTATATTAATTTTTACTTACTGGTGTGGTGGAATAAATAGAACCCTTTCAACCTCAGCTCATACCTTCACTCTCTGACTCATTCCACACCTCTTGGACTAATATGAACTCCCAAACACCCTTTCGAAACGCTTACCTCCTTTATCCAATTTATCCAACTAACAGGTGCACATGCCCATATTTCTACCACTCCGAAAAACAACTCACATCTTCCGTTTCCAATACACTTCAATCAATCTGTACCTTTCAAAACAAAACAGTTAATGCATGATATCTCAATGAGCACTTACTTTACACACTTACCACAACTAAAGAAAAAATAACTTTTTGCTAATCTGCTAGCTTCTTACATCTAACTGTGGGATTCCGAGTAGCCTGTTACTCACCACTAAGCGTTTTGACAACCTGTCAGTAAGCTTGGGTTGGGGAGTACTGGTTTGCAGCCCCACATAGTCAGATACTGTTCACAACTGAATTGAACTTAGTGTATTAACCTCAGGAGGATGAAAGCATGTTCTGCTGGGAATTCAACCTTTGATTATGGAATGAGACATGGATGCATTAATCCACTGAGCCACCAGACACAGCTGATCATCTTTCTGCTTTCAACCACTAAACAGGCACCTCCTGGAAACATAATTAAGCACCGAAGACTTTAAATGAATTTGCCTGTAATTCTAAATCATTGTGCCTCTGTTTTGATTCGAAATTAATTTAACTTTGCTCGATTATTGAGCCAACATAAGCAAGCTGCAGGCTCTAAGGGGCAGATTTACAAACCCCTTGCGCCTCCTTGCGCTGCCATTGTGTCACTTTTTTTGACACAACGTCGGCGCAAAGAATGCGGCCAATTTACAACGTAACACATCTAGGAGAGATGCGTCACATTGTAAAGCCCTGCGTCACATTATACCTGCGCCAGGTATAATATATGCAGGCTAGGCGTTCCAACACAAAAAGCCATGTAGAACTGATGCAGTGAAATTTACAACATTTCACTGCATCACTCTACTCCTTCACTGCGTCAAAATCCCTACGCCTGCTCAGACTAGGCGTAAGGAATGACGCAGGGCTTTTTGTATGGGACTCACCTATCTGTTGTGGCACATAGCTGGAGTTGCGTTACTTTCCTGAGCAACTCCAGCAATGCGCCACTTTTGTGACAACAGATGCGTCAGTATTTCTGACGCATCTGTTAATCCGTGCGCCATGGAGGACTGTATTGTAAAAACAGCACATCCATGGTGGCGCAAGGACATTTGGCACTGGCGCAAGGAAACTGACGCATCTATGCAGATGCGTCAGTTCCTTGTAAATCTGCCCCTAATTCTTTCTAATTTGGTAACTTTACTCTCTATAAAAGTCTCCTCTGTTAGATAAGCAAAAACGCTCCACGATTGTAGCAAGTTGTGTTACTTTTTGTTATATTACTACCATTCCTACTTTTGTTTCCCCATTAAAGTCTGTTTTGGTGCCTTTTGATTTCTCCGTGCACTATACTGTCTTTTTATGCTCAATAAAGGGTTTACTAGAGTGACACTAACTGCCTGGTCATGAATGCAGCCGTGACATCAAAGTTGGGAGCAAATAGTGTTTGTGCCTATATTCAGTTAACAAGATGCAGGCAAATGTAATCTGTGTCCTGGATTTTTCCTGCATAATTGCCTCCAGGTGATAGCTAAAGGAATTTAGGGGGTCAAAGTAGTGTTTAAAGAAGAATACTATTTGATAATACCACTCGTAAATACATGTACGTAGTTATTTCCTTTTGCATTAGGGAAAACTTGAAACAGGGCAGAAAAAAACTCACATACTGTATATTATTAGTGTTACCTCCAACCTGGCTGATTATCAACAAAACGTAGGGCTACAAATGCGCTTCCGTTGCTGGAAAACTGAACCCTGAACAATCTTTCTCCCAGTTACCTATCACAAGTGCTAAACAGATATGCACCACCACATACTCTGTGTTTGATTTGTCAAAACTTCCTTGTCCCCCTAAAGATCCATGTGCTGGTTAAATTACTCTACTCCTTCCCACTACTCAGACCTTACTCCTGGAATAGACTTTCGGTGGAAATGGGAGCTGCCAGCCCAGAATTACAAATGATGCAGGAATAGCACAACTCTTGAGTTTTCACCAGGACATTACGCCTGCTCAAAGTAGGCAAAATGATCTAATGAAAACCACCTGCAAATGGTGACAAACATACATCAGTCATTGTAAAAATAATGTTCCCTGTGTGACTCTGCTCATTCCAGCTGCCAAACTCGAAATAGACTGGTAATCGCTGTGCAGGACTAGTGATACTGGGTGCGATAGTGCCACGCCATATTACAGGGCCATTCAAAATAAGGGCCTCTGCTTAGGAGAGCAGTATGGAGAGGCTGAGGGGTATATTTACTAGTAAATGGCGCAGCGCGGTGCTGTGAGCAATTTAGCAGCGCTGCTCTGCATCATTTAAAAAATGCAGGAATGTGCCATATTTGTAAGAATTCGGCGCACCCCTGTGTTTTCCCTTGTGCTGGTGCGAAAAAAAGCTGCCTAGCGCCAACACAGACACCCTTGCGCCAAAGTGCAAGGGTGCCAGCATTGCAGGGATGATTTCGTGCAACGCAGGCACCCTTGAACTATGGTGCAAGGGTGTCTGTGTTGTAGGGATGATTGTTTCTGTGGAGCAAGGGACACCTTCCTGCACATAAACAATCTTTTTAGGTGATAGAATGAGGAAACACGAGGAGAAATAAAAGACTTTTCTCCTTGTTGCGCCAATCTAACGCCTGTATTCAGTGGCATTAATTTTGGACGCTGCCTCAGATTTACAGATCCTTGTAAATCTGGGGCAGCGTCAAAAAGCAATGGGTCTTGTGGTTGAACGCCCACAGCAACACCCATTGCATGTCCCTTTCATGCAGATACCCGCGTGAAAGTGGATGATATTTATAAAACAACATTAAGCTACGCAAAGTGGCTTACCACCGCTTTGTAAATATGGAGCAGGGTATTGCACCACCGGAACATTGGAAAAAATGACTCTCCGATGGCGCAATGCCCTTGTAAATATGCCCCTAAGTTCTTGAGACTGGCAGAGATTGAAATAAGATATATCTGCTTCAAAGGAGTGATTATGCCCTAGCAATTGTTGGGGTATAAAGCGACCTCCTCGTAGAACCAACAACTGGAACATATATTTTTGAATTTAAATAAATTGTTACAATTTAAAAAGTATATTTTCATGAATGCATTGATATTTGCAAAATAGTTTTTTTTACAAAATCTAGATCCTCAATCTACTTTAATCATGGGGCATATTTTTGAAAAACTGTCATGCAGCCGCCGTGATGTCCCTGTTGCACAATAAAACACTGATGAGATATTCCTAGAATTATGTTATAAACCATAATGAGCGTTATGAAATATTTGTCCTTGCTACATTTACACATAAAAACAACCACTGAATTTGAATACTACTGCTCGAATCAAACACTACACTTTGCTAAAAAAAATAATTCCTTCAACGCCCCTGAGATGCAGTTTTGATATAATTACTTATCTTTTTAATTCTGTTCTTTGGGACAGAACTTGCCATCTCTTCTATTACTCAGTTTTTCTGCGCCAATCAAAGGATCTGTCAAAGTTACAGTCAAATTCTGGATTTTGATAAATGAAAAAAGTCTGCCATTCTTCTCTTATTATCTGCCTGTGTATACTTTTTGTAAGGAATAGCTACACTACTATTTACTTTTTCATAAGAATACTCCATGCAATAATGTCTCGCAATCTATTCAAACCATCTACGTGAAAATCACCCTTCCTGGCCAAAACCTGCTTTTCCATGTTGCAGCTTCTGACATTTATATTAAATAAACAAAAATACTTTGTTTAACTGTCTAATGATCAACATGTATCTTTGAATAATACGCTTTATCTACTTTTTCATCTGATGAGCGTGTAAGCAAAAGGACACCAAGCAGAATTGTTAAAAACTCTGAATTTGTTTTTAGAAAAAAAAAAATTCACAAATGTGTTACTTCTTGTGCTACATTTACTAAGCGTGACTTTAACACACAGAGGGGGATATTCTCAAGAACGTGCGATAATCATCGCCAAAATAGGTTAACGCAATTTTTCACATCGCCGTCTATCGCGGGAAAATAACTCTGTGTTAACGTCTTATTCTCAACACGGCGGTAACATGCGATAGTTTCCCGATAACGCGTCAAATGTCCGCGATAAAATTACCGGGACGGCGATAAAAATCTAAAGCCTAACGTGAAAAAAGTTGCGATGGGCCCAACCGCGATAAAAAATCAGCGATAAGCTGCGCCAGGCCTGCAATTCACACACGTCAGGCTGGAAAAATCCCTATAAAAGCAGAAAAAAAAACACAAACAAAACCAAAACAACTGCGAAGCACAATGGAGGCAGCCGGAGCAAGTACAGGGGACAACCAGAACCCCATAACCCCCACGGAGGACCAGCCTGGGACCTCGGGGTCAGGGAAGGGCAAGGAGAAGAAGAAGAGGAAGACGCGGTTCAGTCCGCAGGAAAACAGGATCCTGATAACGGAGGTGGTAGAACACCATCAACAACTGTTCATCACCTCCACTGTGTCATTGGCAACAAAAAATTGAATATGGCAGTCCATCCTGGACAAGATGAATGCAGTCGGAGTGCTGAGGAGGACAATGGAAGAGCTCAAGAGGCGCTGGAATGATGTGAAGCACAAAACCAAGCAGAAACTCAGCAACAACCAGAAGGCAGCAATGCAGACTGGAGGTGGGAGTCCAGCGCCACAGGAGGAGCTGGATGAGATGGAGGAAATGGTGTCCACAGTCATCAGTGGGGAGACGGTGGCAGGAGTTGGGGGACCGGACACTGCTCAACATGACCTGACACAACAGCAACAGGGTGAGTAACGACCAGGGACTGGGGGGACGGGGGGAGATGGGCACAATGGTACACATGCATAATTAAGTATAGCACAGTGCACACCCACAATGACTCTGGATCATGTCCCTGATCCCCTGGCACACTGCAGCACTCATAGAAACAGCAAGTAGGCCCCCGTCGACTATGTGCCCAGAGGGGGCCCTTCCCACACATCACCAATCTCACAACCAACCCATGCACATGTGCCAAACCCAGCAAAGCAGCGTGTCTGTGAGCCACACTGACAATGCAAGTGACACTGCATGACGAATAGCATGGCTGCAGTCAATATACCATGACATGTTGCACGCCACGACACTGAGGTGGCTGAGTGTGGACCACATCCGTAAAGGAGCAGGTCACACTCTGACACATCCACGTGCACAAACAACCCCTGACGTCAAAAACACATCTGCGGACAAACCATGCCCCAGAGTCCCAACTCCCACCAAGAGCCCAATTTACCCAAGTATGCAACATCTCAGCACTGTATAAGCACAGAAGTCAAAGGCACACCGCCTGAAAGGGACAAGGGGCAGCAAAATCAGAGCTGCAGGGGCGACTCTCCCAAAATGCAGCACACACACATAACATTCAGAGCACATCAACATTGACAACAATGTGGTACAAACTGCAACACGTTCACAACAGAACAGAGGACACAACTGGTGCCGCATGTGTGTAGAAATTGGCCAATCACATTTGGCATAGCAGGGAAATGTGAGCTGATAATGTACAAGTACAAACACACATCCGTGATGTTGTCGAAATGTCCACTGTCCCGCATCAAATAGGCAGCTCCTCCCAAATAGTCACAATGTACATTGTCATGCAGTCTGTATGTAAACTTGTACAATGCGTAAACATACGTGTGAACACAATGTTAAACTGCATCTCCCCTTCACATTGCAGAGGGAGAATCAACAGCTCCTGCAGAGCAGACCGAACATCTCTTCACTGATGACGAAGAGGACCTCCACACCTTCGACTCCGACGCCCTCCAACAGCTCATGGACACCCTCAGCACCCCACCTCCAGGAGCAGGGCAGCCCAGCTGCATCGAGGCGACCTCACCCCCTGCACAGACCACACAGCAGGAAGCACCCACCACCACGGCTGACTCCCAGGACCCCCACGAACAACACATGGCCTTCCAACACCGTGTGTTAGGGTGCCAGGAGAAGATGGCTGATGAGGTGCGGGTGGGGTTCGACCTCATGGCAGCCAAACTAGATGCCATACGTGGGTGTCTAAGTGCCATCAGGGACCACTTACAGTCCCTAACGGAAACCCACAGTCCGCTCCATGCTCTCCAACGATCCATGGCTGACATCACTGGAGTCCTGACTCTGAGACAAGGACAACTGTCTAGTCAGAGTGGCTCCAGCGATGTCAGCCAGGAGTTGGGACACATGCGGAGGCTCATGGAGAACATGGAGCAGATGCAGGTGGAAAGAATGGCTGCCACGGCTGCACACCAGCGACATGTAGCTGGGATCTTCCATGCCCCGCAGACCTTCATCATGGCATTGCCGCCACAAGGTCCGGCGCAGATGAATGCTGCTGCTTCTACATCCACATCTCCGCCCCCTGATGTGTCAGTGACACACAGTGATGCAGACAAAACAACACCACCCACATGTGAGGCACATGAAACATCAGAGGACGAAGATGCGGATGATTCTGCCTTAGTGGTAAGAAGGAAGCGGTAGCATTCATCTCCGCCATATGGCCTGTTTCTGCTTGGTTCTGCCCTCTGCATCATCACCTTCCACTGTCCCCCTATACACTCTGCGACACTCACCTTGTTCCTCGACATGGACTGCCATATTCTGTTTGGTTACCAATGACACAGCAATCAGACTGCGGACTGAACTCTTCCTCTTCCGATGAACTTGTCATTCCCTAAAGGACTCTGGCTGGCCCTTCACAGGGCAACAATGTAAAGTGGGGTTTGCATGGCCCTGTATTGCTCCAGCTTCAACACTCCACTGAATGTGAATAAAACATTCAAATTCACACAGATGTGTCATGTCTATGTTCAATCAAGTATGAAAGTATGGAAGAATGAAGGGGCAGTGATTCCCCCTCACGTCCATGTTGCTAATGTTGTGGGACCTGAGTCACAGGGTGCAACTCTCTGCATCATAGTGGTACATATTTGACCCCAAAAGACACCCTGTTGTCTTTTCTTGGTCACAAATGACCGCCTTTATGTCATGAATTTGGACACATGTGATACACTGCTGAGTGGGATTACGTACCTTCTTTGACACCCTGATATGGCATTTTGAATACGTGACACCCTAAACAGCCTCTCTGTACAGAGGTGACACACCCACCATCTAATTGCCATTTGCGAGATTGTTAGCACTAAATGTTGCACTTACACTTGTCAGAGTGATGTGCTTATGCAGAGGAGTGACATGCACACAGGGAATGTGTTTTGGAATGAATTTATTTGCACATGCTGTGCCTGTGGTCATTTTGTCCTGTCCCATGATTGCTAAGGACAGTCACAATGTGACATGCTCATGTGAAGAAATTGTTAATGATTGCGTTTCTTCGGGCTAATCC
Source organism: Calotriton arnoldi (assembly GCA_963921515.1). Taxonomy (NCBI): domain Eukaryota; kingdom Metazoa; phylum Chordata; class Amphibia; order Caudata; family Salamandridae; genus Calotriton; species Calotriton arnoldi. Next base: position 2,175,862 of record CAWUFW010002252.1, read on the forward strand.
TGCTGCAGCTGCACTGGGGTGTGGTCCACCTGCCTCATCTTCATCATCATCGTCCGGTGCATCTGGCACTTGGATCCATGGGGCATTGGTGCGTACACATATGTTGTGCAACACACAACATGCAATGATCATCTTGCACACTATTTCCGGCCTGTACAGGAGTCTTCCACCTGTGATGTCCAGGCACCTGAAACGTGACTTTAACACGCAAAATGAGCACTCCACAATGACCCTGGTGCGTTTGTGGGCCGCATTGTACTGCCTCTGGGCCTGGGTGTTCGTGTCTCGGAGGGGTGTCATCATCCACGGGCAGAGTGCATATCCTTAATCACCTGTGACAGGGGAGAGAGATATGTGTCAATCGGTGGTTCTGCATTCTGTGTTGGCAGGCTTATTAGTTTAGTGGTGTGTGATGTGTGCGACTTTGGGATTCATGTTTGACATGTATTGCTTGTGGCAAATGAGCGGCATCCATGTGTATTACGTTGCCTCACAGCTGCTCCTCACTCCCCCCGAGCCTATTTACTTGTGTGCGCTGCGCGGTTGCATCACTTGCACTCCTAAGACACACCATTGTCATGACTGTCTGCGCATGTCCACAAGCATGACAACGACACTGTGATATTGGCTGTTGAAGGTGGTCGGCCACGTGTGTGTAGGCCTATGGTCAGGATATGGCGGACACAGAGACATACGCAGTATTTACTTTGGTGGCCATCCCGGAAGTGAACCACGCCCTGAGCCCCGGGCTATTTATTCCCACTCCTACGCTGGACTAGCGTACGCCGGCCCAGCCCCCTCCGCTTACGCTTACAAGGGGGGCAACATAGCTATATGTCCAAGGTCTTCCCCACTGCCTGAGGTGACATGGTTGCGTCCACTGTCCACAACACTACAAACACCAGCAGTATATGTCCACATGGACATGTCTGTGCTCTGCATACTGAAGTCTGTCCAGCACATCACCGCCACACTTGGCATTGTGTACATTCTTATTCATGGGTCACTTGCCTCCTTCGCACAGACTTGGTTCCACCTCTCCCCACATTCTGCAATTGTGTGGCAGAGGTGCCATGACGTGGATGGTTTGTCTACATGGGTGGCCACGGTTACCACAGTTACTTGTGTTGTCGTGTCTGGTAGGTGGGCATGTTGTTTGGCATGTTGTATGTGATTTTGTGACGTGTGCATTCCCACAGTTGTGAGTTGCATGATTGTGGAGTTGAGGTGTGTGGTATGTTCATTTGGTACTTACCAACAAGCAGTGCATTTCCATAGGTGACATCCTGGAAGCGCTGGTTGATGATGGACTGTCGGAAGATGTAGGAATCATGCACACTGCCTGGGTAGTTGGTGACAACGTTGGTGAAGAGTCCCCGGTGGTCCACTATTGCCTGCACATTGATGGAATGCGTGTGCTTTCTGTTGCGGTAATTGTGTGCAGTGTCGGCAGGGGGCACAAGTAGTACATGTGTGCAGTCAATTGCCCCCAACACGTGCGGGAAGCCAGCTATGGCGTAGAATCCTTGCTTGGTCTCCAGCTGTTCCTGCGCAGTGTGGGGGAAGTGAAGGTGCTGGGGTACCAAGTTGATGATGGCATCCAAGACAGGTGTGAGGAACTTTGATAGGGCTGGCTGTGAGACTCCTCCGACTCTGGCAGTTGTTGGTTGGAAGGTACCAGAGGCCAACAGGTGCAGCACAGCCAGCAGCTTTGTCTGCGGAGGGATGTTGGTTGTCCGCTGTGTTGGTACCGTCAGCCTGTGGGCAATGTGGGTCAGGATGCAGAGGATGGTTGTCCTTTTGAGCCTGTAGTGGGCAATGACATCCTCTGGCGTTAAGTCTTTGAGGCTGGTGAGTTTTCGGAAGGTCCACTGTCTTGTTCTGCGCTGCCTCTGTGGTAGTCCGAGGGGGTGGTCCGGGGGAGCTCCTGGGGGTGGTGGCGGTGGGTGTTGTGGCCCTCTTGGGTCTCCGAGTTGCATGATCAGTAGCTCCATGACATGTGTTGGTCGTCAGATGTGGCTCTGGGCTGGGCTCCCTTTTATACTGCAGGTTGTCGTCCTGCTTAACACCAGTGGAAGGCAGGTGTTAAATGCCTGCTGCTAACGCGCCTTATCGCCTGTTTTTGGATCGCATCGCCGATCTGGCTGATCGTTGAGAATATTGCAAAGTGGTTTTTTCGTGTGTTTTTACACGGGAACGCCTACTCTGCATATCATTAGCGTTAGTTGTCGCTCTCATCCGTGGCGATGTTTTTTGCGGCAGCTATCGCTGGAAAACTGGCGATATCGGCAGTTTGCACCAGCTTGGGAATAGGGTGATAAATCTATCACCACTTTTGCGGCGCTAAAGTGCTGATAAATCGGCGATAAGTCCTTGAGAATATGCCCCAGAATTTTCTTTCATTATAACAGTGATACTGCTGGTTCAGGAAAGCCTCTGCATGGTAAACAGGTGCGTTCTCTTGCCCTGAGTGCACAATTGCATTTGAAAATTATTGGTATCCTGACTTTTATTTTTGGCACTGGGTCACGCTAGTCTAGAGTTTGTTTAGAGACCTAGGCCTGCCATCACAATGAAAGGTCCCAAATATGTTCTGTGACCTGTAGGGGCAAACCATGTGTGCCTTCATAGGAGACGTGGACTACTGTCTCTGTCACAAGTGTAGGACATAAAGTGGTGGTGGAGTATACCATATTTGTCAATCTTTAGTGCGACCAGACTTTTGTTATCTGGATCTATAAGAATGTTATGTTATGTTATGTTAAAACCACTTCTATAGCGCACAACTCACCCGGGGGCATCTCGTCGCTTGTGTTGAGACATACCAGAGGGACTGCCTGGAGTCCTAGAGCAAAAAGGCTTTAAGTTTTTTTCTGAAGGTGCTATAGAAAGGGGGCTCACGGAGAGCCAGGGGCAACTTGTTCCAATATTTAGGAGCAAGGTAGGAGAAAGCTTTTCCCCCAGTACGCTTAAGGCGTATTCGGGGCACCTATAAGAGGCCAAGTGAACTAGATCTAAGAGTTCGGCTGGGAACATATTTCAATAGTTTCCTCTGCAAGTACCTAGGCCCTTTGCCTCTGAGAGCGTTGTACGTGAGGCAACAGATTTTAAAGACGGATCGCTTCTTTACCGGTAACCAATGTAATTCTTTCAACAGAGGGCCGGACGAGGAGCCTGTAGGGCGGTTTAGAATTAACCTTGCAGCCGTGTTCTGGATCACTTGTAGTTTGGCAAGCGAGGACTCATCCGCCTCTGCCAATAGGGCATTTCCGTAATCCATTTTGCTAATCACCATAGCTTGAACAAGAGTTTTACGGGAATTTATAGGTAGATAAGGAAAGATCCTACGCAAAAGGCGCAGGGCATGATAACAAGAGCTAGTGGTGGCATTTATGTGATCCTTCATTGTTAATGATTGGTCCAATTTTATCCCAAGATTTTTCACAATTTTTCTGGGTACGGGGACCTCTCCCAATTGGGAGGGCCACCAGTCACCCACCCAGATGGATGAGGCTTTCCCCATTAACATAATCTCAGTCTTATCGGGGTTCAATTGGAGGCAATTATCCGTCATCCAACTAGATATTGCAAGCATTCCTGTAGCAAAGCGAATTTTCTCTGTCTCAAGGTTAGGGCCAATTTTAAACATAAGCTGAGTATCATCAGCATATGATATTATCTCAAACCCAAACTGTTCAACTATTTTCGCCAGTGGAGCCATATAAACGTTGAACAGAGTGGGACTCAAACAAGACCCCTGAGGAACCCCCTTATCCAAATGCATTTTTTCTGATCTGTAAGAGCCCAAAGTGATGGTTTGGTATCTATCAGATAAAAACTGTTGCAGCCATTTTAAGGCTGTACCCTGGATTCCACAGGCCAGAAGTCGGTCCACGAGCTTTGAATGCGAGATGGTATCAAACGCCGCAGACAAGTCCAATAGGATCAAAACTATTGATCCTCCAGAATCCATTTCCTTTCTTAGGAGTCAGTCACGGCCAGAAGGGCGGTCTCTGTACTGAATCCAGATCGAAAACCTGATTGTGAGGGGTCCAAGATATTGTTTGATTCTAGATAGCACCCTAACTGCTTATTTATTTGACTTTCCAATTGCTTACCCAACAGGGGAAGCAAAGAGATGGGGCGATAATTACTAAGGACCAGCGGATCTGCCGTCGGTTTCTTCAATATTGGCCGTACAAATGCTTCCTTCCAGGCCCTGGAAAAACATCCTGTTTGTATCGAGCAGTTATAAATTTGTAAAATCTCAGGGGCACAGCAGGGGGCCAACAAAGCCATTGTCTTGGGCCGACAGAGATCCTCAGGTGAACCCGATTTAGCAGAAGCCAAAGAGTGGAGGACCTCCTCTAATGTAATCATTTCGAAGCATTTAAGAGTACTGGATACTTCTGCTTCTGGCTCCTCATCCCTGTGCTCTTGCTCTGGGTTTATTTGAGAGGCGGTAGGGAAATTATCATAGATTTTTCTAATCTTCTCCTCAAAGTGGACAGCTATTGAATTACAAAGTTCTTGGGATTCCATTGGAACTTGGCTGCACGCTTGTGGAGACACAAACTCCTTTACTATAGAGAAGATGTGGCCTGCTAAATCTCTTGTAGAAAAATCTACTGCTATGTGGAATCCAGAATTTTACTCTGACCTTCCTTGTGCATGTCTAGTGTGTGTCTATGCCAATTGAGCATGTGACACTTGTATAGTAGTAGATATGTGTGTGTGTGTGCGTATGTGTGCATGCATGTGTGTGTGTACTGAACCCAGGGGAATCCATTTGGATGCTCTTGGTTGAAGCATGGCACAAGATAGAGAATTAGGGTAGCTTCTGCAGACAGAGGAGGTATATTGGCTACGTTCATGTGGCTGTAGATTGTAGACCCCAACATTGAAATGAGGAGGATGTTGACAGGACTACCTTTAGAAATTCCATAAATACTTTGTTAGCAAGGGGAGGATTCGTTTTTCCTGAGCACTGCCATTTGGCAGATGATAGAGGTGAAAGTGGGACTGCAGTTTCTGTTGTGGAGGGTTTGGTAGTTTCTTGGGCAGACCTGCCTTTTTGTCTGTCTCTGATTACTGTCTCGGGAAGGCTGATGACAGCCAGGTACAGAAAACCCACGTGTGATTGTGCTGGTGTTGTGGGACGTCCTGCTTGAAGTCCGCTATAGTGCTACCTGCTGTGAGAAGAATCATTATATACAAAGGATGTGACTGGAGAGAAGCCTGAAAAGGACACTTGGAAGAGAACCACCGCAAACTGATTCTTAAGGTTGAGACAATGGATCCACATACTCTGACTGGAGAAAGTGTCTAAAAGTAGGGATCCACATACTCTGACTGAGGGATGTGCCTAAAAGTGAGATCTAAACCACCTTACTTTTTTCCAGTCCCCTGTCTTTCTATTTCAAGCGAGAAAGTGCCTTGGAGAGTACTTGAAGAGCTGCTGTGTAACCAGGGATGGTGTCTGCCTGACAGCTGCCAGTCTCTCAGAAGTGTGGGGACGTCACCTGACATCACTTTTCTGCTGCAGGAGCTGAGGGTCTGCTTAAAGAGCCTAAACACTGTGAGCAAAGCACTGTGTTACAATTGAACGGAGAGCACGATGTGTCCAGAGGCTGCCCATTGCCCAAAGATATCACCATGAGATGATTCAGGCTGGAGGCCATAACTATCTCTCCTGAGTGCCTGCCCATAGCCGACCAAGAGGACCCCCACTGCTGAGCCCGCGCTGCCACAAAGACCCATTTCCCTAAATTCTTCTTGCAATGTTGTCAAGAAAAACTACTATTGCGGCCCACAACAAAGATTCCACACTGAGAAGGTCAGTGGGTGTGACCTCATCTGCCACATGCCTGAGAATGGTAAGAGTAACTTGCAGGTAAACTGTGGTGCTTACCCTGTGCCAGAGGATGGGAGACACAAAGGTGCACAAGCCGATCTGCCGCACCCACTGGAGACTGTTGTTTGATGCTAAAGGAACAATCAAATATTGAACTGAGCTGTCTACTTAAAGCAATGTGAACAGTTTAACCAACTGCACCTGGGCCTAATCCTATCTAAACCTAGAGAAGGGTGTGGACGGTAAAAAACAGGAATCTTGGCCCTAACGTGATGGAGGACGATTAATGGGAAGGGAAAGGGTTGTGGCACCCGCAGCATTCTACAACTCTTTATGTCATATCAATGAAACTGTAGAGTATTTTGTTTTGCTGTGAGAGTAAATGTACTTTCTTTTTCATAAAGATAAGCACTGAGATGACATTACCTTATTGTGTCCGTAGTTGAATGTTTAGTTCTGAGCTCTTGCTTCCCCCACACTACCTCCATGAGAAGCAAAGCCATCATAGGTTTGGCCCCAGCACACCAGTGGCAGCCAACCTCAACCTCCACAGTTGCTGCCCTTTAGCCCCTGCCTGGTATGTGCCCCCATACACCCCCCAAATGGGGTCTGACAGTTGCGATTCACTGCCTTTTGTCTGGACTGGATGCAGATTTTTTAATTGGCCAGTGCATAACCAGATGCGTCATTTGGAAGATGTTCTTTCTTCGGAATCTATTTTACTAGACTTACTTACTTTGGATAGTACGACACATCTGATAAAAACCCTGTTAAAGATACTGTTTATTTTTTGACATCTTAGTTGCTGATTCTTGCAAAGCAGACATTCTTTAAACACATTTGTTATTAGAACTCTTATTTCACTGCTCAACACTTAACACTGCATTTTGTATGTGATTCCTTAGATAGAGATGGGAAACTTATAATAGTACTTCCTTACATATAGGGCCTGTTTATGAGTGCCCTCTAAATGCTGATGGGCTGATGACAAGAGCTACAGTCTCATTTGGATTACGAAATCTGTGGGAACACCACATTGGGTTTCCCATTTAACCGCCTATGGGGCATATCATCAAGGCCCCGCGATAAAATTATCGCCGCTTTAGCGTCCGTTTTTGGGCGAAAAGCGGCGATAATTTTATCGCACTATCAGCAAGGTCACGCTATCGCGTGAATCCATGCCTTAGCGCCCTTTCCCTTAACGCCCAGCTTTGCATCTCTAATGAGATGCAAAGTGGGCGTTCCTCCCCAAAATAACGTGAGAAATGTCGCTAACAGACATTTCTCCTATCAGCAAGCTGATCGCTAACCTGCGTAGCGATAAGGAAAGTAGCATTAACCGCGGTTATCGCTACTTTCCTTATGCCTGCTTTCAGTCTGACTTAGCCATTATATCCAATGGAAGGTGGATATAATGGCTAAGTCTGCCCTGCCCTATCATCAAGCTATCGCCAAACGTTGTGCGATTATCGCTGGATTTCCAGCGATAATCGCACATTTGGCAGCTTGCGCTTGGAATTTTATCGCTTTGGAGATAAGCGTCGCTGATAGCGCGCTATCTCAGCGATAAAATCCAGCGATAGCCGGCGATAATTATCCTAGCGCTAAGCGCGCTTAGCGATAATTATCGCCGGCCCTTGCTGATATGCCCCTATGTTTTTTGACCCAAAGGCCTATCTACCAACATTTGTGGACAGTGCTTTGCACCAAAAATAACACCTATCTATTTAAGGCTGCCATTCAAAAGGAGAAACATTTTTATTTGTCTCAAATTTTCATGGTTACTGCAAATATTCAAAGTGGGAAACATTTTAAAGTTTGCCTTAGCATAGTATTTTGTACTGAAAGGCTACCCTTCCAGTACAAAGCATATGCTAGATATCATCACACACCTTTGCAATATAGTGCAAAGGTGTGTGTGAGTGTGTGTGGTGTTGGGCAGCCTGATTGTGCACCAGCACTAGGGAAGGGAGCAGGAGCACCATATCTTAGTAGATATTAGCAATGTCCTGCTCTTTCCCTCTCATGCAATGCAGCGCAGCAACTTTGATCACTGAGCTGCTTTACGTGCCAATTTTGTAAATCTGTCTCCAAGGGCCAGATGTACGACCCTTTCATTTAGCCCCTCGCAATTTGCGACTCATTGTGAGTCGCAAATTGCGAGGCTCTAAATGAAATGTACAACAGTGTTATTACACTGTTTTGCGATTCCCAATGGGGTCGCAAATTGCGAGGCTCATTAATATTAATGAGCCTCTCGCAACTTGCGAGCCCATCGAGAATGCCAGCCCTCCCAGGGATGGTGGCCTGCTGGGCTCAGCAGACCACCATGTCTGGAACTGCTTTTAATAAAGCAGCTTTTTTTTTTTTTAAATGCAGCCCGTTTTCCTTAAAGGAAAACGGGATGCATTTAAAAAAAACTATTAAATGAAACGTTTTGTTTTCGTTTCATTTTTTAAGGGCAGGCAGTGTTCCCTGGAACCACTGCCTGCCCTTAAAAAATATTTTTAGAGACAGTCACAAAGATTGCGACTGCATTACCACCCTCTTGAAAAGGGTGGTAATTTGCGAGTATTTTGAGACCGCAATTGCGGTCACAAAACATTCACACATAGCATTGCGGACGCAATTAGGAAAGGAACGCCCCTTCTTAATTGCAACTCGCAATTCCTAAATAGCGAGTCGCAAATAAATTGCGACTTGCTATTTAGGAATTGTACATGGCCAACAGTGATTTTGCATGAGCAAACGGGTTCGCAAACCCGTTTGCGCATGCAAAATCACGTCGTACATCTGGCCCTAAATGTCTAAAGGTAATTCAGGTACCATAAAGCTAGTGCTGGGTTAAGTGAACACAGTTTATGCACCCTTGCTTATTCATGAATTCTCTTCTAATTATTATATGTATAAGATACTTATGCCAACAATTAAAGCATTAATGTTTAATGATTATAACTGCATGTGACTCATTTAAGAAGTCATTTATGGTTTCTGCCTATAACAAGTCTGTAGCAGACAATGAGAATCTTTAATTGTATTGTCTAGTGTAGAAAGGACAAAGCGTAGTCTATACGTTGTAGATAGAAGGGCATTTACTCTTAAGTGGAAGATATCACCCCATCCAGCTCCATAAGACCCCACCAACTGACTCCACTAGAATCTCCTCTCAACATTCTCAGAACATGAGGCGCTTGGTAGAATACCACAAGCATACCATTCCATGCAAGAGGGTGCCACTCACCTCCCCTTCTTAAAACAACAGAATAACTTATACTATACATACACATAAATCTATCCAAGCTCAACATAAAATATTAAATATACATGGTCCAGGCTAAACATAAAATATTAAATATACATGGTGTTTCCGGGCTGGGTTTACGTCAACATTTCCTAAAATATATTTTTTAACACATTTCTTCATCAATAGATTTCACTAAGTACAATACAATTAACTCATTGTATAATCTTTCAAGTATGGCGGTACAACCCTTGACCATAAACTCCTTCTCAAACCATCATCAACTTCCACACTCTTCCAATTGGTGGCACAATTCTCCTGTTTCAAGGCCTCACTTTCCATGTGATTCTTCATCGGATATGACGCATCTCTATTCAAATTCCACACCCTGTGGTCCTCCATCTAGATCGCATTCTTAAACATTTTTTCACTCTTTTGGGTTTGCTAAATTTACAACTTCTTGACCCCCCCACTGGGAAGTCTAACCTTCACCCAATTACCAACTTCCACTTTTGTCACTTTCACACCCTTGCAACTGTCAAACCCTTTTTTCATCTTTTGCATCTTCTCCATTACCCTTTCCTTCCAAGATTCATCCTCCATTCTCTTTACCATGCCGCCATTTTTCATTCTCTGCATCCAACTTGGGCAAATAGAACAATGAGGACTCCTGACTCTAAATAATTCAAAAGGCATCAATCCACTGGTGGAATGAGGAGTGAGCCTGCACACTTTTACCTTATCACACACTTCATCCTTCCACGATTTGCCACTCCTCCTTGAGCACTGTATTGCTTCTTTTAGAACTTTATTGAACCTCTCAATTATGCCATTGCACTCAGGATGATACACTGCAGAATTTTTATGCACAATACCCCGTTCCTTAAGGAAACTTTCCATCTCTTTAGATGTTAATTGAACACCATTATCCCTCATCTCCCAATAGCTTCTCAATTCCTGATCACACCCCCGCATCCTTGACAAGCCCGAGGGAGACAAAACTAATTCAATCACCTGCTGCAACACTTGGTCCTTCTTCAATTCTTCTACCCACTCACCTTTCAAAATGGCTCCACCGGTAACCTCACACACCTTCATTTCCTCCTCGTATATCTCACCATCAAAAGTGTCCCCTTCCTCATCACAAGTGTCAGTATCTTTAGACAAGCGTGAGACCCAATCAGCCAAAATATTCTCCAACCCTGGAACATGGGTCACCTTGTATTCAGATTCCTGCAATGCAATGACCCACTTGCATATTCTACTGGAAATAGCATTGATTCCTTTTGACATGAACACTTACCTCAAAGGTTTATGATCCGTCTTAATCATAAAATCAGATCCCCACAAACATTTCTGCAATTTTCTCACCACATAGAAAACACTCAACGCTTCTGTTTCAATTACCAAGTACTTCATTTTGGCACCTCTGAAGCTTTTGAAAATGAAGAAGATTGTCCTTTCCTGCCCATTAATCACCTGCCTTAAAATAACTCATAAACCCTTTGGACTAGCGTCTCTCATCAACACCGTTTCCTGACCAAGCTCAAAACTTGACAAACTAGAGGCTTCTGTCATTTCAGCGCCTTTAACTCCATTTCACACTCACCTTTCCATGAAAATTCTACTCCTTTTTTCAACAGAACTCTCATGAACTTGCTCTTTTCAGCAAAGTTTGCTATGAATTTTCAATAGTATTCAGCCATGCCCAAAAACTTCACCAACTCCTCCTTGTTGGTAGGAGAGGGCATCTCACTTAATGTAGTCCTTAACTCATTCCTGGGGCGAATACCTTCTGCTGAAACCTGATGACCCAGGTACTCTATGCAGTCTACAGTAAACTTACACTTGCTTAATTTTAGTGTGAGACCACACAGATCCAACTTTCTTAGCAGCATGCACAGCCTTTCATCGTGCTCTTTGACCGTGCTCCCAAACAACAACAATCCATCTTGGTATATTTTTTACCCCAGGGACACCTTTCAAAACTTCTTCCATCATCCTCTGAAATACCAAAGAGGCTGAAATTAGGCCAAAAAGCATCCTAAAGTATTTAAATGTACCAAATGGAGTGATGAACGACATCAGCTCTTGCAATAATGAATGCAGCCTTATCTGATGGTATGCGGCCATTAAGTCCAGTGATGAAAAATGCTTAGCCTCCCCTAACAAGGATTACATTTCTGATATATTAGGCAATGGATACCAATGCACAACAACACAATGATTCAATTCCCTCAAGTCCACGCATAACCTCACATCGCCACTCGCTTTCTTTGCCATAACTACTGGAGACACCAACTCGGAACCTTCAACTTTCTCAATAATTCCCTCTTCTTCCAATCTTTCCAACTTATGGGACATCTTATCCCTCACTCATAAAGGAACCCCCCTCACCTTACATGCCTTAGGAATTGACCTTGGTTTAATTTTAATGAAGTGTGTGTAATGCTTCAAACATCCCAGTTCTTTTCTAAAAACATTGGGGAACAATTCCTCATATTTATTTTTCCCAGCATTCAATCTCACTTATAAACCAGAGGAATCTTCAAAAGAACTCTCATGCACTTTTCCCCTAGCATCCAGTCTTACTTCCAAACCAGAGGAATCTCCATCAGAACTCTCAGGTACTGGTGAGACACATGTTTTAATCTATCCAATCACCTCTCTCAACCTGACCGCAAGAGATTCATTCGGGTCAAGATACACCCCCAACACTTTTAGATCTATCCAGCTGATTAAGGAATCCCCTCTAATGGAGACATATACCTTGCCTGATGTCAACCTCCCTGGAAACTCAACCTCATCCACAAAATAACCCAGATGTTTGATGGGTTCTCCTCCATAGCCTCTAGGTCATATATCGGGCTTTAATTGCTTAACCTTTCCCTTCAATTCTCTGTCATAAAACACTTTAGGAACAAGAGTGATCTTGGCACCTGAATCAAATAGCATTATTACCCTTGCATCTTCTACCTGCACCTCTTCCATGGGTCCGTTTAGCATTTAGCCTTCACCTGGAGGATAATAATATCACAATAATCCTCCTGTTCATACTCCACTTCTCTTACTTTCTTTTTATCTATATTGGCTCTGCAATTTGTTGAGAAATGTCTTTTCCTCTACTGCATTTTTTGCATGTCGCTTTCCATCCAGGACAGTCCCTACCATTAACAAAATGCAAAGATCTGTTGCAACGAAGATGTTTATTGATATTTCTTAACATTAACTTTTTTTTACAAACTCCTAAGACTCATCTTTCTTGATCCCTTTGACTCTTACACTACTCAGTTTGCCACCATCACCCTTTTTATTTGACACAGAATCCCTCTTCTGAGTGTAAACATATGCCATGGAGTGCTCTAAGGTCTTTGAAGATAGTCAGTACTTCGCTCAGTAAAGAGTTGTCCCTTTGCCATGACGGTTCCCTTGCTTTGCCAATGATACAACCCAGAATTAAGATTAGAAACATCACTGTCAGACAACTCCAGAAGGTGCTCATAAATTTCCTGTCCTTCAGGACCTAAGCAATGTAATAGCAAGTTTGTCTTTTTTTCAGCACTCAATGACGTAGCGCAAACATGGGCATTACGGATTAATACTTTCTTCCATTTAGACCACTGAAGAGTAAGCTCCCCAGGGAACGAAAGGAAGAAAGGTGGTGGAGTAACATTCTGCATAACTGAATAATACACACAAATTTCACTATAAACCAATTAGAAATTAATAATAGATCGGTATATGACAAATATCCACGTTTCCACCTGTAAAGGATATCAAAACCACACAAAAAACATGAAAATATACAATAGAGCAAAAAACAACAAAAAGAGAGTAAAACAATTATGTCCAATATCCTCTAGTTCCACATGTGGCACATGCAGGTTAAAACAGCACTTATGAGTTACCAGAGAAGTTGTGTAGCAAACGGGCTTTCAACAATTGCTGATACTCTTAACAGCAGAACAGTTGATCGTAGCACACTCCTTTTCAAAAACTGAGTTGCATCTTGATGGATCAAACAGTAGGCACGATGATTCAAGATGAAGCGATGTGGCAAGAGGTAAAGTGAATCAAGAGCCAAGGCTCTACTAGCATTGCTAAGCAATCTGTGCCACACCAAGTTAGATTACAAGGGAATGCTGCAGAACACAAAGTGCTTACGGAGTTACAATGTTGCTAGGCAATCAGTGCCACACTAGGTTAGACTTCAAGAGAATCCAATCCCGAAGCCCGCATTATCCAACAGCCAATCCTGAAACATGTAAGAGAAGGCAAAGGAGACCAATCCTGAAACCTGCTTCAGCAGTCGATTAGAAAGCCGTCAGGCAATCACGAAGCACACATTTGCTAGGCAACCTATTGTACCACACAATGGTCGGTTGTGCATGGGCCTACAGACGCATGTCCGATTGCTGGGCTGATCCCATTGCCAAGCAAAATACAGCTACATTAGGCACACGGTGAAGCTGCACATGCCTTGCCATGAAGCAAACAGTTTACATGCACATGCTTATGGGGAAAACAGCTGCATACATAAACATGGTAGAAAAATAAGCTTAGAATAATTTTTTTGGGGTGTGTGGCAGTACCACGTACTCATGCAGGTTGGGTTTTGTAACACAAAGTTTTTGCTAACAGTGAATGCTACCACTGGGTATGAGGTAACCCCCCCACAGGGAGTTGAGGTGATGACAATGTAGATAAGATCTTCCTGGGTTACTTTTGATCGTCACCAGTGTAGAAAGGACAACACGTAGTTCGTACGTTGTATATAGAAGAGCTTTATTCTTAAGTGGAAGATATCACCCTATCCAGCTCCATAAGACGCCTCCAACTTACTCCACTATAATCTCCTCCCAACATTCTGAGAACATAAGAAGCTGGGAAGAATACTACGAGCATATAATTCCATGCAGGAGGATACCACATCTAGTTTTATTGCTGTCTGTTCATTTTTATAATGATGAGATGTGGTAACAAAAGGACAATCTCCTCACCTTTAAAAGATCACCAATTTGATATCTTGCAGCGCAAATATTTATGTATGCCAGAGTTTCATTTAAATATCAAAAAGGATGGATGGTACCTAGGATTTTGTGCATGAAACTGTTTTACTATTACAAAAGCTTGCAATTTGCAAATTCAAAGGCTTTGTGACTGCAAAACCTTGTGTTGCAGTCCATTAAAGAATTGGTGCATCGTGCATATAATTGATGTCCTGCTCTCCTTTATGGATAAGAATATCAAGAATCAATGGTTTACGGCCACAATTGTAGTTAAAAAGGTTGATCAGTTACCAAGACCTCTAAGGGGTTGTAACCACTGTTCCCTGTAAGGTGCGCGCACGCACCTCCGTCCTCCAGAGCGCGCAGTGCTGTGTGTGAAGTGTGCACACTCCGGGGCATATTCTCAAGAACGTGCGATAAACATCACCAAAATAGGCCAACGCAATTTTTCATATCGCCGTCTATCGCGGGAAAATAACTCCGTATCAACGTCGTATTCTCAACACGGCGGTAACATGCGATAGTTTCCTGATAACGCCTCAAATGTCCGCGATACAACGACCGCGACGGCGATAAAAAAGGAAACCCGAACGTGAAAAAAGTTGCGATGGGCCCAACTGCGATAAATATCCAGCGAAAAGCAGCGCCAGGCCCGCAAGTCCCACAAGTAAGGCGGGAAAAATCACTATAAAAGCGGCAAAAATGAAATACAAATAAAACACAAACAACTGCGAAGCACCATGGAGGTAGCCGGAGCAAGCACAGAGGACAACCCGAACCCCACAAGCCCCACGGAGTACCAGCCTGGGACCTCGGGGTCAGGGAAGGGAAAGGAAAGGAGAAGAAGAAGAGGAAGACGCGGTTCAGTCCGCAGGAAAACAGGATCCTGATTACGGAGGTGACAGAACACCATCAACAACTGTTCATCACCTCCACTGTGTCATTGGCAACAAAAAATGGAATATGGCAGTCCATCGTGGACAAGGTGAATGCAGTTGGAGTGCTGAGGAGGACAATGGAAGAGGTCAAGAGGCGCTGGAATGATGTGAAGCGCAAAACCAAGCTGAAACTCGCCAACAACCGCAAAGCAGCAATGCAGACTGGGGGTGGGAGTCCTGCGCCACAGGAGGAGCTGGATGAGATGGAGGAAATGGTGTCCACAGTCATCAGTGTGGAGACGGTGGCAGGAGTCAGAGGACCGGACACTGCTCAACATGACCTGACACAACAGCAACAGGGTGAGTAACCACCAGGGACTGGGGGGACGGGGGGAGATGGGCACAATGGCACACATGCACAAGTAAGTACAGCACATCTGCGGACAAACCATGCCCAAAAGTCACAACTCCGACCAAGAGCCCAATTTACCCAAGTCTGCAACAGCTCAGCACTGTAGAAGCACAGAAGTGAAAGGCACACCGCCTGAAAGGGAGAAGGGCCAGCCAAATCAGAGCTGAAGGGGCAAATCACCCACAATGCAGCACACACACATAACACTCAGAGCACCTCAACATTTACAACAAAGTGGACCAAACTGCAACACTTTCACAACAGAACAGAGGACACAACTGCTGCCGCTTGTGTGTAGAAAATGGCCATTCGCATTTGGCATAGCAGGAACCTGTGAGATAATAATGGACAAATACAACCTCACATCCGTGATGGTGGCGAAATGTCAACTGTCCAGCATTAAATAGGCATCTCCACACAAACAGTCACAATGTACATTGACATGCAGTCTGTTTGTAAACTTGGCCAATGCGTCAATATACATGTGAACACAATGTCAAACTGCATCTCCCCTTCACATTGCAGAGGGAGAATCATCACCTCCTGCAGAGCAGACCGTACTCCTCATCACCGATGATGACGAGGATCTACACACCATCGACCCCGACGCCTTCCAACAGCTCATGGACACCCTCAGCACCCCACCCCCAGGAGCAGGGCAGCCCAGCTGCATCGAGGAGAACCCACCCCCTGCACAGACCACACAGCAGGAAGCACCCACCACCACGGCCATCTCCCAGGATCCCTACGAGCAACACATGGCATTCCAACGCCGTGTGTCGCAGGGCCAGAAGGGGATGGCAGAGCAGGTGCGGGTGGGGTTCGACCTCATGGCAGCCAAACTAGATGCCATACGTGGGTGTCCAAGTCCCATCAGGGACCACCTACAGGCCCTAACGGACACCCACAGTCCGCTCCATGGTCTCCAACAATCCATGGCTGACATTGCCGGAGTCATGACTCGTAGACAAAAACAAATGTCTAGTCAGAGTGGCTCCAGCGATCTCAGCCGTGAGTTGGCCAACATGGGGAGGAACATGGAGAACATGGAGCCGATGCAGGAGGTAAGAATGGCTGCCACGGCTGCACACCAGCGAGATGTAGCAGGGATCTACCATACGCTGCAGATCCTCATCATGGCAGTGCGGCCACAAGGCCTGGCGCAGATGAATGCTGCTGCCACTACTCCCTCCACATCACTGCCCCCTGATGTGTCAGTGCCTCACAGTGCGGCTGACAATCCACCTCCAGCCCCTGATGTGTCACTGCCACACAGTGCCGCAGACAAAACACCACCACCCACATGTGAGGCACATCACACATAGGAGGACGATGATGAGGATGAATCTGCCATTGGGCTAAGTAGGAAGCGGTAGCATTCATCTCCGCCATATGGCCTCTTTCTGCTTGGTTCTGCCCTCTGCATCATGCCCAGGTATAACACCCTCCACTGTCCCCCTTAACACTCTGCGACACCCACCTTGGCCCCCGACATGGACTGCTACATTTGTTTAGGCAACCAATGACACAGAAATCAGACTGCGGACTGAACTCCCTCTCCTACGATGTACTTTTCCCTCCCCAAAGGACCCTGGCTGGCCCTCCATGGGGCAACATTGTAAAGTAGTGTGTGCATGGCCAGGTACTGGTCCACCTTCACCACTCCACCGAATGTGATTAAGACATTCAAATTCACACAGATGAGTCATGTCCATGATCAAGCAAGTATGAAAGTATGGATGTATGTAGGGGCAGTGATTCCAAACAACGGTGCTCCCTGGGAACTGATTTCAATGCGCATGTATTTCCGTGACCCAGATAGGCAGTGAGATGACTGGGAATGTGTGAACTAGCTGTGGCCTCATTGCTCCAAAACAACAATCTCTCTATTTCCAAACTTAGCCCCACGTCAATGTATGAAATAGGGCTGTGTGTCACAAAGGCAAAGTCAAAGTTATGTGGAAGCCACAGCTCGGAGCAATGATTGGTTTGAGTGTGGAGCGCTTGGACGCCTGGGATGGTCGGTGCGTATTTGTGAAGGTCATACCATGCAAGTGAACTATGAGCAAGGACTCCTGTGTGTGGGGTGTTTATACGTTGGTCTCTGGTTAGCGCTGTGCATAGTGTGGGAGCCGTCAGCAGCTGCTATGGTATCGCTCAGGGGGTGCCAGGCGCATGCATTCCCAAGGTCGGAGGTGCAGATGTGCTACCGCCTTCTAGTTCAGACAGAGGGGCTGTCATCCACAATGTTAGTTTGTCATCTGCTTGCATTCTGGAAATGTGATGGGGATTGGGTGGGGGAGGTCACTGCTTCGCCTTCCGGCATGGTTGAACCCTTACCAGCCATGTATGTGCCCTCACGGTCAGTATTGCATGCTCTGATGTAGCAGTGTTGTTTTGCTGCAGTCTGACAGTGATGGGTGCAGGTAGCTGTGAGGAGGCGGTTGACCACTCACCTTGCACCTATTAGCTGGCACTGATCACTACTCTTGATGGATGACGTCCGTGTACACATGTGACCTGTACATGGCACATTTGACCAGGGGACACCTTGGTGTGTTCCACGCAAGGTGGACCTGCTGGCTTCTAGGCTGGTGTGCATCTCCCAATGTTGCTGAGGTGTCTACTGTGCCCACATCCCCCTTACGGCCATGTTGTGGGACTCGACACACAGGGTGTATATTTGCATCAGGCAGGTACATCTCTGACCACAAATGGCACCCTGTTGTCTTTTCCTGAACACCAATGACGGCCTTCATGTCATGTTCATGTACACGTGGGACGCTGATGAGTGGCATGACGTACTACATGTGACACCCTGATATGGCATATCGGATACGTGACGCCCTAAACAGCCTCTCGGTACAGAGGTGACATACACACCATCTCTTCTTGCAACATATGCGAATGTTAGCACTCAATGTTGCACTTACACCCGTCAGAGTAATGTGCTAATGCAGAGGACTGACATGCACACGGGGAATGTGTGTTGCTAAGATTTTATTTGCACATGCTGGTCATGTGGTCATCTTGTACTGTGCCATGCTTGCTGTGGACAGTCACAATGTGACGTGCTCATGTGAAGAAATTGTTGATGATTGTGTTCCTTCGGGCTATTCCTGCTGCGGCTGCAGTGGGGTGTGGTCCACCTGCATCATCTTCCTCATCATCGTACGGTGCTTCTGGGACTTGGATCCATGGGGCATTGGTGTGTACACATATGTTGTGCAATACACAACATGCAGTGATCATCTTGCACACTATTTCTGGGCTGTACAAGAGTCTTCCACCGGTGATGTCCAGGCACCTGAAACGTGATTTCAACACGCCAAATGTGCGTTCAACAATGCCCCTGGTGCGTTTGTGGGCCACATTGTGCTGCCTCTGGGCCGGGGTGTTCGGGTCTTGGAGGGGTGTCATCATCCACGGGCAGAGTGCATATCCTTGATCACCTGTGAGAGGTAAGTGAGATTAGTGTTAACTGGTGGTTCTGCATGCTGTGTTGGCAGACATACAAGTTTCGTGGTGTGTGATTTGTGCGACCTTGGGATTCATGTTAGCCATGTATTGCTGCTTGCAAATGTGGTAGGACAATGTGTATTACATAGCCTCACAGCTGCTCCTCCCTCCCACCGAGCCTATTTACTTGTGTGTGCTGCGCGGTTGCATCACTTGCACTCCTACGGCACACCATTGTCATGCCTGTCTGCGCATGTCCGCAGGACTGACAGCAAGACTGTAATGTTGGCCGTTGAAGGTGGGCGGCCACGTGTGTGTAGGCCTATGGTAAGGATAGGGTGGACACAGATGTGGAGTTCTGGCCTGGCTGAACTCGCGCTGATATTGAGGCTAGGCCTTCGGTTCAGGCTGCGGCAATGTAGATACACACACAACAGTTGGCATGTATGAGCCGAGACCCCGAGCGGTCTCGTGCTCCTTTATTAATCCATTCGGGCGAGGCCGCCCTCCTGGTGCATGCTACATTGCCGATTACAGGCCGGGTGGCGCAGACACTACTACGGAGACACACGCCATACTCCCTTTTGTGGCCAGGCCGGAACTGAACCACGCCCAGAGCCCAGAACTGAACCACGCCCAGAGCCCCGGGCCATTTCTCCGCACTCCTCACACGCGTGCGCCGCCGCCTCGGCGCTGGGTTGTCGTGCGCTTCGGAGTACGTCTCCAGACGATCTACCCAGGCTTACTGGCGGCCTGCCTGGGACGGGGGTGGCCCCGTGACTGTGAAGGGCTCCAGTGGCGTTACCGAGGACATGCTGTTGGCTACTGGAGGCGGACTTGTGGGTTGCCCCTCGGGACAATGACTTGCGGTGCACTGAGTTCAGCCCACCGGAAGAGCTGAGCAGGTGTGCAGCCTGCGATGATGCAGCAGGCCTGGTGGCTGGACGGTGACTTGTGGTGCACTGAGTTAGTGGCACCTGAGGCCCTGCGTCTGGCACGGGCCAACCGCCAAGTGGCGATGACTTTCGGTGCACTGAGGTAGGCCCACCGGAAGAGCTGAGCGGGTGTGCAGCCTGCGATGATGCAGCAGGCCTGGAGGGGTGGACTGGAAAGGATGTGTCTGTTACTTGCTGTACCGCAGTGTGGTCAGAAGGCAGCAGTAGCCAACTTGCAACTCCGCGGTGCGGTGCCGCTGGGTGCGCTGGGTGCGCTGGGGGCCTGTTGCGCAGAATCCAGCGATCGGCTGAGGAGGCTGCCAAGCTCGCGGAGCCCGGCCTTGGAGATTGCACCAGCACGTGGTGGGCCCTCTTGGAGAGACGCCGGTGGTGGCAGGTGAGCAGTGAGGCCTGGGTGCGCAGGGGTGGGCATTCACCGCTGGGCGCAGGTCGGGTCTGGGGATCAGTGGGCTGGGGTACGGCAGGCGCACAGGATCACGCAGGCTCCACCAGTCACAACGGTGGCCTCATGGCAGGGTGAGGGACACCGCCCTGGCAGACACGCCACTGCAGGCGATGACGAGATGTGCGCCGGGTGGTGTGGGATGTAGCCACCTCGTCGCCGGTGTAACTTTGCCCGTTGTAGGTGATCGGCCATGTGTGTGTAGGCCTATGGTCAGGATATGGTGGACACAGAGCCACACGCAGTAATTACTTCGGTGGCCGTCCCGGAGGTGAACCACTCCCTGAGCCCTGGCCTATTTAGTCACTCCCCTACGCTGGACTGGCGTGCGCCGGCCCTGCTCACTACGCTTACGCTTACAGGGGGGCCGACTTGGCTACTTGTCCAAGGTGTTCCCCACTGCCTGTGATGACATGGTTGTGTCCACTGTCCACGACACTACAGACTCCAGCAGTATGTGTCCACATGGACATGTCTGTGCTCTGCATACTCAAGACTGTCCGGCACATCACCGCCACACTTGGCATTGTGTACATTGTTATTCATAGGTCCATTGCCTCATTCGCACAATCGTGGTTCCCACCTCTCCCCACATTCTGCAAATGTGTGGCAGTGGGGCTATGCCTTAGTGTATGGTTTGTCCACATTTCTGGCCCCTCTTACCACGGTTACTTGTGATGTCGTGCCTGGCAGGTGTGCATGTTGGTTGGCATGTTGAATGTGATTTTGTTACGTGTCCATTCCCACAGTTGTGCGTTGTGTGATTGTGGAATTGAGGTGTGTGGTGTGTTCCGTTGGTACTTACCAACGAGCAGTCCATTTCCATAGGTGCCATCCTGAAAGCGCTGGTTGATGATGGACTGTCGGAAGATGTACGAATCATACACACTGCCTGGGAAGTTGACGACAACATTGGTGAACAGTCCCCGGTGGTTCACTATTGCCTGCACATTGATGGAATGCGTGTGCTTCCTGTTGCGGTAATTGTGTGCAGTGCCGGCAGGGGGTACAAGTAGGACATGTGTGCAGTCGATTGCCCCCAACACGTGCGGGAATCCAGCTATGGCGTAGAAGCCTTGCTTGGTCTCCAGCTGTTCCTGCGCAGTGTGGGGGAAGTGAAGGTGCTGGGGTATGAAACTGATGATGGCATCCAGGACAGGTGTGAGGAACTTTGATAGGGCTGGCTGTGAGAATCCTCCGACTCTGGTAGTTGTTTGTTGGAAGGTACCAGAGGCCAACAGGTGCAGCACAGCCAGCAGCTTTGTCTGCGGAGGGATGTTGGTTGTCCGCTGTGTTGGTACCGTCAGCCTGTGGGCAATGTGGGTCATGATGCGGAGGATGGTTGTCCTTTTGAGCCTGTAGTGGGCAATGACATCCTCTGGCGTTAAGTCTGTGAGGCTGATGCGTTTTCGGAAGGTCCGCTGTCTTGATCTGCGCTGCCTCGGTGGTGGTCCGGGGGGGGGTGGTCCTGGGGGTGGTGGCGGTGGGTGCTGTGGCCCTCTTGGGTCTCCAAGCTGCATGATTAGTAGCTCCATGGCATCTGTTGGTCTTCAGATGTGGCTCTGGGCTGGGCTCCCTTTCATACTGCAGGTTGTCGTCCTGCTTAACACCAGTAAAAAGCAGGTGTTAAGTCCCTGCTGCTAACGCGCCTTATCGCCTGTTTTTGTCCGGCATCGCAGATCTGGCTGGTCGTTGAGAATATCGCGAAGTGGTGTTTTCGTGTGTTTTTGCACGGGAACGCCTACTCTGCATATCATTAGCATTAGTTGTCGCTCTCATCCGTGGCGATGTGTTTTGCTGCAGCTATCGCAGGAAAACTGGCGATGTCGGCAGTTTGCACCAGCTTGTGAATAGGGCGATAAGACTATCGCCACTTTTGCGGCGCTAAAGTGCCGATAAATCGGCAATGGCTCCTTGAGAATATGCCCCACAGAGTTCATGCTCCGAAAGGCAGAAAATGCACATGCACTTGCTGCCTTTCTTTTCTAACTAGAGCGCTGCTGCGGAGCTGATTGTGGGCCTTTTGAAAGTATTTATGTTAATCACAGCGCCTGTCAAGTGCTGCATTTAACATAAGTACTTTCAAAAAGCAAACAATCAGCTCCACAGCCGTGCTCTATTTAGAAAAGAAATGCAGCAAGTCTAAAAACATGAGGTGTGCTTTCAGAATCATCTAAAAGCACACGTTTGTGCTTTTAAACTTGATACATTTCTTTCCTAAATAGAGTGTAGCTGTGGGGCTGATTGTTTGCCTTTTGAAAGTATTTCTGTTAAATGCAGCCCTTGACGGGTGCTGTGATTTACATAAATACTTTCAAAAGGCCCACAACCAGCCCTGCAGCCGTGCTGCATTAAGAAAAGAAACGCAGCAAGTTTAAAAGCACAATGCCTGCTTTCAGATGATCCTGGATCCTGAAAGCACACGTTGTGCTTTAAAACTTGCTCCAACGCCCATAGGGCTAAAAGAGCTTCAGCTCGCAAACGCCCCCCCCCCCTGTCGTGTGTCTCACCCCAGGCTGTTGCGGCTCAAGCTGGGCAGTGTCTGGAGTCTTTACTCCGGCACTCCCGAGTTTTTCACAGGTCTTTAAAGACCATTTGCATATTTACATACCTTTGTAAACTGGTTACCAAGGCTTAGTTTTTTTTTTCTGGTTCTAGTACCCACTCTGCCTATTCCTTACATTTGTATTTTACATTTACTGCCGTAGTGTGAGAATGCATTTCATGAAAAGGAATATATGGTAGGGTTGCCAAAAGAAAAATGCCAGTCATGTGTTGTTTAAAGAGCCTGCAAAGACATCGCCTTGACACCAAAAAGGTTTATAAACCAAAAAGTATGTATTCATTAGTAATGTGACTTTTCTGTCTTTGTTCCCTTTAATTATCAGTCATGGATCATTCAGGCAGCCCTAGAACACAATTAAAAGTGCTTTCTATTTATATTTGTGGTTTGAAGTATGCACAAAGAAGTCCTGAAAATACGGCTTTAGATGACTGCTTATTTTTGTACCGTCTGGGACATCAAAATAATGAGCTGGCAACCCTAATCATAAGACTGGAAGTTTGTTGCAGGATCAGCACATTATTTATTTCTTCCACCCTCGATCCCTGATTAATGCCATAATAGCAATAGTTTAACTTATATCTGAAACCCTACGCCGCCGTCAATAACAAGCTGAGTTACTTCAAGTGTCTGGGAATGCACCCTGCACTCAGACAACTCGCTCCTCATTCTCGCCCTTCACTTTCCCACTAACCCTGCACTCACAGTGATCACAATGCACTCACACTGATCACCATGCACTCACACCATTCACTCGCTCACCCTGCACTCACAGTGATCAGTCTGCACTCAGAATACACTTGTGCTGTTCACCCTGTACCTCACCATGCAGTCACACGAGCACACTACTCACCCTGCACTCATGTGATACTTCACTCACCTGTCCCCCTCACTGCTCAATCTGCAATCTCACTCATACAAGCCCATCACTAATCATGCAATTATTCCTCCCACTCTGCACTTACATCCACACCCAAATTCAGATGGTCACCTCACTCACCCTGCAGTCACTCCTCTTACCCTACTTGCACACTGTCGCATCGCTCACCGTGCACTCACATGGGCACTCCTGCCACCCACACAGCGCAGAGGGTTAATGTGCCTGCTACAAAGAACGTGTACCATGCAGCTCACAGAACTGAGTATGAGTAAACTAGGAGCAGCGCTATTAAAAAATTAAATGTTTGTCAGAAGGGTGCTATAGAGAGATGAGGTGCATTGTTGGTGAGTGGTGGTGAGGGAATTCATGGAGAAGGAGAAAATGGGGGAAGGGGCACCAAAAACAACTGTTGCACAGTGTGCGACCAGTGCTAGGGCCAGCCCTGGCTGGGAGTTTTAGCCCCCCCCCCGAAGTTTGTGTCTAGTTGCTCCCCTGATCAAAGCGTCAGTCATGGACTGCATTGAACATAAATTCTTTCAAAAGGCAAACCATCAGCCCTGCATTTAGAAAAGAAATGCAGCAAGTTTTATATAGCGCATGCTCAACCCAGAAGTACTGGAGCGATTTACATGATTTTTCTTTTTTGTATGCATGGGGAGATTAGTTGATTTGCCAAGAATCACAGGATGTTAATCTTACCCGAGACTCAAAACCCATCTCCTAAGTCGGCAGCTCGAGCATTAAGTCACAACCTCTACCACAAGAGCGTAAGCATTTTCAATATTATATACAACTTTATGCAACAAACAACCATTGACAAAGCCAATAGTCCTGGCTTCTTGTAGGTGTAATATTACTTGTATTATATATCTGGATGCAATGACAGAAGAAGCAAAACATCAGTCGGGTGACACACTATGCTAAGCACAGATTTTTAGCTTAATTGCTTTTAAGTCACAACCTTAATTGCATCGGTCACGCCCCTTTGAGAGACCCCCTAGTTTTTTCATCCCACTTACAGCCCTGGTCTACACGTGCAGTCTGGTTCTTGGCGCACATAGCCTTGGCTGCAGCACACAGAGACCTTACTCTGCCACACACAGAGGAAAAAAATTAGAGGGAACATTGGTTGTAACATATCCACAAAGTGGATGCTTTTCCCTAGGAACAGGTTCCACCATTTGATTGATTGCTGCTGGCATTAGGAGAGCACAGCAGTTGTTCAGGGGGAATCACTGACAAAATATCGATTACAAAAATATCGAGGTACAAAAATATTGTGACAAAATTATTGAAGTCAAGAATATCGACATCCTATCTACATCATGGTAAGTACAAAAATATCGAGAAAAAAATATCGATGTCAAAAATATTGTAAAAAATATCGTTTTTTTTAAATGTTAAAAAATAATGTAAAATAAAGTAAATAATACATATATTTACAAGAAACATAGTTAAAAATATTTAAAAATGTTTAAAAATAATAACTAATACATTTAATGTTAAAATAAATTAAACATATACATATAAAATATAATATATATACTTAATAATATTCATAAATAATTATTTTAATAACTTATAAATTGTTAAAAACATTTTATAAATTATGAATCCATATATACACATACAAAAATAATATAAATAAAAATATAAAAAATATATATAACAAATTAAAAAACGACAATATTTTTAATGCGGAGAGAAAAAAATTACTATTCCCACTCCAAAGAGTGCAACAGTAGGGAAAGTGTTGGATAGCATAGGGGTAAAAATAACTATTCCAACTCCAAAGAGTGCAACAGTAGGGAAAGTGTTGGATAGCGTAGGGGTAAAAATTACTATTCCAACTCCAGAGAGTGCAACAGTAGGGAAAGTGTTGGATAGCGTAGGGGTAAAAATAACTATTCCCACTCCAGAGAGTGCAACAGTAGGGAAAGTGTTGGATAGCGTAGGGGTAAAAATTACTATTCCAACTCCAGAGAGTGCAACAGTAGGGAAATTGTTGGATAGAGTAGGGGTAAAAATTACTATTCCCACTCCAGAGAGTGCAACAGTAGGGAAAGTGTTGGATAGCGTAGGGGTAAACCTTACTATTCCCACTCCAGAGAGTGCAATAGTAGGGAAAGTGTTGGATAGCGAAAGGGTTAAAATTACTATTCCCACTCCAGTGAGTGCAACAGTAGGGAAAGTGTTGGATAGAGTAGGGGTAAAAATTACTATTCCAACTCCAGAGAGTGCAACAGTAGGGAAAGTGTTGGATAGCGTAGGGGTAAAAATGACTATTCCCACTCCAAAGAGTGCAACAGTAGGGAAAGTGTTGGATAGCGTAGGGGTAAATATTACTATTCCCACTCCAGAGAGTGCAACAGTATGGAAAGTGTTGGGTAGCATAGGGGTTAAAAATAACATACTTATCAATTAAATAATTTTTTTAATTAAATAAGGATTTATTAATAAATTAACAATAAATTATTTATAAATACAAATAAATTAAAATTAATAATTACTTTAATAACATTAAATTACTTCCCACCCTATTCGCCAAAAAACACACAACCCACTCCACATAAAATTCAACACAATTAATATAATTATCAATTAATCAATTAATAAAAATTAATTACCAATTAATAATTAATTAACAATAAATTATTTATCAATACCAATAAATAAAAATTAATAAAAATGAATTACCAATTAATAATTAATTAACAATAAGTTAATTATCAATACCAATAAATATTAATAAATAATTACTTAATTATAATATATTACTTCCCACCCTATTTCCCTATAAGCACACAACCCACTCCTAAACTAAATTAGCACAATTAATATATTTATCAATTAATTAATTAATAAAAAATATTTACCAATTAATAATTCATAAACAATAAACTAATTCTCAATACCAAAAAATAAACATTATTAATTAATTTATTATAATTAATTTACTTCCCACCCTATTCCCCTATAAACCCACAACCCGCTCCAATAAAAAATGTATACAATTAATCTAATTATCAATTAATCAATTAATAAAAATTAATTACCAATTAATAATTAATTAAAAATAAATTAATTATCAATACCGAGAAATAAAAATTAATAATTACTTAGGGGCCCATTACGATACCCGGCGTAAAAGAATCCGCCAGGCATGGAAGCGGCAAAAATCCACCCGCACACACCGTCTGAACACCGACCACGCCATTACGATTACACAAACCGAAAACCGCCATCGGCGGAAAAACCACACAAGATACCGCCCGCCATCATCCGAGTCGGAGTCAAACCGCCCGCCACGGACGGAAACACGCACGACAACACAAAACCGCCCGCCCTCACGGCCGACACACCGCACGTGAGATTACGATCGCACCGCCATGAGCGCGGGAAAACTACAAATACACCGCCCGCCTGCGCAAACAACGCCGATGAGAATCGACACGGCAGAAGCCATGGCGCCCACGTCCCTGCACAGAAACCATCCGCTGACAAAAACAATCGCACACAACATGGCCAACAAGTCCACACAGCAAGGCACGCACAAATACACAAGCACAGTACACATCCCGAAAACACCCCCTGGACAAACAAAAACTACAAAGGCCAGAACCCCAGACACAACACACCTGAAAACAACAGACCATGAGGACACACCCACATAGGTAAGTACAAAAGCAGCACTCCCACAGACCACAACCCCTTGCAACATTGCAAACTAGAGAGGAGAGGAGAGGACACAGTGACACAGCAAGGACAGCAGCACACCACAGAAACGCACACATCACAACCACCACCACCACCACCACAACCACCACCAAACACCGGCACCACAAACCCCCTGCACATTACACAACACACACCGCACCAGCACCACAAACACCATGGCACCACAAAGAATGCCCAAGTTCACGCCCATTGAGCTGACGGTCATGGTCGACGAGATCATCAAGGTGCACCCACAAATCTATGGGAACATTTTCCAGCACACACCACTAGCCACCAGAAACAGAATGTGGAACCGGATCGTAGACCAGGTCAATGCAGTCGGGACCCTGCCCAGGAACAGAGTAGAAATTAACAAACGGTGGAATGACGTCAAGAGCCTGGTCAAGAAGAAGGAGACCAAGAACAGAGAGCTGGCAGCCGTCACTGGCGGAGGGAATCCCGCGCTCTTCAAGACCTTCAAAGCGTGGGAGGAGAAGGTGCGAGTCATCATACATCCCGAGATCCTCGCCGGATTAGCAGGGGGAGTGGAGGCTGGTAAGTACAAACTAATGTATACCAGCACACCGCTATGTACTCACATGCACTACCACCATGCCACAGCTCCCAGGGACAAACACCCCCATATCCAGCACACAATACACAACACATCACACACACATGCAACAGACACCACCACACACAGCCCAAACAGAACAACTGTAAGATGCGTGGGGACATGTGTACACTCAGCCAGCCACGTAACCACCAACAGGTCCCCAAATATGCCAGAAGCGCCACAACGAGCACCCACCACACCCATGTGTCCGCCATAGCTGCACTAACCGACAAGTAACAGGTAAGTGGCAGGAACACAAAGTGCAGTGGGTGGGAGGGTGGACAGCCCAAGTACAAAACACACCAGGCCCCTAGTCCCACAGCACAGCAAGGAGGAGCATCCCCCACACCCCACAGCCACGTGTCAGCCACCGCAGTGCACAACGACAGCCGAAAGGTAGACATCACGGTCCACAGCAATCGGTGTCAGTGGGTGTCCAGCCACCACCACGACCCACAACACCCCCCACCCCCACAGACCTGCAACATGGAGCACCCCCGCTTAGAACCATGTGGCATCCAGTACAGTGCACGCACGAACAACCTGCAGGTGGGAAACTGGACAGGGCTGGATTACTGGAGGCATGAGGACCGTAACACGACCAACACATGGGACATGTCACGTAGCAGACGAACACGCAGCACCGCCCACCGTCACGAACAAGTGAACAATGTGCACACGGACATGAACCACAGACTCACACCTCACATGACCCATCACAGACACAGCAACACCCAAGGAGCCACGTCTGTATGCACAAGCCACACTGAATATAGTACCACACGGCAGCCACTGTGCAACTCATCACACACAACCGAAACACCATTGAAGTCCTGTCCATGTAGCCCCTACTGCCTGTCAACCACACACCCCACAACTACGCCTATGTAAGACAAACAACACTAGACGCAACAGAGCGGAACAACATAAATGCACACGAACACCACTGAACCCATCAAACACACAGACACACCATGCACATACAACATACCATCCATCCCATCCGTCAGCCCCAGTCTCATGAAAGGCATGTCATCCGCACAGCTGCCACACATACAGCAGTCACGCTAAGATACATGCCCATGACCAACCATGTGCCAGAAGTCAATGAAGCGCACGACACACTGTGAGCAACAACACACAACATGGGCCACACCCCCCACGAGCACTGCAGTGATGCACATGGCACAGGGCAGCACGCACACCAAGGAGATGGGACAACTGCAATACGTTGGCTGGCACACAACCATCACTCACTCATAACGATGCGTCCAATGCCATGTCCAGTAATCACAACAGACAGCAAATATGCAGGCCATGTCAGGCATGCACACACCTCAGACCATGCACTGTCATGCTGCCACAACACATGTCACGTTCGGCACCCATGGCTCACAGCATGTATCCCAAAAGCATATTCCCTCCCAAATGCGAATCTGGGGCATGGCCCCCATGTTGCCATATGCGTTCCTAAGCGTTCCATTTGAACCCCAAAAGCATATTCCCTCCCAAATGCGAATCTGGGGCATGGCCCCCATGTTGCCATATGCGTTCCTAAGCGTTCCATTTGAACCCCAAAAGCATATTCCCTCCCAAATGCGAATCAGGGGCATGGCCCCCATGTTGCCATATGCGTTCCTAAGCGTTCCATTTGAACCCCAAAAGCATATTCCCTCCCAAATGCGAATCTGGGGCATGGCCCCCATGTTGCCATATGCGTTCCTAAGCGTTCCATTTGAACCCCAAAAGCATATTCCCTCCCAAATGCGAATCTGGGGCATGGCCCCCATGTTGCCATATGCGTTCCTAAGCGTTCCATTTGAACCCCAAAAGCATATTCCCTCCCAAATGCGAATCTGGGGCATGGCCCCCATGTTGCCATATGCGTTCCTAAGCGTTCCATTTGAACCCCAAAAGCAAAGTACAAACCAGACCCAGGATGGGCCAGGAGCCCGCATACACCAGAGTCACAATAAGTAGGGGCACAGCAACACACCCATCGGCATGGCCAATCCGTCCCATGCCACATGTGCACAGCACACAGTCCCATTGCCAAGCACACACAACTACAAATGGTACAGCCACACACACGCCTCCGGGAAACCCATGTACGAGATTGCACGAACTGTGAATGTCAGACGACAAATACATACTTCGCCAGGTGCAACACAATAACAAATCTCATTCTCTCCACAGGTGACGAACTGCTGGATGCTGGGGATGGAGACAGCAGCCAGCACAGCCAGCCTACAAGCCCCCAACGAGGACACACGGATGTGGAGGATCTGTCCACCTCTTCGGACACGGACCACCAAGCAGGCCCATCTGGTGTGGCAGGGCCCAGCCACTCCCCAGGACCCCTCCTACCCACCAACCCATCATCCAGGGCTGCTGAACATTCCCAGCCCCCTGCTGCCACTGTCATTGCGGCCACACCCACGGTCATTGCGGCCACACCCACGGTCATTGCGGCCACTACCACTGCCGCAACCGCCACCATCGCCGCACCGAGCACCACCGCCGCCACCACCACCACGTCTTCGCTTGCACCAGCCCCAGCGCAGGTGGTGGCCCGGCCGACTGGATCCACCCTGGGAGCCACAGCGAGGACCGTGGTGAGCAATGTGGCTAGTGGGCAGGCCGGTGGCAGCAGGACTGGTAGGAGGAGCAGGGTCAGGGAAACGCCAGCCTCCCCTGGGAGCCATGCCCTGCCTCAAATGGCCAGAGTCCTTGGGGCCTATGAAGAGGCCCAAGGACAATGGGCCAGGTCAGCTACAGACACGCGTGAGGTGCTGGGGGTGCTGAGGTCCATGGACGCCCGTATGGGCCAACTCGTGGACCTCATGGGCCAGCTGGTGGTGGCGGTGAGGTCACAGCCAGGGACAGCAGCTCCCCTCCGCCACCACCTGCCGGGGCGCAGGGTCGAGCAGCAGTGTCCAGTTCCCCTGCGTCCACAGCCAGTGAGCACACCTCAACCACCAGCAGGTCGCAAGCAGGCACCCCCCTCGCAAACGTGGAAGGGGCCGTCCGAAGTGGAAACAGATCTCCCGGGAGGACTACGCACGCTCCAAACGCAAGTGACGCAGCCAGCCAGCCTTCCTTGACCACCCACTGCATTGACTTGGACTACGATCCCACTCCACACAGCCATCTGGATGGCATGTGTGTGTTGGACTATGGACATAGAACCAGTGGGTACACCCTGAGCATCACGCAGCCATGACCGACAGCTCATTGTCACTGCACGCACCACTTTTGTCATCACCTTACACACAATCACATGTCACAGTTTGAAATAAATGCACCTCTTACACAAACTGCTGTTTGTGCCCTGTGTTTTATTTGTACGGAATACAACGGCCACCTTGGGCGGAAAGGCACCTGATGCATGGCATGGCAATGGAACCGGAGGGCCTGTAGGGACCTAGGGGTGGGAGACAGAACAGGAGCACATTCAATGAGTGTGTCACACACCCATCACACAGTACATGTCAACAACTACAAGCAATGTACACACATCGCACAGAGCAATAGGGCACAATGCCACAGCCACCAACAGTGGCATACAACCCTGGCCATGGAGCGTTGACACACAGCACGCAGTGAACAAACGGCCACCCTGACACAGCACACACACACCTGCACAGATACAGCCACATCAGCCGTCGTACATGGACACTCACCGTCAAGTGAAGTAGTGGGCGATGAGCTGCTGCCGCACATTACCAGCTTCCTCCTCTCCGCTGTCCTCCTCACTCGAGCTGTCCTGGTCTGCGGGCTGGGGCCCTGGTTGATCTCCGTCATCCACGATGAGGGGGATCTGCTTCCGAATGGCCAGATTGTGCAGCATGCAGCACGCCACCACTATCTGGCACACCTTCTGTGGGGAGTACGCCAGCGCACCCCCGGTGCGGTCCAGGCACCTGAACCTGGACTTGAGGAGGCCAAAGGTACGCTCGACCACACGTCTGGTCCTCCCATGTGCCTCATTGTAGCGATCGTCTGCTGGGGTGCGAGGATTCCTCAATGGACTGAGCAGCCATGCCCCATTCGGGTACGCAGAGTCACCTGGGTGTGAGGGACACAGAGAACCGTTGCTATTCCAACTGGACAGGGGACAGCATCGCACAACCAGCACGCTACACCACTCCACATACTCACCGACAATACAGCCACGATCCTGTTGCAGATTGGACATCAGTCGTGGCAAGATGCTGTTGCGCATTATGTGTGCGTCATGGGCCGAGCCTGGGAACTTTGCACACACGTGGGTGATCACCATGTCCGCAAGGCACACCACTTGCACATTCAGGGAGTGCGTGTGCTTCCTGTTGCGGTACAGGTGCTCAGTGGCCTGTGGTGGAACAAGGCCAACATGTGTGCAGTCAATGGCTCCAACGACGTGTGGGATTCTGCCAAGGGCATAGAATGCACCCTTCACTGCCGCCAATTCACGAGTCCTGGGGAAGCGGATGTACCTGTTTCGGTACAGCATCATGGCTGCCAGTACATCCCTCAGCACCTTGCTGAACATGGGCTGGGACATCCCTCCTCCACTGCCCACTGTGTGCTGGAATGACCCAGTGGCGAAGAAATGCATGGCGGCCATCACCTTAGCCGTGGGGGTGACAGCTGTCGGATACACCCTGCGGGGACGGAGATGGGGTTCCAACATGGCACACAGTCGATGCAGGGTTGGCCTGTCCAGCCGAAACTTCCTAATGACCTCTGTATCGTCCATGTCCGCCAGCAATTGGTATGGGCGGTCAATGTTCGGTCTCCGCCTAGGGAAATTGGCAGTGGACACATGTCAAAGCAACACAACACATAGCAATTTCGCATACACATCACTGACATGACTGAGCAAGCACATGAGCCACAGCCCAGCTGTCAAGCTGGGACGGCACGGCCACAATACACTTACACAGGTCTCCCAACAATGGCAATGGCTAGTGATACAAACCACTGCCATGTGCATGCACATGGGGATCTAGGCCCCAATGACTTGCGGGGCGTGCTGATGGGGACTGACTGCATATTCGTCAAGCGGCAACGCCACGGCAACATGAATGTCTGCTGAGCATGGCACTGCTTCCGAGGCTGGATGAGTATGGCACACGACGACGACGATGTGGGCACAGGCTGAGCGGCCAAAACAAGTGGGACCTGTGGCACGAGGGGATATGAGACAGTAGTAGGTGTCAGCACTGCACCCTATGTACAGCACTGTACGGATCACACCTCCCGAAACATTGACAGGTGTCCACATTGACAGCCCCATGCCAAGACGGCTGTGTGCTTGCAGTCACACGTCACAGGTGAGAGGTTACATTGCACGTGCCAGGTGGCAGACGTACATAGTGGGAGCTGGCATGTGTGTGCATGTGTCTCCTGTTCAGGATCCACCAGATGGGCGCTGACTCTGTACTGACCATTGGACACAGCATGTTCCGTGGAAGGCTTGTGTGTGTGGGATGGTGGCACTGGATGTGCCTCCGTTGGGTGGGGGGCCATGCACAGGGCGGGTACGTCGATGATTGCGCATTGTTGGTCACGGTGGGTGCACCCACTAAGATGTGTTGCCCTGTGTTCAATTCCTATGTCCGCATGATGATGGACTGTAGATGTGGGCAGACTACACATTGGTCGATGTGCTGTCTATATGCATGTGCCTTCACACCAGGCACAGCTGCCCCTGCACATGTGACCCCTGCTGGACTCGCTGCTGGGTCTGTGGAGCTGATGCACCTTCTGTGCGTGGGGCGGACAGCTCTCCTCACTTCCCTCATTGCGCATGTCATGACTTTGCCGCAGGTGACATGGATCATGGAGGGCCCACATGTACGCGTGGGTAGGCTACACATGATTGTTCACTGGTCACCACCCCCAGTCAGTGTTTCGAATGGGAAGGTTGTCGTGCTGGTGGTATGTTCGATGTGGCGGATGGGCGGGCCTAGGTGCCGGCTTACATTCCGGACATGGGGGGTAGTTGGATTGGTGACTAGTTGCAGTACACACGGGACACGTCTCTTCCTTTCCACATCTGGGTCATCCCTTGTACTCACTGACAGTGATACAGTCATCTTCGCCCCAGCCCTCATGTCCTCCCCTCGCTCCCCCAATATGCATGTGCACCTGCGAGGCTAGCGCTTGCACAGGCAGCCCCAAGCTCGCACCAGAAAGGGCAAGGAGTGTATGTGTGGGTCCAGTTGCACGAGTGGGCTGTCTCAGGGTATGATGTGTTGCGGGACGCCGTCCACCTGCGTGGTGCCCCAAATGGAGACCCGGCCTGCATGGACTATGCATCACAGTCTTCGCCTTCCGGATCCGCCACCTGCGACACCCAGTGGCTGTGGCTGCCCTTGCAGCCATGCCGCGTCCGTCTGTGACTGATGGCCCACACATTCACTCTTTGGCCTCTCTGGGGAGGGCTCGGGGGTGGTGGCGCACGCGCTTGCACTTAGTCGCAATGGCATGTGGCGTGGTTGGTATAATGGGCAATGGATGGGATGGTGCGAGCCACCTCCCGTGACGTCAGTGCTGCTCGTGCTGTGGTGCGTCCCCCCTACACTTCCATTTGACTTGTGCCATGCTAGACGTTGAGGTTCTATTGCCTGCGTGATATGACCAGGAGGAGCGCGAGGAGACCTCTCACACACCATGCTCCACTGCCATCCCGTGCCCTGTATCGCCTGTGCGGATTGACTATGTTGGGGTTACACCTGGTCGACTGGGGCTGTGTGTGCCTTGTCAAGGGGCATGGCGGGCGCACAACAGGATCCAGCTTGTCCACAGAGGGTGGGCTGAGGTGCGCCTGGTACCGCTTTGTACGTGTGCCCGGCTGCTGTGCACACACGTGTTCACTCCCCCGACAGGTGTCCTCTCACAATGCCCAGGGAAGTGGTGGTGTACTGTTCATGACCCCTCCCGACACGGCGTGCTCCAACTTGGCATGTGCGCATCTACCCGTCACACCCACCCACCTGAGCACTGCGTCCATACGACTTCACACGACACATGTGTGTCTTCCACAGTTGTGCTACTCATTTGCGTTGACATCCAATACCAGTGGACTACATGGTCAAGTCACGACTGCCGTGTACTTCACATACTCTCATCCTCTCTCATTCGTACTTGTGAAATGAGTCAGCGGAGACAGTTTTGGTTTCAAACATTATATTGAGTCTTCTGTCCTCTGTGATGCAGTATAGTGGACACTACTGGCAGCGGAATACATGTTGAGGATATACTGAGCATGATTGCAAATGGGATAGGGTGTGGGGTTACATGTGATTGGCTGTTGCATGTGGGATGTGGGCTTCAGAGTTACATCTGCTTGGCCAAGGCTGTGCTAATGTACATTTACGTATAGCTGCGGAGCTGCGGACTTTGACACAGACGGTATACATGTAGCCTACCAGACCGCTTGGCATCATGGGCACAGTCCATCTCAGTTCCATGTGACAGGTTTGCTGCGGTTGTTCCTCATGCACGCGTGCATGTGTGATGACATCAGGGCATGTGCTTGCGTGCATGCAGCGGCGTGCCACTTGTTGTTGCACTGTGGTGGTTACTGGACATGTCACAGTCACTGGGGTCGTGTTGTTGTTGTATGCACTTGTCGTCCATGCAAAGGTCCTGGTATGGGATTCCCGGGGCGGGGGTGGGAGGGGTGCAGCACCCACAGACTCCAGGCGACCTATTCATGTCCACTGAGCGGTGTGTGTGTCCATGGGCGCTGGATCCATGTCGTGTCCTGGTTGTACGTGCAGTTCCGTCCATGTGGGTGCGATACACAGACCCCATGCCACTGCCTCCCACGATGCATGCGGTGTTCCTGGATGTGATGGGGAACAGTGTGCATGTCCCGGTCATATCCGATGTCATGGCGATGTCGTTGATGGTGTGGTTACAGTTGCCGGTCGTTTGGTATGGCTGTTGTGGTGGTGACTGGCCAGTCCGTGCGGAAGCTAAGCATGGGTGCGGGGTTGGACATCATAGGTCAATCGGGGAACCTGCGTTGTGGTCCGACGAATTTACAGGTTGTCAGGTATGCGATGCCGTCCAGCAGGGCTTCCATGTCATTGGTGGTGTACATGTTTGCCAGCCAATGTAGCGGATGGTGGCTGTCAAGGTGTTGTTCGTAAGTTGTCCCTTGGAGGACCATGATGGGGCATGCTGGGTGACATTCGATGTAGCTGTTCTCGATGATCCGTCGTGTGGAGGCACAGTGGTCCCATTTCAGTGCGGGTGCGATGTTGGCCACATACGCCATGCCCCCATAGGCAGAGCAGGCCCTGTCGTGTGCGTCCAGAGGGAGGAGTAGTGGTAGCAGGTCCGCCTTTAGACATGCCGGGTTGGAGAGGCATATCTCCACGGGATGCTGGTAGGGACACCTCCGACAGTAGAAGACGGGCATGACGCAGCTGAACAATGTGATGCGGTAAGTCAGTCGGTAACTTACGTTCAGCAGGGACAGGAGATCGCATCCCAATATATGTAACAGGTTGGTTTTGTACAGCTTGAGCTGTCCGGCGTAGTTGGGTAGGTGTGTTGCGGTTGCCATTTCGCAGCGGTGCGTTGTGGTGGCGTGCTCCGGCTGTGTGTGCAGTCTGCAATGTGCACGCTCCGAGGTTGCTGTGAGCTCTGTGTAGTCGTAGGGAGACAGGACTTGTGTTCTGTTGGCTTGTTTGGAGGACACGGGCCCTCATCCCACATGCTTCTCAGACAGTTCAAGGTCAGTGATGTGTGACTCCTTCCAATTAACTTGCATGTGGCCGACATGGGGGAGTGTTTTCTTCTTTCTTCCCCATCCGTTGTGTGCTTCTGTGATATGCGCTTTCTGCCCTGTGGTCGGTCTCCTCGGCATGCCTGTGTTGGTCTCTTCTTGGACAATGGCTGTATTCACCGGCTTCTGTCGTAGGGCTGTGGTTTCGGAGTTGGAATGGAAGGTCATTCAGTGCTGTCTGCTCTCCCTTGTGTGGGCGGCAGGCTGCCTTTCCGCTCTGCGTTGGGCCTTGTGTGTGAATGTTATTCTTGGGCCACCTGTTGTCGGTCCCCGGGCTCTTTGGTGTTCCGTTTTATATGTCTTGTTCATA
Organism: Calotriton arnoldi; assembly: GCA_963921515.1. Lineage (NCBI taxonomy): Eukaryota > Metazoa > Chordata > Amphibia > Caudata > Salamandridae > Calotriton > Calotriton arnoldi. The sequence goes on from CAWUFW010002252.1 coordinate 2,212,987, forward strand.
TGTGCAGGGTGGTATGGGTGTTTCAGTGTGGTACTGGCGTTCCTCTTCCCGAAGGGGCCCTGCTTCTCCTAGTTGGTGTTGCCACCACTGTGTGCTACGCCATGTTTGTTACACTGGGGTGTGTCCTGCTGTTGCGTGACTTCACTGACATGTGTGCGTCGGTTGTGTGGCGTTGGGTGTTGTCCGTGAATTGGGCGTTGGGGACATGTCTGTGGCAGGCCTGTCACGTGTCATGTGCGTTCGGGGTGGGGCTGATGTGTGTGCTGCTTGGTTGTGTCCCTGTGTCTGTGTGCGACGCATGCATGGCGCTGCGGTTGGCCTCTGCGTTGTGCGCATGTGTGGCGGCGTCATCGCCGCTTTGGGGCCGTGACGGGGTCGTTGGTTCCTAGTCCCAGGTGGTGTGTACACATGTGTTACGCGATGTTACGATTTGGCCTGTGTGTCATATGTGGATGCAATGGTGGATGTGTAGTGTACACGCGCTGGTGGGGGGTTGTCCGCTTTTCCGCCCTTGCACTGTGTGCGCTGTTTGCGTGCACTTGTTGTGTGTGTGCCTACCTGCGTCTCCGCGGTACGTTGCGTCCTTGGTGGTGCATCAGCAGGAGCATGGGGAGGGCCTGCAGTGCTGGATTCATGCTCGGGGGAGCCGCTTCTTCGTTGTCCGTGCTCGGCGTCCGTGTTACCGCTTCGGTTTGTCGTACGGTATCTCTTGGCCGTGGGAGCCGTTTGTTTGCGGCATCGTAATTTATGCGCCGGGCGGGACGTGTTTTCGTCGGACGGTGTGTGTCAGTTGGGCTGCGCCGCTACGTGTACGGGCGCACTTTGATGGCGGACGGTGTTGCTGGCTTGCCGGCGGTGTTTGGCCTACTTTTCGCATCGTAATTGGCCGGGCGTGTGGACTGCTGCGTGCCGGCGGTAACTGGTGGTTTTTGCATCCGCCAGCACGGCGGTTGTGTTTCCGCCCGCCATCGTAATGGGCCCCTTAATTACAATTAAATTACTTCCCACCCTATTCCCCTATAAACCCACAACCCGCTACAGAACTAAAATGCAAAATTTAATTAAAAATAATTAATAATTTCTAAAAATTATGAATTAATTTACTATAATTAAATTACTTCCCACCCTATTCCCCAATAAACCCACAACCCGCTACGGTACTAAAACGCAAAATTTACTTTAAAAAAAATTACTAACTTCTAAACAATTAATACATATATTTTTAAAAAATTACAAAACAACAAAACATGTGGAACACATACATATAAAATACATACTAAAATACATAACACTAACATAAACATCGATATTATTAACATCGATATTTTTGCTATCGATATTACTAACTTCGATATTAAAAAAAACGATATTTCTTACCTTCAGGTTGATATTCTGGTCACCGATATTCTTGATGTCGATATTCTGTCCCTACGATATTTAAAACTCGATATGAATGTAGGTCGAAATAAAAAACTCGATATTTTGTCTGTGCACCGTTCAGGGGCGCTCCATGCTCCCCTTAGTGCCATTTCCTGAATGTCAACTCATATTTTTGAAAGCAACTCCAGACTCTTTTAGGGACAGGGACTTCTGAAAAAAGCCAGTATTCAGGTAGGGAAAGGATACTGATAGATGTATGTGTTCCTTGTGGGCCTCCAGACCTGCGTTCGCAGTAATTCTTAGGGAGTTACATAATGGCTCCTGCCTTATACATATTGACGAGGCAGGAATCTTTGCAATCTCCTGTGAAATCGTATTGTTGCTGCAACTGAATAGTATATCAGTCATGTGCAAAATGAAGGTAAGGTCGCAAACCGCTATCTGTGCAAACTGCACTGGATGCATTGGGACCTGACCTTAGTACTTCAGGCCTCAAGCCTTAAATACTGGAGAATGATTGTCACTTTCTGAATGTTTAATATACAATATGAGCTGTACATATACCCATTTGTAGGTGACTACCAATGCCCTGCCTGGATACATTTCCAGTCGAGACATTTCATTTGAAATTAATGTGAAAGAGGATTTTCTTCCTTTCGAAGCAGGTAAGATGTTACAGTAAACAGTTGGCTCTATTCAATAGCAGAGACATACAAGTGCATTACGGATAACCAGTGTATAAGCCAGACTTTGACTTTTTCACTGTCATTTTGCATCTCTTCAAAGAAACTTCAGAGGTAAAAGAATGACTTGTATTAGATGGACAGACCCTCTGGGTTGGATTAGCTGGGCTTCCTCATAAATGCAAACCCTGGGTTAAGGAGACAATGAAGAAATTCCACCATGCTAGTGATCCATGTGTTTAATAATCGCTTTGTATCCCAGGCATAGTTTGCTGCATTCCTCGCATTTGTTGGATATAGCTGAGGACCCAAGGGTCAGTAATAGGCAGGATGACGAACAATAGCTTAGCCACATATAGACCAATTGTGTAATCTGCATTACACTCCAGCTACTCATTCTTCGGAATTCTCCAAATGGGTACCAAGTTTGGTAGTGTGCTAAACTCAGTGTAAACAATGTTAAACCAAACTCAGAGTAAGGAGAGTGGTAAAAAGATCATTATCCGTGCGTGTCATTGGCAATAATAAAACCTTCCATTTACAAACAAATGTATATCTTTTAGTTTTCCCAGAAGCGATTTCCTACACCCTATAAGTAAGTTTTACAACAAAAAAAAAATACAATTTAATGCCCGATGTCCAAGGACCGTAATACAGAACTGTCTACTATACACCATTTTTTAGATTTCAAAAATAAATTTCAAAGCTTCCTATTTTGTCAAATCATACATAGCAGCGCAGCTTGACTAGCATTCTTCTTAACATGAATGCAATGTATACAATAATATTTTGATTATTTATGTATATAAATAAAAAGTGCACCAAACATGCCTCCTCTAAACCTAGAGATTCTATGAAGGAATAGGCCTAAATAAATGTTATTTAACATATGCACTTGTATACAGGGCTGGACTGGGGCACCAAAAGCAGTCTTGGCATTAACGCAAACCCCACTCCCTTCCGCCCCTGTTCTGTGCCTCTCTTTCAAGCCATCCACTCTGTCTAATCTTCTATTCTTTCTCTCTTCTCTGCTACCACTCTCTCTCTCTCTCTCTCCATCCCTCTCCCCCCTCTTCTGTGCTCTCCTTCTCTCTCTTGAAGACACTTCTGCCTGCTGCAATTTACCTGGGGGAGCTGGGAAAAGTGAATGAGACACCAGCAGCAGCCCTCGGGTTTGAAAAAAACAGCCTCCAATTTCTCCAGGCAACTGGGCAAATGCCCTATGGAATAAAAGGCCAGTCCGAGCCTGATTGTATACACGACTTACACAATGAAATCTAAAATGTAACCTACCAGTTGTTTTGATCATTAATAATTGCGTCAATATTTTAAATACCATAGATGTTTTGCAAACATCCTGGGAATCCTGCTTCCCTTTTCACCATTGATTTCGAATTCTCCGGGCATGTTACCGGTTTGCAGCACTACCTTTGGCAATAACATCAATGTTAGATAATTCCACTTGCTAATGCCTCCTGTTATTAAATAATGGAATGTTTTATTGAAGATTGAGAGCACTACCAGCTGAATAAATTGTTCAGTCTTTCAAGAGTGATTTACCAGAACACCTCTTTACGGACAAACCGTGTATCACCGTCGTCCTACTGCAGTGCCTTAATCCAACCTCCAGGTAACAGTAAAGTCATCATCAATGCTGAGAGTAGGGAAAATCTGGCTCATATACTGGTTATTGACAGCACATCGTTTTTTGCCTCCTGCTTTAGTGGGTGGAGCCAAACCCCCAAGGTGAGAACATACCTGTTCCAGGAATGGTGAAGAAAAAACCTCTAAAAAGATGCTCATGGTGAGTAATTAAACATTTTCATTGCTTGTTAGAGGGTTTAGGGGAAAATACTTATATTTCGCAGAGCTTTATTCTTTGGTAATTTATTTTTTAGACGACATTGCAGCACACGATTTATGTTTTAATAACCTTACAGCATGTGCTTTTTTGAGAACCACCAAATGTGGTGTGCCTCACTCAGGAAATAAAACAGCATTAATCCCAGTTCCTCCTGTGATCTTTGAACCGCTTTGCCTCCCAGGGAGGAGATGAAGACGTTTCCAAAGTACTTCATAAAATGTTCCAGCCACCTTGGGAGTCTCTGGAAAGCAAGTTATATCTTAAGTCAAGTTTGGTCCTCTGCAAATCATGGAGGGTCTTGTGAGGGTTACGATTGAAGCCCCTTTTGCCTCCAACCCACTGCATGTGCTCCTGAGATTCAGCCTCTAAGTGGCCTTTTGCTTGAGTCTCACGCTCCTATGGAAGCATTTGCGCACCATGCTGTCAAGCAGCAACACGCAAGTAACTGACGGCCAGCCAGTCTGCGCACAGTCACTAAGTAGCCTAAGGGGTTAATTACGGGACACTTTGTGATGCAAATGAGACCAGTGTGCCCTCTTTCAAACACCTACTACTACTACCTTGTCTGTCCTATTCAAAGATTTTAATTGTAGGATACACTTCTCATAACTTTGTCAGTGTTAAATTCAGTTTGATGTAACTCTGAATTGGTCATCGAGGCTTTAGGACATGTGGTTTCATTTTCTGCGATTTCTTCAGTGTGTCTTATTTTATTTATTTGAATAGTTTTATAAAGCGCGAACAAGACCCATAGGGGTATCAGAGCGCTGTACAGAGTTGATTCAAACAAGGGTACAAATGCAATGTGAAAGCAGGTGAAGTTACAACATAATCGAAAACGTTCAGGTTACGAGTTTGGGGTATGCACGGTGCCCTAGTACACGAAGAGCAAAACATCATAAAATAACACGCCACAGAGAAGTGCAAAACGAATCAAGGAAATTTTTAATAAAAGCAAGATCGAGATCACCAGTTAATGCAATTAAGGAGCCATAGAGGACTAGATCAAAATAACGTAAAAGCATACAATAAAACGCATCAGTGTGGTACAACAAAATTGGGTATTAATAAAAGCAAGAGCATGATCACAGGATGATGGTGATAACGTTCATTCAGGAGTAGTTGTTTGACCAGTTTTTTAAAGGATGTCGTGGAAGGATTGGATCTGATCTCGGATGGCAGGGAGTTCTAAATTCTCGGAGCAAGACCAGTGAAAGCACGGTTGTAGGATCTTTTCTTTTTAAATCTTGGAGGTTTCAAGAGAAGGGTGGACGTACTTCTAAGGTTCTGGCTGGAGCCCGATAGTTCAAGCTTATTTGCCAGGTAGTACGGGTGTTATAGTGTATGGCTTTATGAGTCAGGCAAGCTATCTTGAGTCTGATTCTGGCTTCAATAGATAGCCAATTTAGTTGCAGAAGGTCTGGGGAAATGTGATCATACTTTCTCGAGCCCGTTATGAGTCTAGCCGATGCGTTCAGGGTAGCTCTGAGTGGGGCCAAGCTAGCTTTGGGAAGTCCACCAAGGGTCACCAGCCCATATTCCAATCTAGAGATAATCAGGGATTGAACCGCCGGCCTGAGGTCTTCGGGGGGGAGGAAAGGTTTGATTTTCTTAAGTGTGTTAAGTTGGAAATTGGCTCCCCTAGTAGTAGCACTGATGTGCGCTTGCATGTTTAAGTGTTTATCCAGGATACCTAAAGATTTGGCAGAGTCTACAACATGAGGGGTGCAGTTTAGGGCAGTGAGATGTTTAATCCAGTCAAGGGTGGGAGCCGAGTGATTGGGTGGTGAGATCAAAAGAAATTCAGTTTTGAGAGTATTTAGTAGGAGATGGTTCTGAGCTAACCATTGTTGAGTTTGTGCAAGTGCAGCATTTAAAGTTTTTATGTCCTCTTGAGATGAGATCTTCAGGTACAGTTGCGTGTCATCCGCATACATGTGGTACTGAATGTTCGCTCGATTCAGAATGACAGCAAGTGGCTCCATAAAAAGGTTGAAGAGAGTGGGCGAGAGCGCTGATCCTTGGGGGACTCCAATCAAGACAGGGGTACTGGAAGCAAGGGAGTGTTTAACTGTGATCCTTTGAGTGGGGTTATGCAGGAAGGAGGCAAACCAATTTAGGACCGGGCCTGAGAGACCCATCCTGTGTTGAAGAAGATCAATCAGGTTTCCATGTTTGATGGTATCGAAGGCTGAGGACAGGTCCAGAAGGATCAGGAGACACAGGACATTTTGGTCAAGGGCTCTCAAGGCGTCATCAACAATGTGCGTTAGTGCCGTTTCAGTACTGTGCCCTGATCTGAAACCTGACTGATGGGGGTCAACAAGTTGATATTTCTCAATGTGATTACAGAGCTGCGAATGGACGCATTTTTCAAGCAATTTAGCTAGAGTCATACTGCTGGTGTCAATTGGTTTGCGAATTCAATTCCATTACCTCTATGGCATTAGTGAAATTACTTAAATGTCAGGGTCGCCCCACATAGCCTCTCTCATATACTTTCTCATGCAAAGAGCAGCAAGGGAGAAAGAATTAAGAATCAAATTGGTGTACTGTGGTTTGGCATTTGAGATGTTTCTATACAATTGTTGGAAATGTGTAAGGACATACGTAAATGTGACTGTAGAGTCACTAATAGATAAACATGCAACTTCTAATTCTGGGACTTTATCAATTTGCAAAAGTATAAATACTCCAGTTTTAAGTCCTTTTATGATGCCTATGCATGTCGAAATTCAAACCTTTCAAACTGTGAAGACTTACATTTGTGAAATCACACTCTTTTTAGATGCCTGCAAATGAGTGAGTAATAATATTTTTTTCTGCATAATTCAGAATCTTGTCAGTTTATTTTTATGATTTCTGCTTCCTTACATTAAGTTGGTGAAAATGGGATGAAAGCAATGGGAGGACTTCTAAAATTTCTAAATTCAGAAAGGGCTAATATGTTCAAAGTACCAAAGAGGCCCATACCTAGTATTCCTAAAATGTAAATAAAATATGAACAATGAAAACAATCAGTGCAACCTTTTCCTAACGTTTTTTGTTACACACAAACTCAATTTCAGTATTTTGTTTGTGCATGCAAGCAGCTCAGAGATAATCACCATGGGGTTACATATTATGTGTTATTGTGTGCTCACCATCCTTGATTTGCCATCGAAATATAATCAATTGTGAATGGATAAGAAGATAAGAGATCCATTTTTAAGTAGACATGATCATAAATTTAGGGATAGTTCTTGACCACCCTTAAAAAACATTTAAGTTCAGAAATTCCAGACAATTAAACAGCAGCTTTGAGAAAATGTGACTTTTCTAACAGTCCTTTACAATAATTCAAAATAATATGATGAACTGTTGCTACAAAGAAATGTCCTAACAAGCGTTGGAAATGGAAACTATTTAATCTGGGATCACGTTAAAATGAGTGCAGCAGAAAGTGAGCGAATTCACAAGAGATAAAGCCACTTGAGCAGCGCCAATGACAGTCAGCCTAGCAATATTTGTGGCAAATTCAGCCAAAATGAAATTGACAACTAAAAGTGACAGTGTGCTTATTGCTTTTTCTGGATTACTTAATTGACCACAGACTGCATTTTAAGATAGCTGAGGGTATTAAGCAGTGCATCAAGCGAGCTGAAAATGTATTTCTGAAGGGTGTGCGGACTTAAAAGAGTAACTAAGATTCATTTATAAGAAATAGGTCTAGACTCTGTAACTAAGGGCATGTCCGTATTAATGTGGCCCACCATTCCTTTGGCTGCCTCTTCCTGGTGGCCCTCCTCATGGCCCTCCACCTGATGATCCTTCCTTCTGCTCCTCCTCAACATTCTCCTCCTGGTCCACTTCCCCCTCCCAGTCCTCCTCCACCTAATCCTTTTCCCCTTCTAGTCCTCCTCCTTCTTCTGTTCCTCCCTCCCCTCATCTTGGCTTACGCTCGGTGCATCTCAGGTCCTGGTCTTTTTCACCGTCATGTCCAGGTCCTACTTGTCCTGGCCATGGTGTTTCTAGCTGCCTTCATATTCCTTGTCCTTCACTAGGCCCTGCTCCTGTTTCCCCAGGTCCTGATCCTTCCCCTACGGGTCCTTCTGCTCCGTCTGGTGCTTCTGGCTCTGCTCCCATTGGCCCTATCCCTCCCAGCAACTGTTCTCCTTTTGGCCCTCCTCCTGGTACTGGTTGTACTCTTTTGCCTCCTGGTCATCCTAAGTCTAGTGCTGAACCAGAGATTCACATCCTGGTTGTTCTGTTTCTCCTGATCTTCAGGTCCCAGCCTCCTAGTCTTGTTTGTTCTGGTCCTCCTGGTCTTCTTGTTTCTGCTGGTCCATCTGGTCTTGGCTTGCCTCCAGTTCTTGGTCCTCCTAATGTGTCTTCTTGTCCTACTCCTGGTCCACAGGTTTCCCCCAGCACTGTTCTCCCTGTTCCTCCTGGTCACTGTCCTTCTGCACTTCCTTGTCCTGGTTCACCTTATTCTCTTGCTACTGGTTCTCCTTGAACTTTCTGGTCTTGTTCCTTCCGGTCTTGAGCCTCCTGGTCTTGGTCCTTCTCCAAATTATAGTCCTTTTATTCAGTTCTCCTGACCATGGTCCTGTTCCTGGCCCTTTTGCACCGATACTGATGCTGCCTCTCTTGTTCCTCTTAGACTTCCTAATCTTAATCCACCTGATACCAATTCTACTGGTGCAATTTCCATGGTTGTTATTCCTCTGGTCCTGGTCATCTCGCTTCAGTTCCATCTGGCCTTGGTACACTTGGCCATGTCTCTCTGATCTTCCTTGTATTGGTCCTCCTGGCTTTGCTGATTCTGGCCCTTGTCCTTCCTATCATTGTTATCATGGCAATTACACAAACGGTAATGGGTGAGGGCAAATAGTCTAACCACTGGTAATCACTCGGGCAGCATTCCAACCCATCGTTTTTTGCCCACTCTAGAGAAAAGCTGACCTTATGCAAATCAATACTGACCCTGCGTCTCATGGGAACAGGCCATTCAAAACTGCCAAGTGTGGCTTCACCTAGAAGGAAACATAAGCAACCCCACACCAGTTTTGGTCTTGTTAGTCTTCATCTGTGAGATATAGTTTGGATCCTATGGCACAGTGAGCAAATAACCTACGCCTGGGCATACCCTTGGCCACTTAGGTCATTATATCAGTCACACAAAAGGTGATGGGAGGAATGCTTGTAAATAGTCTAACCACTGGCAATAACTCAGAGGAGGATTCCAACCGTTTGTTGGGTTGGGATTGACATAATTGGTCCCATGGATCCTCCAACTGCATCTGGGCACAGATATATTCTAGTGGTGGTGGACCATGCCACTAGGTACCCAGAAGCCATACCCCTTAGAACCACCACAGCTCCTGTGGTGGCCAGGGCCCTCCTGGGAATTTTTTCCATAGTGGGTTTCCCTAAGGAGGTCCTAACTGACAGAGGTGAAAACTTCATGTCTAGTTACATTACTGCTATGTGGAAGGAGTGTGGAGTAAATTACAAATTTACCACACCCTATCACCCACAATGCAATGGGTTAGTTGAGAGATTCAACAAAACCCTGAAGGGCATGATCATGGGCCTCCCAGAAAAGCTTAGGCAAAAATGGGATGTCCTGTTGCCCTGCCTTCTCTTTGCCTACAGAGAGGTTGCTCAGAAGGGGGTTGGCTACAGCCCTTTTGAACTTCTGTTTGGACATCCAGTTAGGGGTCCCTTATGTTTAGTGAAGGAGGGATGGGAGTTACCTCTCAAACCACCTAAACAAGACATAGTGGACTATGTACTTGGTCTCCGCTCCAGGATGGCTGAGTATATGAAGAAGGCAAGTAAAAACCTTGAGGCTAGCCAAGAAGTACAGAAAGCTTGGCATGACCAAAAGGCTGTGCTAACTGTGTACCAGCCAGGACAGAAGGTATGGGTGTTGGAGCCTGTGGCCCCAGCAGCTCTCCAGGACAAGTGGAGTGGACCCCATATCATTCTTGAGCAGAAGGGAGAGGTCACCTACCTGGTGGACTTTGGAACTCCCAGGAGCCCCCACAGGATGCTCCATGTGAACAGGCTCAAACCATATGTTGACAGGGCAGACATGGGCTTGCTCATGGCTACTGATGAGGGGCAGGAGGAAGAGAGTGACCCACTCCCTGACCTCCTCTCACAGAACCCTGATAATGGCTCAGTTGATGGTGTAGCCTTGGCAGGCAGCCTCACTGAGCAGCAACAGACTGAGTGCAGGAAGGTCCTCAATCAGTACAGACATATGTTCTCCCTGACTCCAAGTCAGACTACCTGGTGTACACATGAGGTAGACACAGGTGACAGTCTGCCTGTTAAAAATAAGATTTTCAGGCAACCTGACCATGTCAGGGACTGTATCAGGACTGAGGTCCAAAAGATGCTGGAATTGGGAGTCATTGAACCCTCAGATAGCCCTTGGGCTAGTCCAGTGGTCCTGGTACCCAAACCTCATACCCAGGGAGGTAAGAGAGAAATGAGGTTTTGTGTGGACTACAGGGGGCTCAATGCAGTCACTAGGACTGATGCTCATCCTATTCCTAGGGCAGATGAGCTCCTTGATACTTTGGCCTCAGCCAAGTTCTTGAGTGCATTTGACCTCACAGCTGGATATTGGCAAATCAGACTAGCTGAGGATGCCAAACCCAAAATAGCATTTACAACCCCTAGTAGGCACTATCAATTTGTGGTAATGCCCTTTGGCTTGAAAAATGCACCTGCTACATTTCAAAGGTTGGTGAATAAAGTTCTCACAGGCCTGGAAGACTATAGTGCAGCTTATCTTGATGATATTGCTGTCTTTAGTTCCACCTGGGAGGATCACCTCGTCCAGCTAAGAAATATTCTGGAGGCCCTGCAAAAGCAGGCCTCATCATCAAGGCCACCAAGTGCCAGATAGGGCAGAGTAAGGTTGTGTACCTGGGCCACCTTGTGGGTGGAGGCCAGGTTCAACCATTGCAGAACAAAATCCAGACCATCATGGACTGGGTTGCTCTAACTACCCAGACTCAGGTCAGAGCTTTCTTGGGCCTGACTGGGTACTACAGGAGGTTTGTTAAGGTATATGGATCCATAGTGACCCCCTTAAATGATCTGACCTAAAAAAGAATGCCTAAGAAAGTTCAGTGGACAGTTAGCTGTCAAAAGGCATTTGATGACCTGAAGCAGGCCATGTGCACTGCTCCCATTCTGCAAAGTCCTGACTATTCCAAACAATTCATTGTTCAAACTTATGCATCTGAGTTGGGGGTAGGGGCTGTGTTATCACAACTGAATGAAGAGGGTCAGGATCAGCCAGTAGCTTTTATAAGCAGAAGGCTGACCCCCAGAGAGAAACCTTGTTCAGCTATTGAGAGGGAAGCCTTTGCTGTGGTTTGGGCTCTGAAGAAGTTGAGGCCATACTTGTTTGGCACTTACTTCATTGTTCAGACAGACCATAAGCCCCTCTTATGGCTAAAACAGATGAAGGGTGAAAACCCCAAACTTTTGAGTTGGTCCATTTCCCTACAGGGGATGGACTATTCAGTGGAACATAGACCTGGGAGTAACCATGCCAATGCAGATGGACTCTCCAGATATTTCCACTTAGAAAATGAAGACAAAACTGGTCTAGGTTAGTCTCATGTCCTTTCGTTTGGGGGGGGGTTGTGTAGGAAAGTAGGATCTGCTTCTTATGGTTACCCCCACTTTTTGCTTGATGTCTCACTGTTTTTGACTAGTCTGACTGGGATCCTGCTAATCAGGACCCCAGTCTATCTGCTTTCTCCCTTAAATTGACATACCTGTACTTTGGTACACTCCAGATTGGATATGGGGTACCCTTATCAGTCCCTAGTATATGGTACCCATGTACCCAGGGCATAGGTACACCAGAGGCCTCCCATGGGCTGAAGCATGTATTATGCCACCCATGAGAGGCCATACAAAATGGAACTCCAGGTCTGCTACTGCAACCTGTGCAAGCTGGTGCTTGCACCACTTACTTTAGATATAGGTTCACTATATCTAGTGATCACTACACTTAAAACTTATGTCACCCCTATAGCAGGCCTTAACAATCCTGAAGGCAGGGTGCTGGGTTTTTAGTGAGAGGGTGCCCCTGCATGAGCAGAGCCCCTCTGCATCCTTCGGAGACCATTCTCCCAGGATGTCTATGACTCACCCGGACATATAGGTAGAGGTGCACTATAACCTCGCGGTAAATGCTATCTCGAAAACGGCTGCATAGAAACATATCGTGTTTGGTATCAAACACCTTGGAATCATACCTCCACACTAGTAACTGGTGTGGGAGGTATGATTCCACCTTTCAGAAGCGAGCTTCGTGGGGTCACTGGTCTAACCGGTGCCAGCCTTCTCGACCCGAACAGCACAAAATGGATGCTGCCGACCAGAGACACATTTCTGCCCTCCTGCTGCTGAGCCAAGCTTGAGCAGAGGAAGGCAGCACAATAGGCATCCTGTCACAGGGAGGTGTGACCACCTCCCAGACAGGGTTTAGTGTATTGGGGCTGGGTGGGTGCACTCTGAGAGAGCCTGAAAGTCTGCACCTGGGGCACATTTGGTGTGCCTGTGCATAGTCCAGCTCAAACCAGTTCTGGGAGCCATTGGCTCCTGCTCTGGCGCGAAACTGGACAAAGGACATGGGTGTAACCACCCCTCTGTCCTGTCCCTCCCCTAGGAGGGTCCCCTGAATCTGTCCAACCCTCTCCCGTGGGTACAAAAGGGCTTACCTGGCTGTAAGACTTTAGATGTTACGTGGACAAGATTCTACAAAAAGAAACCACTGAACTTCGACCGTCTGGACACTCTGGACTCCGCTGGACCTCGACTGGACTCGACTTTGTCCCCCTTTCTGTCCGAAGCTTAGTTTGGGCCTGTGCGCCATACAGGCTTTGTGTAGGACCTGTGGTGCACTAAAGACAACTGAAGAATCTCCCTTGGAGTGAAGGAGTCACTCCCCTGCATTTGCAGGCACCTAACCTCAACTGACCAGTCTGCTGCTCCTGAGCTCCTGCGGACTCCAAAGATTTCAGCAACACAGGAGGTGGGTTTCCGAAGTTCCCTGAGGTCGATCTGCCCTCTCACCAAGTTTGAGGCCAGTATCCCTCGTGGGGACTGCATAACCCGAACCCCAGTGCACCGCATCCATTTGCAAGTGCATCTGCTTGTTGGCAATTCCCGAGCTCGTGTATTGGACTCTTTGTAGTCTTGACCCTGAGCAGTATTTGCACCAAAGAACTCCGGCCTCCTTGCACCGAGTGCTCCGTGGGCTGGTACTTTGCAATCTTGCTCGAGGTCCCCTCGCGACTCCTGGTCATTCGGCCTGTGGGTCCTCCTGAGGGTCATCTTGACTTCTGTTGGGCTTTCCTGGTTGCTCTAGACATGCGCTGACTCTCCATTGCTTGGAGAGTCCCCTGGACCTTGCTGATCCACACCGTAACCTGCTTGACCTTCCTGCGTGGGTTGCTTTTGCCAAGGCTTGTTGGTGCTCCCGCCGGACACCGACCCCTCAGCACTCGACATCCTTTGTGGGACAGCTCACCTCCGGCTCCTGGTCATCATCGACATCTCCTGGTCCTCGTGGCTGCAAAGTGAAGCATCCCTTCTTCGCACCTGAAGCACCCGACATCGGTGGGCATTCGCAAACTGAGCCCCTAATCACTCTGAAGTGACCCAGACTCTGTCCCCTCTGCTTTCAGGTTCCTTCCTTCCTGAATCCAGGCTTGGATTCCACCGGACCCTTTTCACCTTCACGGCAGCAGTACTTCTTTGCAGCTCTCCATTGAGAACGACGGCAGTTTCCGACGCCAATTCAGACCAATGCACCCGGCTCCTCTGGGATAGGTAACTCGGGTACCTCGGTATCCACGGGTGGGGTGGCTCTTCAAACTCTTAAGTTCCAACGGGTTCGCTCGAAGTCCTCCTAGAAGGGTCCTTAAACTTTAAAGTGTAACCGCGACTTCCCTATAGAATTGTACGGAGCCCGCGGTCGTGTTCCCACACTGCACCCAGCCTCCAGGGGTCCCTGTCTACTCACCTCGGGTGGTTCCTTGGGGTTCCAGCAATTCTACGTGCTCCAGACCTTGTCTTGATCTCAGTCGTGACTGTTATACCACTATTTTAGTATAGGGTTTGGTCTTCCCCTGGAGCCCACTGTGTATTGTGCTACTTACAACTGTTCTTTTGGCTTCGTATTGTGTGCTTTGTGTTCTATCCTCGTGTAGAGGATAGTAGAGAGTGTTATATTAATAAATACATATTTTTATATAACTACTGTGTGGTTCCCCTTCATTTAGTCATTCAGGAGGTGATATTCTGGTAAAACAAGCTGCTTTACATTCCTTCAAGATTAAGCCTGAAGGCTGCTCTCCACAGCTACCACTAGGATAGATTTCTAAAGGTTATCTTTGACCTCATACATCATAAGGGTCGTTTGGACCGGTGCAAGGTGCCTACTTTAAATAGTGGACAGCATATACCAGGCCAACTTCTCACAGCGAGGTGCAACTAAAAAGAATAAAACAAAATGCAATCTCGACACAGAATTCAGGACAGCTCAGCCATGGCCGGTCCATTGGGGCTGAGGGGCCACGTCACCTCACCTTTTGCCCCTCGTGAACAGTGTCTGTCAGGCTGAGCAAAGGTCGGCCTGACAGACACTGTTCAATTTCCTGGCTGCCTGAGCTGAACTTTGCTGAGCTGAGAATGTCACAGCTCTTGTGGGCGTGACCTACTCAGCTCAGCAAAGGTCCTTGAGGTCCTCCCCCTCAGTGACGAGGGGTAGCGGCAATCATTGCCTCACACCTGGGCGCTTCAGTTTTAAGCCCTGAAGCGCCCAGGGTCGAGTGTCAATAAGTGACACTTCGTCATGGAGTGGGGTGGGGCAAGCAGTCTCACTGACCCCCACCCACTCTGTGGGTCCCTTAGGTCAGTCAATGAACAAGGCAGCATTTCCAAGCCTCCTGGGACCTCTGAGGCAGAGCTTGCAGGTAAGTGTTATTTTTTTTGTTGTATTAATGTTTGGTGCGTGCATGTTTGAATATTTAGTAATTAGTGTTGTGAATGGATGTGTTTGTGTGAGCGCGCATTTGTGAATGCATGGTTGTGAGTGTGTATGTGTGGGCGTGTGTCCCGTCCTCCCCCCTCCCTTCTACAATTGCCGGCCACCACTGAGACAGCTTACACGGTCTTGGCTTGCATCGCCGACATTGTTGCTCTGTTTTGACCCATAGGCGCGAGCTGGAAGCAGGAGCATGGGGGGTACTTTAGCACCCCCAAAGCAGACATGCTGGAGTTCTGAAGGTGAATTAGTGTTATCTTATCACATCTGCTGTAGATTTAGAGATAGAAGTCAAATGTCTTCTGGCAAATCGATGTTTATTATTTTAAGGTGCAGCTCCGTGTTTACTTTTCTTTGACTGCAAGGCGAGTGTATTTTGAAATGTGAACAATTTAACAATTGCACTGGTGTGAAAGGAAAGGCTTTTGGGTGTCATTTTTTTCAACACACAAAATGTAAAAACCTAATGAAGAACTACTATGCATCTATTTCAGAATGTATTAGCAGTCAAGAAAGCCCAAATAAGTGTTTTTTGTATTCAAACTGTGATGGAAACAGAGATTTTAACAAGATCAAAATAAATCAATTACTTGGTGTAGCAGAAATGACAAATATTTGCTGAAAAACAATTTCCAAATATCATTTCTGTACTATATAGTTTTATGAAAAATGTATGTACGGATAAGTGGCCATTTCAATGGAGAATGTGCTGTCTATGAATAACAGGGTGCTACAACACAATGCTTTAATAATATATTTTTGACAGTGTGATCCAAAAGAAACTACCAGCTACATACCAGACCCTTACCACTCTCCTGCTGAATGAGCATGGCACATTTGCATTGCTTGTTCTTTGTGTGACGCTTGGATTTTTTACTTCAGTGATGTAACATTGATGGCAGCACCCCCACTTAAAAAAAAGTGTTCCAGCACCCCTGTTTGAAAGAAGTTGTGTTTAACAGGAGAGCAAGCGAGGCCATAGCTGCCTTTTCTTACTCCTCTCCTTTAATGATGTGCATCTGATGGAGTGTTTTGGAAGACTGGCCTACATACTTCAAACTTGTTTCCTTTAGGCTCAAACTATTTCTGCTTTTTCGAAGTGCCAAATATATCTTATGTAATTAATAATTTGAAAAAGATAATGGAAAATAAAACCAAAAACTGCTTTCATTGCCAGGCTTTTAAAACTGCAGAAACTATGTCATTTACTTTTTCTAAACATCAGAAATGCATATAGCTCCCAGTAGAAAGTGTTGGAACACCATATGTACCTTTCAAAAGTAATTTTTCAACCAAAGGGTATTCATATTATTATTCCCACTTATAGAAGAAGAATACCGAACATGTCATTTTTTCTAATTTACAGCTTTTTTAACAAAAAATCATTTTTTGTCCGAATTTGTAATCAACTGTCACAAATCAGAGGTACCACATCGGTCAACACTAGTTTAAAGTTAATTCAACTGTCCAGAAGGGAGGGGAGAGAGAGAAGGATAGAAAAAAGGAAGGGTGGGAGGAAAGAACAGGGCAAAAAGGAGGGTTGTGTGGGAGAGAAAGAGACAAATCAGCAGAGGAAATAGAGGTGATAAAAGAGAGGAAAGAAAATGGAATGGAGAGATGGATGAGAGATGAGAAGAGAGACAAACGTGAATGGAAGCCAAAGATTGAGCAAGAAAGGGAAGATGAGAGAAGAAAACCTAGTAGTAAATAGGAAGGAGGCAGGCCAGAGAGGTGAGGAGAAAGGGACGGTAAGACAAAAGGAGGAGGGGGAGTAAAATGAAGAGAGCGACAAAAAGAGAAGGGAAACTTGGGAAGGGGAGGAAAGTTTGAAAGGGAGATTAGAGAGAGGGAGTGCTCATAGATGGAAGTGAAAAGAGAAAAGATAGGAAATATGAAAGCATAGCCCTTATAGAGAGAAACGGTCACTCTCGCAGCTATTCTGGATGGGGGTCCAAGTGTTTTTTTCTTTCTGACTATTCCCCTGCCTACTCTGCTATACATTTTATTAATGAGACGGAGCGTTTAAATTGTGCTAATCTATTTTTTACTTGCCTTCACAGTGCCATTGCTACTTACTCCCCCCCTTGTGCCAACGGTGGTCCTGACCAGGGTGTGAACATGGCCAACAGCATTGCTAACTTGCGACTGAAGGCAAAAGAATATAGTTTACAAAGGAACCAAGTGCCAACGGTCAATTAAAAACAAAGCCAACGAAGAGGAAAACACTGTACACCCTGCCATAAAAAAAAAACAACAGTAAGAGGAATAAAACGGACAAAATACAGACATGCAAGGTGAAAGTAAATAATGGAAATAATACTTAAATATCTATCTTGGTTTGGGACAAAGCCACCAGCCATCCTCGGCCGTCTTCCTTCATGCTTTGCTAGAATTGCTATTAGCGTCTTTGCCTTTGTAAACACCTACTTGAGGTTTTTGTGGAAGTTCCCAAAATTTCAAACGATGTTCAATATGATACACATGGAAAAATGACACCGCCTTCTGAGGACTCATGCTGCGTGCTACACACACCACCAAACAAATGCAAGAAATGTGACGGGCTCATCCATGGTAGACATTCATGGCAGACAGAGGTCGTCATTGTCTTTGTCCATAGAGATTTCTTCTGCTCTTCAAGTGTTTGAAATTGTGTCCGGTGTCACACAAGCACACATTGTTTCATGTGACTAAGGTCATTTATGGATGTAGGAATATTTGTTAAAAGTACTGTGTTTTAATGGCAGACCAACTATATATACAGGAGACGCTTCACACTTATTCAAAACAGTAGTTTATTAATTAGATATTAGTTATTCCTTAGACTATCTTCAATATGCAAGCAGGTTAGTTTGATTTTAGAGTTCAACTACTAGGGTAGACTGCACAGAGCAGAGGTAAAGCAAGTGACAATTCTCTCTCGAACGTCAGCTGCAAAACGCTGAATACTTAATTGTGCTAAAAGATTTATTGTGGGCATCTGAGGCTAATGCAAACACTCATTGTTATATCCATTAAGAGGGAGAAAACTACATCCACCAAAGGGCTCTGTCTAGCTGGTAGTGCTCTCTGCATTGTCTCAACATTCTGCATTACATAGTTCTAATGCAAAGGACAGAGAAGTGAAAAGGGTAACTTCTGTTGTGATGGGCGTAAAACAATAAGTCGAGATGCATCGTTTCTTTAGTCAAGCAGAATTCTAAAAAACGTACTTTATGGTATGTGCGTACATTAAGTAGTTAATAACTACAGATTCAGAAACACATTCTACAGTGCCAAGGAAAGAGGAAAGACAAGCAATTTGAAATTCCTGATCTCATAGTGACAAGGAAGTAGGAAAGACAATCATTTTTAAATTCGCGAACACAACATACCTGAAGAAAAAACTGTCTTGGTGCTGTATTTATTTTACATTGTGTTGCTAAGTTTCTGTACCACTGATCAGACGATGTGTACACAGATCAAACACCTTTTGCTCAGAAAAAAGCTTGTTTGCAATATAGGCATGGGTGTTTTTTTAATTTAAATTAACGCACTCTTTAAAAATGCCTTGTTAGACAGAGGACCACTGGAGCAAATAATGACATCGTGTAGCTCTGTACTGTCGGGTTGGCTTAGATTAACTGCACATTTTACGATTTTGTTTCTGGTGGCCTCATGTATATGTCTGCCACACAGAACACTGTGACTTGACAAGATGTGCAAAGACTTCCAGCAGGTGGACTGCCAGTTCATGTTGGCACAATTACACCTAGTTTTTTAAGATAGTATTATTACCGATGGCAAGGCATAAGTTATGCAAACCATTTCTCACACACTCATGGTAATGAGCGACTCAATTTTGGGGGTGGGGTTTAACTTTTTGGGTGGTAACTGTTAGTTTAAAGATGACCACCAGCAGGCAAAGAGACAGTTTTCCTTTCAAAGTTAATAAGCAAAAATACAATATGTTAGCGTCTTTGGATTACAGAGAGTAGATTGCTTGCTTAAACAATGATATGAACGTATCCAACATCATTGCTTTAACATGGTAATGGCATTCATGCGAGCAAAAACTGCCTTATTGTAAAAATATAGTAATTTAAAAAGGCTGTTATTTGATCCTTTGCCCAACCAGTGGATCCTTACAATCAGTTAAATGGACAAAGAAAGCATTCCACCTGGCTCAAAAGGGATGCATCTGACTATGAGATCTGAAGCACAGGCAGTTTGAAGGCCCAGAGCCCAGGCTGACATCTTGGAAGGTGCAGAGCCCAGCATGACCTGATGGAGGCTCAAAGTCCAGCATGACCTGTTGGAAGAAGTGTCACCCACTCTCCGGATAGAACTCTTTTCTCTCTGTTTTAAAAGATGGACCTGCATTGTCTGCATGATCCTGAGCAACTAAAGACAGTCTCATTATATATCTAAATGAGCATGTTGTTTGTACTACAGAAAACCCTTAAATGCATACCGTTATAACACATAATTCTACATGTAAAATTGATGTAACAATGTGGACTAGAGGATATGGGGGCAACCCAATATATCATTTTACTCACAATGAGTATGGTAACTCCCTAAATAGGTCGTTAGCCTTCCTAAACATGGAAGTAGTCTGTGATACAGACCTCGCTACAGAAAACTCAGTGGGAACTTTCCACCGAAACGGGCAAGAGTCAACGATTGATTATATACTTTTAACAACCCCCCTCAGACCAAGGGTTTCCAGGCTAGGAAACTGTTTTACAACTTTTAGTGATCATTCCATTTTATCTATGGAGATGAAAGTATCTATATGGGATATATACAATCATAAGCAAGTTGGAACTCCATTAGTGGCAAGGAAAAATGGAGTCCAATTGAAATGGGCCAACATCGATAAATTAAAGATGATCCCAGATGTCATAACAAATACACAAGACAATATATTCTC
Source organism: Calotriton arnoldi (assembly GCA_963921515.1). NCBI lineage: Eukaryota > Metazoa > Chordata > Amphibia > Caudata > Salamandridae > Calotriton > Calotriton arnoldi. The sequence continues at coordinate 2,232,894 of CAWUFW010002252.1, forward strand.
GTGTTTAGATCCAGAGGCTGATGCAGGGGGAGTGGTGCTGGCCTTCTGTGATATTCTAGAGAAGGTTAAATTGGCCCTGACTCGTACAAAAAAGTCGAATAAAGAAAAGGACAGGGGCTGGTTTGACTCACCATGCTCTAAAGCGAGGAAGGCACTGATCCAAGCATTGAAAATTAGGCCTAGAGCTCCGGAAGAAATAAAAACATTACAGGCCTCGTACAAACTGGCACGGAAAAACAGAGAAAGGGTCATCAAGGAGGACTTATGGGCGGATCTTGACAAGGCGGCTAGTACAGGAAACAGTCAAAATTTCTGGAAGCTTGTAAACGCACCTTATTTTAAAAATCACAGCGGCCCCACAATAGACACAAATGTAGACGGGGAAACATGGGTCTCCTATTTTGAGAATATCTTTGCTTTAAAATCCCACTCCCCAATTTCTTCCATGACTGTTGGGCAAAAGTCTTACGCCCCCCTCGTATTCTCACTCAACGAAGTCAAAGTAGGACTAGAATCTTGTAGTATGGGAAAGGCTCCAGGACCAGATGGTGTCCCAATTGATTTCTTACAAGAAAATCTAGATCTATGGGCACCGCTCCTGACGAATGTCATGAATAGCATAGCTCTGGTAGGTCCCCCCCCATCATGGTCAATGGGTGTGATTGTACCAATCCATAAAAAAGGAAACAGTGATAACCCAAAGAATTATAGACCGATCTCCTTACTGGATGCAACATCTAAACTGATGGGCCGCCTCCTCCTCTCTAGGCTAGAGGGGTGGGCTAAGGAAAATAACATCCTGATCCAGGCCCAGTATGGATTTCAGCAGGGAAGGGGTACTGTGGATCAGTGCCTAAATTTAGCACTGACCATAGAAAAATACACCAGAATGAAGGGCGAAAGGATCTATATGGCTTTCATGGACCTGACGGCCGCATTCGACTGTGTGGTCCACGCTAAGCTATGGGACATAATGGAGGTGATGGGGGTCGACCAATCAATACTAAACTTCATTAGACAATTGTACCTAAACGCTGCCCCATTCCTCTTTTCCCTATATACAAATGGAGTCGAGAAAGCACTCACTATGGCCTCCCAAGATGTCCCTGTTTTTGACTCCCAACCGCTACCAATATTGGCCTACGCGGATGATGCGGTGTTAATCGCCAGAACAGGACTTGGTTTACAACGATTGATAAATGCATATGTTTCCTTCATGGATTCACTTCAACTGAAGGTAAATCAAACTAAGTCCTTTGTAATAATAGCGGGGGCGAAAAAAAGAGATAAAACGCCGTATCTGCACGCGGATGCCAAAAGAATAGAGGGGGTGGATTCCTTCCCTTACCTGGGGGTTCTCTTCAATACAGACCTCTCGTGGTCAAAGTTGATAGAAGGAAGGAAGTAAGTCGGTAATGGATAGAGGTATCGCTGCTGTAAAATCCTTCGCTCGGAAATTGGGCGCTAAACCTATCCTACCCATGAAAAACATCTATCAGGCTAAGGTAAAGGCAGCAGCAACTTATGGGGCGGGTGTGTGGGGTATGGTAGCATCAACACCACTTCAATCCACTGAAAACAGTTTTTTCAAATCTATAGTGGGCCTTCCTCCTTCGTCTTCAAACTATATCTTACATTTGGAATTGGGCCTACCCTACATTTCTGATTCTATACAGCTAGCCCCAATTCTTCTCTGGCATCCAATCTGGCGGAGAGATACAGTGACACTCACTCAAACAATAATAAAGAGTTGTCTAAGCATGGATAAGTGGAAGACGTCTAGATGGCTTAGCTATGTGGAATCTGTTCTAAAGGAGATTGGTCTCCCTGAATTGTTTAAGAACCCATTGGCTTGCCGAAAGGTCTCCAAACAAAAGGTTACAAACATGTTTTTATTGATGTCTGAGTATAAGCGAAAGGAACACTATAAAGAGAAACATGCGGTCTGTTTATACCGTCAAAATCCCCCATTAACGGAGGAGGGGTTTTTATACTTAGTAAATGTTACTTGGCCGCAACATAGATTTATATTGCTGAGGTTCCGCTTGAACATGATCCCTTTGATGTTAGGGTATCCAGAAAAAATGTATAATCACTCAGACTTAAGTATGTGTCCATGTGATAATCTCTCAACACAAACAGAGCTGCATTTAGTTCTATTCTGCAGGAACTATAAGAAAGAAAGGAATGACTACCTCACTCCAATTTTAAAACAAAGGAATTTTAACCAGTGTTGGGTGGCACTATATTTTTTAAAATCATTACCCGACCCGTTGACTTGTTATTCGGTAGCAACATTCCTATGGGCCTGCATGAGAAAGAGGAAGGGCGGGGTGTTAAGTTTCTGTGAGCTTACTACACGATAACCCAATTTTATAGCTTTTTTAACCTATGAAATAATTTTATTGTATTAAGCTTTTTTTTATCTCAGAATCTATGATGAACTAGGGGGGGAAATTTCCTTAAGAAATTATGTTTTTATCTGTGCTTTTATGATCATTTTAATTTGATTGAATAAAGATTGGAATTGATTGATTGATGTAACAATCTAATGTCCATTACTATTTGTATGAAAACGTTATCTAACATTCTTAATCTTTGGCAAATTTGTTATCCAATTTGATTGGATGAATTATGGGTCTCATATATTCAATATTTTTGAAAAAAGGCAAGTTGTGGTTTCATGATTTCAACTCCTTATATGTTGATTTAGAATTTTACTCTTCAAAGGATGAGGAACAGCAATAATTATGGTAATAAATGCTATTTTAAGAAACAAGTTATTATTAATAATAGCCCATAAAGCAACAAATTCTTGCAAATTTGCAGGAGATCTTCTTTCCTGCACTGATGTATGCGAATTACATGTTATGCAGAATAAATTAAAGCAAAGGTCTTTAATAAAAACTTTGAAAACAGTTATTTTTCAATTTAGGACAATTATAGATTTTGTCAGCCCTTTTGGGCAACACAGAATCCTTAACAGAACTTTTTTCATGGCGATGATAAACACTCATATAGTTTTATACACGTTTTAATATAAGTAGGTCTGCACATTGATACCCTTCCCACATCATTTGTTGAAATGTTATATCCCATCAACACCTGGAATTATTCGTTGTGTTCACAATATTTGCTGAACCTGATTGGCTGTCGAATGTGTCAAATCCTTTGTAATTTCCGTAACTCGAAAGTTTATTCAGTACTTTGGAATGTAGAAGAACACATGCTATTTAGTGTTATCAATGAAGGAAAAATCATTTATGAACCTACCAGTTTTATCACTCTATTCTAGTACTAGATATTAAGCACTAGACTGCATAACCCAAAGCATCTCCTCGAATGGTATTGTGCACACTGATATGACAGATTTCCTTCCATACGTATCTACAATGGAGCCCATTGTGCCAGGCCCCTTGAAGATACAGTTCGCTCAATATGCTAAAAATATATGTCAAAAACATGTTTTCTGGGGATTGCTAACATTTTTTGTGACCGAATATAGCAAAACTGCATTCAATCAATAAAGAAATCATTTTTCGATTATAAAAATATAATCATAAAAGTCATATTTACAACAAGTGCATATAAAAGAATTTAAAACATCATTGGGTTAGGAACCCCACAGTAGATTTTAAAAAGATACAATGGCAAATCGAATGTTCTGGTCAGACAGCAACTGTAGGAAATACAGGGTGGGTCTACATCTCCATGTCCATACTTTCTAAGGATGAATTGCAGATGGACAAGGGATATGATATGACTCAGTTCCACTGCAGGACTCGAGGATAGCGCATTCCCTTCGCATGGGTTTGGGCAGTTCTGATGACTCTCTGTCCAAACGTCTGCGCTCCAGGCAGGAATTCATGACCCACATGTTATCTGGTTTTCCCATCGATGCGGGGTTACTAATAAAGATGGCTTTCCCAATTCAGTTGTCATAGATTTAATATTGTGAAACTAGGGAATTTTCGTTCAGCTTTTACTCCTCATGCAGTCTAAAATACCCATTTGATTGATTGTAGGATTGGGATTAGTCTAAAGAGAATCCCAGAGTAAAAGGTGGGGCCCATGTGACTGAATCATCCAAGTATGTGAAACCAGGCTTCTGGTGGCAAAGGTAGTGAGGACTGCTGGGGGACCATGAAAGCAGGTGACAGCAGAATCTGTCCTCTAACTGTAAGGTAACAGTGTTACTGTGGCCCCAAACTCCAGCTCCAAATGTGGTAACGGGAACTCTCTGGAATCGTATAATTTTAAAATCTGGGTATTTTGCTTTGCTGCTCAAATTAGAGGCAAAATGAAATAGAGCACCTATTGATTGACAGAACTTATTGTGCCTTGCTGCAAGCCATGATGGCCAAGTCAACCAATTGTCAAATACTACTCCTGAAAAAGAAATTGAGAAATCCTGCCAAAGACATTATTAATGGAGATGGCACACATCTTAGAGGTGTTTGGGCCACAGAGCATGACAAAGGTTTTAGTTACATTTGTATGAGTCCGAGGTCGTAAAACTGATGAAAATATTTACCAGAATGTGTATACCGTTCTGAGTTCGAATAAAATAACAGCATTGTCCGTACAAAGTAAAGCGGCCAATGGCCTTGAGCCTATCATCAGCACGTCGTGCCCACATCTTATTAAAATGGAGCTAAGATTATCACTCTGAAATAAACAAAGGGAAGCAAGGATGCAGCCTCCCATCTCCAAATTTACAGGACTAGATAGTTCACTGCTGCTGTATCAAATTTTGGCAGATAGATTAGAGTGAAGTGTGGCCAGAAAATCAATAACAGGCGGTTCGAGCCCCGGGTCAGCGAGATGTTTCCAGAGCTTTGAGCTGTGATAGGGCCATGAAGACCAGGTCTAATGGACAGCTTTTAGCAATAGTATACTTTCCGATGATAAGGTGCCATTGAGGCATTGCTCCACTGTACCTAGCCCTGCTCTAAAACCATATTGTGGGTCACATAAGATTCCACTTTCTTTAGCCCAATTCAGAATTCTACAGTGCAATACTCTGCCCACCACTTTGCCCAGTGAAATCTGCCTATGACACTGGGGGACACATCTGTTGCCAATTTTAAAAATTGGAACAATATTGGATAGTGCTCAGGAATTTGAAAAACCAGACATGCAAGCACAATTTAGCACGTTGGTGTTTAACAGGGCCCAGAGGTCTATGTTGCCCTTGTAAAAGTCCATAGGGACTAGTCAGGTCCCCGGTATTTGTCAGAAGGACTAAGCATAAAGCAAGGGCCGCCTCCAGATGATGGAATGTTAAATTAATGGGAGACGTAGGAGTCTTGGTCACACAAAAAAACAAATTAGTACCCGCTGTGTCTTTGTTGCAATAAAAAGCTTGAAAATTAGATATCCAGTTGTCTGCTGAAATGTGAGTCCCCAAGCGGGATAAAGACCTACCTCTATTTTTCATCTAATTAATGGTGTGCCAAAAAGCTTTTTGGTCTTTATGACTGCAGACTGCCATTGATGGAGCAAGGACTCGTAAATGAGACTTGCTCGGAAGCAATCCTCTCGTTTAACTCACTAACGAATTATTAACAACTTGTTTTGTGATTAATAATACGCATTTCCTTTACACGCGGGAGAAAATGAAGCTTGCCTATGTGGTTACTAACTACAATAACATGAACGAAGGACTAAGATGCATTCTAACACAGGATCTTTACTGTGCATGCGTCTACTGCATCTACGTAGTATGACGTACTATCGCTTGGAGGGAAATTCTGGCGCCTGCGCAAAGAATCATAAAATGGCCGCTTGAAAAGCTCACATGCATGGCACCTGCTTAGCTGAAATAGAATATAAGTTTATACTAACGCAAATGCAGAAAGGGAAATAACAAATGGAGCGGGTTAGAGTAGAGGTTGGTGGTATACAGTGAAATCATTTCTTTTTGAGAATAACATTTTTCCTTTCCACTTTATTATTAGTGCGTATTTGGGCCTGTCAAACTTGTCTGAGTCGAGCAGACTGACGTTGCGCAACGCATGCGCCCTGGCGAGAAAGTACGAATGATGACTAAGGATTTGTCACGCGTCCAAGGCCAGCGAAGATGTGCCCTGGGAACATGAGGGTGAAGAGTTTATATGAAGGAACTTTATTCAAGAGATCGCAACATTTGTATTAATAAAGTTTGAAGATGTATGGGAAAGGAAGTCGGTAATAAAGTTTGAGGGGAGGAGTTTTGAAACAATGGTTTAAAGAAATAAGTGAAATGTAAGCATGGTGTGATGATCATCCCCCTGGCCTGTCCAATCAGAGTTAGTATTTTGTAAAATTGAAACATTAATGGGTGGTACATGGATATGAAAAGGTATAATTGAGGTAGTTTCAGTTAGTTAGAGAGAACAGGTCGCGAAAGAAGTTTTTGGAGGAGCGCGATGCTGGGAGTGACTTTTTGGCGGAAGCATTGCAGAGCTTGGGATGCTGTCGGTGTTGGGGTGGTGCTGATGCAGTGAGATGCTGATGAAGAAAATCGAATGCAGAACCATCTACTTAATTTAATTGGGTTAGAAAGAAGATCGCGGAAGAACCACGAGGAGGAAGAGAGTGTCAGAGAGGGGTGCGACGCAGTCGTCGGTATTTAGAGAGGTGAAGTATCCTGCCCTAATTCCTGTCCTGAAGTCTTTGTCTCCTGATCTATCCCGGGGGACCCTTACCAGCCCTTTGGCCAGAGGGTTTGGTCTTCACACCATTCTTGGTAAAAATAATTATATCGTATTTGAATAAATGTTCTTTTCTCTCTGTCTTTCTGAGCATAGTTGTTGTGTGGATCTGAATTATTATATCTATTGAATGAATTGACACTCTTGCGAATGAGGGTGTTTGTACTGAAACGTTTGAGATGGTTCACAAACAACTAATTTAGATAAAGATTTTAAAACTTCCCTAATCTGTGATTATTTCAATTTAATCGAGAAATGTTTGATAAAGTTATGTTAATTATCACCATCAACTAGTTCCACCTAATGGTCCATTGACCAGAGGAAAGAACTATTTGATCAGTGAAAGGTTTAGTTGGAGAAGAAATAACTAGATCTTAAGGTATGAGAATCATCATAAACTAAAAGTTCCGGCGGTTTACTTGGTGTTTAGTAGAAGCGAGTTGTATGGGCCCAGGTGAGTATATGGTAGTGGAGTATCTGCTGTTAGTACACCGCTGGATCAGTTTTCTGGTAGCAGATCTATGGTTATTAGTGACTAGTTTGGTGATAAGTATAGATTATTAATTATTTGATTTATGTTTTAACAAAAGAGTTAGCGTCTTTGTTTTATGTCGTCTGGAAAAATTAACGGGGAATGAATAGCAGGTGGCGATAGAAACCACACTGCAGTGAGGTTACTCGTCTGTTGGAATAACACTGAGAAGCTAGGTAGGGCTGGCAGTGTTAAAGTAGGGACTATTTTCTGTGTAAAAGTAAGAGTGGTTGGTAGCAAAGAGTTTGCTAGTGAAACTTTAGGCGTTATATCACCTAGTAAGGGTAACCCTGAAAGAGTAGTAGGTTCTTCTAAGCTAGATTGACAGCAAAAGGAGTTCGCTGGTGAAACTTTGGTCTCAAATTTCCCAAAACGGGTGACACCGGAGGAGTAGCAGGTTCTCTGGAGCTTAGGTGAAGAGTAAGCGGAAGGTTTTACTCGCAGTGAAAAGAAATAAACTATCCTTTGATCTAGTGGAACAGACAGAGTAGCGAATGTTTTATGTCGTCAATAACAAAGAATTTTGAAGAAAATATAGAGAAATAAGTTTTCGTATTACCTTGTAAAGGGAGGGTCAGTTGCTGGAAATTTTACTGACGTCACAGTGAGCCGCGCTGGGATTGGTAGAAACAGCGGGCGTGTGACAGGAGCAGCCTTGTAAAGGAGGGGTCAGTAGAAAGGAGCAGAACTGACGTCACAGTGAGCCGCGCTGGGATTGGTAGAAACAGCAGGCAGGTGACAGGAGCAGCTTTGTAAAGGAGGGGTCAGTAGTAAGGAGCAGGACTGACGTCAGGAAAAGGCAGCGCTGACATTGGTCAGATCCCGGTCGTGAGCCTGATTTGATTGGATACCTAGTTAGAAGCCGCGCTAGGATTGGTGAAGAGAGGAATTGTATGCAGGATTTCGATTTGACTGTCAGTGCAAGACGTACAGGTAGAAGATTTCAAGGGTTTGCGGAATACAATTTCCTACACCGTTCTTCAAGAATGTATGGAGAGAAAAGAAAGATGTCATTTTTAAAGAAAATAAAGAATGTCTTTGTAAAGGATAAGCCTGTGTTGACTAGAGACGGAATTCCTATTCCGCCACCGAAGACACCAGCATCTTTTATGATGATGGAAAGAGGATATCATACATGCATGTGGTTAGAAAACTGGATAGAATATACGAAGGATGATGGTGTGTTAGCGTTTCCTAAGAATGGTACATTTAATGGGAGAATTCTTCAGAATTAGAGATTGAAAATGAATGATTTGGAACCCAGACCTAGGTTAACTCAATATGAGGCTTTGGAAGAATGGGAGACTGAGTCATATGAAAGAGAGAAATGCAGAGGTGGAAGATATAGAGGATTCTTTCCCAGACATTTGCATGAGTCATGAGAAGGGCAGATGAAACAGTGGAGGAGAGCTATGTTATCAGAAGGGTTATATCCAGTGTTGATGGCTGAGGAACAGTTTGGAGGAAAGTGTAAGGAGAAAACGAAACACATGAATTCGGCAGGTTATGGTGAATCAGACGACGAGTTGTTAGAGGATATTTTAATTAAAAATCCACCACCGTATCAGGAAGCAACTAGTAAGGTTACCCCAAGTGCACCGGTAATGGGAATGCCATTAACCCCACAGATTTTACCTGAAATGTCATATAACAGAGTGTTGCAGGATCATGAAAGAGAAGCCTTGAATAAAACTAGAGAAGAACTAGTTTAAAAGATAGGACAGTTAAATTTGAATACTGAAGCCTTGACAGTACCAGTGACCATTGGTCCGGTAATCCCATTGAATGGAGATAATAAGATTTGCCAGAAACCACAATCTGTGACAATTCCACTAAATAGTCCTAGAAAAGAAATAATAATTACAGATGATCAGGTTAGCGAAAGTGAGTCAATTATTTCACTAATGGATCTCCCTATTGTGGAACCTCTGACGGAGACTCCAAAGAGAGTTACGCCTATGAATTTGAGAGAAAGAAGACCTTTGGTTCCGGCTGGAACTGGAGGCGCTACAGTAGTCACCTCTGAAGAAATAGAAAGGTGGGCTCAGGAAAGAGATAATCAGAACCCAATACCAAAGATTTTAGATATCAGCAGATTGAAAGTGGAATTAGAAGAGATGATGTGTGGGCACAGAAAGATCGAACGCTTACAACGATGAGGAGTTATTATTTTTGTGTAGGAGTATAACCAGAAGAGCAAGAGTATTTCATGAGAGACTGACTGAAGTTGCTTCAGAGATTGGAATAGATATAGGAAAATCGAAGTTGTTGCAGAAACCATATCGAGTGGACTTTACTGATAAAGATTTGGAAAGTGTAAATGCATCTGGAAAGAGACTACAGATAAAAGAATTAATGAACATTTTGCGAAAATGGGGAGACATTGATAAATGGAGAATTAGATGGATAAGAAAGAAAGAGGAAGTACAAGCGGGAGAAGCAGCAGCTGCATTTCCAGTAAGAGAATCAAGCAAAACAGAAAAATTGTGCCAGATGAGAGAAGTTCCAGGAGGTGGATATGTTCATGTTCCTTGGAGTAGACAAGATATTTTATCATTTACAAATGATTTTCCAAAACTGAGAGAAAAACCAGTTGAGTGGTACAAACAGGTAGAAAGGTTTGTGAAGGTTTCAAAGGTGTTATTGAAAGACTTGGATGGTCTAATTGATATAGTGGTACCTGCGGATTTATGGACAGAATGTAAGATCACAATTGATTGGCCTAATGAGGAGTATCCTAGAGATGCAAAAACAGGAGCACCTTCGGAGGAGTTGATGAAAAAGTACCACCAAGTGATTACGTATTTGAAAGGGAAAATTCCTCCAAAAGAAACAGATTGGGTAAAAATAGATAGAACGACACAGGAACCAAATGAATCTGTACATGCGTATTATGAACGGTTATTGCAGGTTTTTAAGCAGTATAGTGGTTTTGAGAATATCGGTGACAAAGATATGGGACATTTTGTGTATCGGTTTGTATATGGCTTGAAACCAGAAATTAGTCAGATGATACAGCAGCACATGTTGTGTTGGCAAAGTAAGACAGTGGATGAGATTCTAAAGTACGCGAAATATTGCGGAGATGACATTGAGGCCAGGCGTAGGAAGCTAAAAGAGAAAATGATGTGGGCACCAGTTAAATTGGCAGAGCAGCAAGAAGAGAAAGCAAATGATCAAAATAATAATCAGTGAAAGAACAGAGTCAGAATAATCAAGGAACGAGTGGTAATAAATATAAGGGACGAATGAACAGAGAAGAAGCGAAAAAGAAGTTTCCTTGTCATGCGTGCGGAAAGCTTGGACATTTGAAGAACGAGTGTAAGAGTACTCAGAATAATAAGAATAATAATGGGCCTAACCAAAATTTAATCCCACAGATGCAGAATGAAGTACTTATGAATCAGCAGCAGCAGGTAGTTACTCCACAATATCAGGTGCCACCAGCTCCTATGCCAAATTTTGTGAATCATCAAAGTTTCAGTGCGAACACCGGATTTCAAGGAGAAAGTGGTAAGAAGAATAAAACAATTGCACAATATTTTTTCCAGAATGATGAAAAACGTTTGGATACCGCACAATGACGGTGCCTGAGGGGGGAGGAAGAGGAGTGCGTGCTTGGCGCATCCTTGCCGGTAGATCAGTCAGGTCCATTTGTTGATGGGAGAGTAGAAGGTAAAGACATTACTTTCCTATTGGATACTGGTGCTACCAGGTCTACTGTGAGAACCTCAGACATCCCAAACCTACCCCTCTCAGGAGAATCTATCCAAGTTGTAGGCGTGTCCAACCAACAGATTAGAACCCCAATCACACAGCCAATGGAGGTGCACATTGGGAACTTCAAAGAAATGCATCGATTTGTAGTTTGCGATTCCAGTCTAGTAAATCTGTTGAGAAGAGATCTTTTGTGCAAGATGAATTGCACATTCTATTGTACACCGGATGGTGTCGCTTTCCAAACCCCTGATGAAGACGTTGTTTACAAGATGATACTGGCCAAACAGGGAACAGAAATAGATGAAATGTTTTCATTAGTAACCGAGAATGAATTGCCAGAAGAATTAAGAACGTCAGTCAATCCAGAAGTGTGGGATTTTACAGGAAAAGACATTGGGCTAATGACAAATATAGACCCAGTTAAAGTGACAGTGAAAGAAGGTGCGGTGTATCCAAACACCCGACAGTACAAAATGAGTCCAGAAGTAAAAGCAGGAATTATTCCAGAAATTGAGCGAATGGTTAAACAGGGTATTCTAAAAGAAGTGATGGGTAGTCCCTGTAATTCGCCAATAATGGGACTGAAAAAGCCTAGCGGAAAATATAGAATAGTGCAAGACCTAGGGAAAATAAATAAAATTGTAATTCCCTGTTGTCCAATTGTGCCAAATCCAGCCATAATCCTTTATCAGATACCTTGGAATGCAGGCTGGTTCACAGTAATTGATTTATGTCAAGCGTTCTTTTCTATTCCTTTGCACCCAGACAGCCAGTATCTTTTTACGTTTAAGTTTGAAGATCGTATTTACGCATGGTGTCGTGTTCCTCAAGGAGTACACAGAGAGTCCTTCAATCTTTAATCAGATTTTGAAAAAGTGGCTAGAATCATTGATCATGCCTGGAAATTCTGTTCTGGTTCAGTACATTGATGACCTATTGGTGGCATCAAAAACACGAGGAAGATTGTGTCACAGATACAATTGCATTACTGAACCATTTGGCTGAAGGAGGACACAAGGTGTCTCCAGAAAAGTTACAGTTCTGTCAACAAGAAGTTAGATATTTAGGGCATAAAATAGAAAGAGGAGTTAGAAAAGTGACACCGGAAAGGATACAAATAATCAAAGAAATGCAATTGCCACAGACTCAGAAAGAAATGAGAATGTTTCTGGGAGTGGTTGGATACTGTAGGCAATGGATTAATGTTTTTTCTATGTTAGCGAAACCATTGATACAGATGATCCGGAAACGAGCAAAAGAGCCGATTGATTGGAATGATGACTGCTTAGAGGCATTTGTGAGGCTAAGAAACTGTTTGTGTGAGGCTTCTGCTTTGGGTATGCCCGATTATTCAAAAGACTTTGCTTTGTTCTGTTGTGAAAGAGAAAATTGTGCACTTTCAGTCTTAACACAGAGACATGGATTGAGTCGACGTCCAGTGGCATATTTTTCAGCCACATTGGACCCAGTGGCTTCAGCATTGCCTGGCTGCTTAAAAGCAGTAGCTGCTACTTGTATGAGTCTGGAGCAAAGTGAGTCGATAGTGATGGGACATCCGGTAAAAGTTTTTGTTCCACACTCAGTTGAGATTCTTTTGACAAGAACAAGAACACAGCATGTTTGACAAAGTATGAAAGAGTGATTTTGGAAGCCGAGAACGTGACTGTGATAAGGTGTACGATCATGAACCCAGCTACCCTACTGCCAGACCCCTGCGATGAAGAAGTGAGAGATGAAAGTGATCATGATTGTTTGGACGTGACTGAGTTATGCACGAAGCCCCGCCCGGACATAAGAGAGACACCTTTGAAAGAGGCTGACCATGAGTTATTTGTAGACGGTTCCTGCCTTAGGCCACAAGAGGGAGGACTAAGTGCTGCATATGCTGTTTGTGAGAAGTTGGCCTGGCATATGCTGTCCACTAATTATAGTGGGCACCTTGCACCAGTCCAAACAACCCCTTATTGGAGATAGGTTAAAGACAACCTTTATTGAAAGCTATCCTAGTGGTAGCTATGGAGAGCAGCCTTCAGGCTAAGTCTTGAAGGAATGTAAAGCAGCTTGTTTTACCAGTCTATAATCTCTTGAGTGACCAAATGAAAGAGGACCACACCAGGTATATATTCAAAATATATGTATTTATTGCTAAACACACCCCTCTAGTCTCTTTATGAGGCTAGAGTTCAAAGTACATAAGTTATAAGTTAGTTATCTACAGTAATAGCACAAATACACGTTTGAGCCCTAGGGGCGTACCAAACCATATACCAATAAAGTGGTATAAGAACCACGACTGAGCTAGACACAGGGCCTAGAGCCTGTAGAAGTGCTTGGACCACAAGGAACCACCCAAGGTAGTGACACAGGGGACCCACGGGGGACGCGTGCAGTGTATGAACACAGCCGCGAATCGCCGTTGACTTCTATGGGGAAAGTCGCGGTTGGAATTTAAAAGAAAAGGGACACTTAGAGGAGGACTTGGAGCAAACCCTTTGAGAACTAGGCTGTTCTAGTGTCAATACCCACGGGAGCACCGGAGTACTCGAGTTACCTCACCCAGGGAGCCGGGTGCATAGGTGTCTTTCGGGGTCGGGTTTCGTCGTCGCTTTCAATGGCTATCTGCTGCAAAGTGCTGCTGGCGGCCAAGTCGAAAGTGTTCGGGTGGATCCAAAGGTGGATCGAAGATTTGAAGAACCTGAAAGCAGAGGGGACAGAGTCTGGGTCACTAGCCAGTGACCAGGAAGGCGATGAACAGATGCCCACCGATGTCGAGTGCTTCAGGTTGGTTGACGGTCGTCTTGACTCTTCAGCCACGAGGTCCAGGAGGCGTCGACGATGACCAGGAGCTGGATTCGAGCTGTCCCACAATGTCTGTCGATTGCAGGGGTGTCGGTGACCGGATTGGACCCAACAAGCCTTGGCAATGGCAAGTCTCGTGGAAATGGAAGAAGGACGATGTTGCAGACCAGCAAGGTCTGTGGGACTCACCCAGTGAGGGTAAGTCAGGGCACGCCTGGAGCAACCAGGGAGCCCAAGCAGAAGAAGATTGGCCTTCGGGAGGGCCTACTAGCCAACGGACTAGCGACCGCAGAGGAGCCTCGAGTCGATGCACGTGGAGCTGGCTCACAGGACACTCGTGGAGTGGAGGCCAGTGATCTTCGGTGCAGTCGGTGCTGGAGGCTGGGGCTACTCGGAGCCCAAAGCACGACTTCGTGGGAGACCCAGAAGAGGATGCACTTGCAAATGCGATCGGTGTCCAGGGGTCACGGTTCCACGTTACCCACGACAGCTACGGGCCTCAGCTTTGCTGGGGACTCAGGGCAGCCTCGGGGAAGTCTGGAAATCCACCTCTGGTGATGCAAAGACTTCGGCGTCCGGCGGGAGCTTCAGCGATGCAGACCGGACAATTGCTTCTTTGGTGCCTGCCAAGCAGGGGAGTCACTCCTTGACCCCAAGGGAGATTCTTCAGTCCTCTAATCTTGAAGTAGAGCGTCGAAGGTCCAGGATTCTGTGTCAGAGTTTCGTCCAGGTTAATCTAAAGTCCTAAGGACTGGGGTCCCATACTTATACTAAGGTAGGGGGTTGGACATACTCTGTGGACCCACCTATGGGAGGGTCAGGGCAGAGGGGTGGTTACACCCCTTTCCCTTTGTCCAGTTTCGCACCAGAGCAGGGGCTGGAAGCCCCTGAGCCGGTTTGAACTGGGGTATGCACAGGGACACCAAATGTGCCCCCAGTGCAGGACTTCAAAGCACCAGAGAGTGCTCCCGCCCAGCCCCAATACACACTATCCTGTCTGGGGAGGTGGTTACACCTCCCTGGGACAGGAAACCTATTGTCCAGGCCTCCCCTGCCGGAGTTTCGGTCAGCAGCAGGAGGCCAGACTCGTGTCTGTGGCAGCGGCATCCATTTTGTGATGCCAGGGCTCTGGAAAGTCAGTACCGGGTATACCGGTGTGTACATGTCTCTCCCTCTAGAAGGGTGGAATGCTACCCCCGCCGCCAGAACTGGCGGGGGGTAGTATTCCAAGATGTTTGACACCAAACACGACATGTTTCCGTGCAGCCATCCCAAAGTTAGCATTTAACGCGAGGTTATAATGCGCTTAAGAGTATATGGTCGGGCTGCACTACAAACAGCATCAGAGAAGGGTCTCCGAACGCTGCAGAGGGGCCCAGCTCATGCAGGGGCACCCTCTCACATAGGAACCACGCACTCTGCCTTCAGGATTGATAAGGCCTGCCATAGGAGTGACTTATAGGTTTATATGTGTGTATGTATGTAGTGATATAGGTAGCCTATATCACAGTAAGGGGTGCATGCACCACCTTACCCAGGCTGCAGTAGCAGACCTGTGGTGTCATTTTGGCTGGCCTTCCAGGGGTGGCACAATACATGCTGCAGCCCCTGGTAGGCCTCTGAGGTACCTATGCCCTGGGTACATAGTATACCATATACTAGGGACTTATAAGGGCACTCCAGATTCCAATCAGAGATGTGCCTAAGGCACATGGAAACCATTTTAGAGAGGAAGCAGCTAGGCTGGGGTTCTGATTAGCAGGGCCCCAGCCAGACTAAAGTCGAAAAACAGTGAAGCATCAGCAAAAAGTGGGGGTACCCATGTGAAGCAGATCCTACTCTCCTACACAACCCCCCCCAAACGTAGGGACATTAAACTAACCTTGCCCAGTTAAGTCTTCATGTTCTAAGTGGAAGTACCTAGAGAGTCCATCTGCATTGGCATGGTTACTCCCAGGTCTATGTTCCACTGTGAAGTCCATCCCCTGTAGGGAAATGGACCACCTAAGCAGTTTGGGGTTTTCACCCTTCATTTGTTTTAGCCATAAGAGGGGCTTATGGTCTGTTTGAACAAGGAAGTGAGTACCAAACAAGTATGGCCTCAACTTCTTCAGAGCCCAGACCACAGCAAAGGCCTCCCTCTCAATGGCTGACCAACGTTTCTCTCTAGGGGTCAGCCTTCTGCTAATAAAAGCTACTGGCTGATCCTGACCTTCATCATTCAATTGTGACAGTACAGCCCCTACCCCCAATTCAGATGCATCTGTTTGGACAATGAACTTCTTGGAGTAATCAGGACTCTGTAGAATGGGAGCAGTGCACATGGCCTGCTTTAGGTCATCAAATGCCTTTTGACAGCTAACTGTCCACTGAACCTTTTTGGGCATTTTCTTGGAAGTTAAGTCATTCAGGGGTGTCACTATTGATCCATACCCCTTGACAAATCTCCTATAGTACCCAGTCAGGCCTAAAAAGGCTCTCACCTGAGTCTGGGTAGTTGGAGCAGTCCAGTCCATGATGGTCTGGATCTTGCTCTGCAGTGGTTGAACCTGGCCTCCACCCACAAGGTGGCCCAGGTACACAACCTGACTCTGCCCTATCTGGCACTTTGTGGCCTTGATAGTCAGGCCTGCTTTCTGCAGGGCCTGCAAAACATTTCTGAGGTGGACCAGGTGATCCTCCCAGGTGGAGCTAAAGACAGCAATATCATCTAGATATGCTGCACTATAGGCTTCCAGACCTGTAAGGACTGTATTCACCAACCTCTGAAAAGTGGCAGGTGCATTCTTCAGACCAAAGGGCATCACCACAAATTGATAATGCCCACTAGGGGTTGAGAATGCTGTCTTTGGCTTTGCATCATCAGCTAGTCTGATCTGCCAGTAGCCAGCTGTCAGGTCAAATGTGCTTAGATACTTGGCTGAGGCCAAAGTGTCTATTAGCTCATCTGCCCTAGGTATTGGATGGGCATCAGTCCTAGTGACTGCATTGAGACCCCTGTAGTCCACACAAAACCTCATCTCTCTTTTCCCACCATTGGTGTGAGGTTTTGGCACAAGGACCACTGGACTAGCCCAAGGGCTATCTGAGGGTTCAATAACTCCCAAATCCAACATCTTCTGGACTTCTGTCCTGATACAGTCCCTGACATGGTCAGGTTGCCTATAAATCTTATTTTTAATAGGCAGACTGTCCCCAGTGTCCACTTCATGAGTGCACCAGGTAGTCTGACTGGGTGTCAGTGAGAATATGTGCCTGAACTGATTGAGCACCTGTCTGCAATCAGTTTGCTGCTGGGCAGTGAGGCTGCCTGCCAAGGCTACACCATCCACTGACCCATCATCAGGGTTCTGTGAGAGCAGGTCAGGGAGTGGGTCACTCTCTTCCTCCTGTCCCTCATCAGTAGCCATGAGCAAGCCCATGTCTGCCCTGTCCACATATGGTTTTAACCTGTTGACATGGAGAACCCTGTGGGGACTCCTGGGTGTTCCTAGGTCTACTAAATAGGTAACCTCACCCTTCTGTTCAACAATGGTATGGGGTCCACTCCATTTGTCTTGGAGAGCTGCTGGGGCCACTGGCTCCAACACCCACACCTTCTGTCCTGGCTGGTAAACAGTCAGTACAGCCTTTTGGTCATGCCAGGCTTTTTGCAGTTCCTGGCTAGCCTCAAGGTTTTTAGTTGCCTTTTTCATGTACTCAGCCATCCGGGAGCGGAGACCAAGTACATAGTCCACTATGTCTTGCTTTGGGGGCTTGAGAGGTAACTCCCATCCTTCCTTCACCAAGCACAATGGACCCCTGACAGGGTGACCAAACAAAAGTTCAAAAGGGCTGTAGCCAACCCCCTTTTGAGGCACCTCCCTGTATGCAAATAAAAGGCAGGGCAAGAGTATGTCCCATCTTCGCCTAAGCTTTTCTGGGAGCCCTTTAATCATGCCCTTCAAGGTTTTGTTGAATCTCTCAACTAAACCATTGCATTGTGGGTGATAGGGTGTGGTGAACTTGTAAGTCACTCCACACTCCTTCCACATTGCTTTTAAGTATCCAGACATAAAGTTAGCACCCCTGTCTGATACAACCTCCTTAGGGAAGCCCACTCTTGAGAAAATTCCCAGGAGGGCTCTTGCCACCACAGGCGCTGTAGTGGTCCTAAGGGGAATAGCCTCTGGGTACCTGGTGGCATGATCCACTACCACCAGGATAAACCTGTGCCCAGATGCTGTTTGGGGATCCATGGGACCAACAATGTCAATCCCCACCCTTTCAAAGGGAACCCCCACCACAGGTAGTGGTATCAGGGGGCCTTTGTAGTGCCACCTGCCTTGCCACTGGCCTGGCAGGTTACACAGGAGCGACAAAACTCCTTGGTGTCTTCAGACATGTGGGGCCAGTGAAAGTGAGGGACAATTCTGTCCCAAGTCTTGTTCTGGCCCAGGTGACCTGCTAAGGGAATGTCATGGGCTAGGGTCAATAGGAAGCCCCTGAACTTCAGAGGTATAACCAACCTCCTGGTGGCACCAGGCTTGGGGTCTCTACACTCTGAGTACAAGAGTCCATCATCCCAATACACAGTATGGGGACCACTAGCTTTCCCAGCAGCCTCAGCAGCAGCTTGCTGTCTGAGGGGTTCAAGAGAGGGGCAGCTCTGCTGCTCCTGGCTCAGATCTGCCCTGGAAGGGCCCCCTGTCCCCAAGAACTCAACCTGGTCAGGTTCAAGCTCCTCTGGGACAGTTCCTTCCTCAGGACTGAGATCATCCCCCTCAAGAGACTGATCTTCCTTCTGAGCCAAGGGGAAGGCACTGCCTTTACCCTACTACTCCTCTTCTTGGAGGGCACTTGGTCCATTATTCCAGAATCCAAGGCCTGTTCAGTGTTAGACATTTTGGCTTGTGACCTGGTCACAGCAAACACATCTGCAGGGATGCCCAGCATTTCTGCATGGGTCCTGAGCTCCACTTCTGCCCAAGCTGAAGTTTCTAAGTCATTGCCAAGCAAGCATTCAACGGGTAGGTCTGCACTTACCACAACCTTCTTAAGGCCAGTTACCCCTCCCCAGGAGAAGTTAACAACTGCCAGAGTATGGTCTGTTCTGACGTTGCTAGCATTGGTCACTTGGTACATTTCACCAAGTATAATCTGCCCAGGATTCACAAGGTCTTGTGTCACCATGGTGACACTTGCCCCTGTGTCCCTAAATGCCAAAGCCTCTTTTCCATTGATTAAGGGCTGTTGCCTGTACTTGCCCAGATTACTGGGACTCACAGAGGAGGTCACATCCATGCCTCCATCACAGACTAGGACAGCCTGAGTGAGTTCTCTGACTAGGTCAGAGCTCATCTCCTTACCCAGGGTCAACCCTACTAAACCCTTGGCTTGTGTAGTCCCACCACCAATTGTAACTGCACTAGGGGGAGCAGGTGCCTTAGGGGCATTGGTGGGGGCTGGAGTAGAGTCTTTGGACTTGGTGCAATCACTGGTCCAGTGGGTCTTTTGCTTACAGACCTTGCACCATGGTTTCTTTTGGCCTCTTCCCTTGTTAGACTGTGAATCCCCACCTGAAGAAGATTTTTGGGGGCCTTGTGAAGACTTTTGGTCTTTACCCTTCTCCCCACCCTTATCAGAGTTTTTCGAATCTTGCTTCTTAGGGTCACCACCTTGGTTCTGTACCTTCTGCCTCACCCTGGTTCTGACCCATTTGTCTGCCTTCTTTCCCAATTCTTGGGGAGAGGTCAGATCAGAGTCCACCAGGTGCTGATGCAACAGCTGATTTTGACAATTGTTAAGGATCTGCTCCCTCATGATAAGATTGTACAATCCTGTGAAGTCACATACCTTACTGCCCAATAACCAACCTTCCAGAGCCTTGGCAGAACAATCAACAAAGTCCACCCAGTCTTGAGTCTGTGCCTTTTGGGTATCTCTGAACTTTAACCTGTATTGTTCAGTGGTTAGGCCAAACCCATCAATCAGAGCACTCTTCAAGACTTTGTAATTATCAGCATCCTCCTCTCTAACAGTGAGGAGCTTATCTCTACCTTTGTCTGCAAAGGAGAGCCACAAGATTGCTGCCCACTGCTCCTGAGGGACCCTCTGTACTTTACAGGCCCTCTCTAGAGCAGTTATCCATTTGTGGATGTCATCCCCACTCTGGTAGGGAGGGACAATCTTGCTCAGGTTTCTATGGTCATAAGACCTTTCCCTATCTCTGGGGAAATTGCTGCCACCATGGGACTCTAGTCCCATCTTTTTCTCTCTTTGTAGAGATCTAGGGACTCCCTGTCTATAGCCAACTGCTGTTTTCTGAGTTCAAGCTGGGCTTGCTCATACTCAATCAGTCTCTTTCTCCTGTCATGAGAGGATTCTCTCTTATGAGAGGAGACAGAGGTCCCTATTGAGGTGTCAGAGTGGTTAGACTCCTGAGAAGGAGATCTAGACCTTCTGGGCACACTCACTATTCTTCCTGGGGGGACAAAGGGGAGGTCATTCTGATCCTCCTCCTCCTCCACAGGAGGAATTGCGTTTTCCAGGTCAAGGTCAGTTTCACCTTCCTGGCCAGTTTCAGAGGGGGGGCCTGGGTTTCTTCACCCCTGACCCCTTCCTCATCTTCTGCCCCACCCTCTCTGCCTACCCCTTCAGACCCTAGGGGCCTGCTGAGATCATCAGCCAGTAACACCTCCCTGAGGTGTTGGGTGCTGGCACTTTTGCCTGCCTTCAGCTTCCTAGTATTGCATAATGCTCTCAATTCCAAGAATGGGAGTTTATCATACTTGGAGGGAAGAAGCCCACTGGCTTCTGGCAAGGACTCACTGGGTCCTGGCTTTGAAGACATTACTAGTGAGGTGTGGTGTATGCACTACCTACTCTAGTGTGGCCTACTAAACTCTCTTGAGTTGTAGAAAGGGTGTGCTATCCCTTAACACACAACTCTAAGTTCAGTAGAACTTACTGTATACTAAGCTTGATTTATATGTACCTTAGGTACCCTTAGTGGTTTTCAGTTGATCAATTCAATTGAGATTATCTGGTAAAACAATAGCAAGCTGGAATCCCACACGCTGCACACCAATGTGAGAAGTTGGCCTGGCATATGCTGTCCACTAATTATAGTGGGCACCTTGCACCAGTCCAAACAACCCCTTATTGGAGATAGGTTAAAGACAACCTTTATTGAAAGCTATCCTAGTGGTAGCTATGGAGAGCAGCCTTCAGGCTAAGTCTTGAAGGAATGTAAAGCAGCTTGTTTTACCAGTCTATAATCTCTTGAGTGACCAAATGAAAGAGGACCACACCAGGTATATATTCAAAATATATGTATTTATTGCTAAACACACCCCTCTAGTCTCTTTATGAGGCTAGAGTTCGAAGTACATAAGTTATAAGTTAGTTATCTACAGTAATAGCACAAATACACGTTTGAGCCCTAGGGGCGTACCAAACCATATACCAATAAAGTGGTATAAGAACCACGACTGAGCTAGACACAGGGCCTAGAGCCTGTAGAAGTGCTTGGACCACAAGGAACCACCCAAGGTAGTGACACAGGGGACCCACGGGGGACGCGTGCAGTGTATGAACACAGCCGCGAATCGCCGTTGACTTCTATGGGGAAAGTCGCGGTTGGAATTTAAAAGAAAAGGGACACTTAGAGGAGGACTTGGAGCAAACCCTTTGAGAACTAGGCTGTTCTAGTGTCAATACCCACGGGAGCACCGGAGTACTCGAGTTACCTCACCCAGGGGAGCCGGGTGCATAGGTGTCTTTCGGGGTCGGGTTTCGTCGTCGCTTTCAATGGCGATCTGCTGCAAAGTGCTGCTGGCGGCCAAGTCGAAAGTGTTCGGGTGGATCCAAAGGTGGATCGAAGATTTGAAGAACCTGAAAGCAGAGGGGACAGAGTCTGGGTCACTAGCCAGTGACCAGGAAGGCGATGAGCAGATGCCCACCGATGTCGAGTGCTTCAGGTAGGTTGACGGTCGTCTTGACTCTTCAGCCACGAGGTCCAGGAGGCGTCGACGACGACCAGGAGCTGGATTCGAGCTGTCCCACGACGTCTGTCGATTGCAGGGGTGTCGGCGACCGGATTGGACCCAACAAGCCTTGGCAACGGCAAGTCTCGTGGAAATGGAAGAAGGACGATGTTGCAGACCAGCAAGGTCTGTGGGACTCACCCAGCAAGGGTAAGTCAGGGCACGCCTGGAGCAACCAGGGAGCCCAAGCAGAAGAAGATTGGCCTTCGGGAGGGCCTACTAGCCAACGGACTAGCGACCGCGAAGGAGCCTCGAGTCGACGCACGTGGAGCTGGCTCACAGGACACTCGTGGAGTGGAGGCCAGTGATCTTCGGTGCAGTCGGTGCTGGAGGCTGGGGCTACTCGGAGCCCAAAGCACGACTTCGTGGGAGACCCAGAAGAGGATGCACTTGCAAATGCGATCGGTGTCCAGGGGTCACGGTTCCACGTTACCCACGACAGCTACGGGCCTCAGCTTTGCTGGGGACTCAGGGCAGCCTCGGGGAAGTCTGGAAATCCACCTCTGGTGATGCAAAGACTTCGGCGTCCGGCGGGAGCTTCAGCGATGCAGACCGGACAATTGCTTCTTTGGTGCCTGCCAAGCAGGGGAGTCACTCCTTGACCCCAAGGGAGATTCTTCAGTCCTCTAATCTTGAAGTAGAGCGTCGAAGGTCCAGGATTCTGTGTCAGAGTTTCGTCCAGGTTAATCTAAAGTCCTAAGGACTGGGGTCCCATACTTATACTAAGGTAGGGGGTTGGACATACTCTGTGGACCCACCTATGGGAGGGTCAGGGCAGAGGGGTGGTTACACCCCTTTCCCTTTGTCCAGTTTCGCGCCAGAGCAGGGGCTGGAAGCCCCTGAGCCGGTTTGAACTGGGGTATGCACAGGGACACCAAATGTGCCCCCAGTGCAGGACTTCAAAGCACCAGAGAGTGCTCCCGCCCAGCCCCAATACACACTATCCTGTCTGGGGAGGTGGTTACACCTCCCTGGGACAGGAAACCTATTGTCCAGGCCTCCCCTGCCGGAGTTTCGGTCAGCAGCAGGAGGCCAGACTCGTGTCTGTGGCAGCGGCATCCATTTTGTGATGCCAGGGCTCTGGAAAGTCAGTACCGGGTATACCGGTGTGTACATGTCTCTCCCTCTAGAAGGGTGGAATGCTACCCCCGCCGCCAGAACTGGCGGGGGGTAGTATTCCAAGATGTTTGACACCAAACACGACATGTTTCCGTGCAGCCATCCCAAAGTTAGCATTTAACGCGAGGTTATAATGCGCTTAAGAGTATATGGTCGGGCTGCACTACAAACAGCATCAGAGAAGGGTCTCCGAACGCTGCAGAGGGGCCCAGCTCATGCAGGGGCACCCTCTCACATAGGAACCACGCACTCTGCCTCCAGGATTGATAAGGCCTGCCATAGGAGTGACTTATAGGTTTATATGTGTGTATGTATGTAGTGATATAGGTAGCCTATATCACAGTAAGGGGTGCATGCACCACCTTACCCAGGCTGCAGTAGCAGACCTGTGGTGTCCTTTTGGCTGGCCTTCCAGGGGTGGCACAATACATGCTTCAGCCCCTGGCAGGCCTCTGAGGTACCTATGCCCTGGGTACATAGTATACCATATACTAGGGACTTATAAGGGCACTCCAGATTCCAATCAGAGATGTGCCTAAGGCACATGGAAACCATTTTAGAGAGGAAGCAGCTAGGCTGGGGTTCTGATTAGCAGGGCCCCAGCCAGACTAAAGTCGAAAAACAGTGAAGCATCAGCAAAAAGTGGGGGTACCCATGTGAAGCAGATCCTACTCTCCTACACAACCCCCCCAAACGTAGGGACATTAAACTAACCTTGCCCAGTTAAGTCTTCATGTTCTAAGTGGAAGTACCTAGAGAGTCCATCTGCATTGGCATGGTTACTCCCAGGTCTATGTTCCACTGTGAAGTCCATCCCCTGTAGGGAAATGGACCACCTAAGCAGTTTGGGGTTTTCACCCTTCATTTGTTTTAGCCATAAGAGGGGCTTATGGTCTGTTTGAACAAGGAAGTGAGTACCAAACAAGTATGGCCTCAACTTCTTCAGAGCCCAGACCACAGCAAAGGCCTCCCTCTCAATGGCTGACCAACGTTTCTCTCTAGGGGTCAGCCTTCTGCTAATAAAAGCTACTGGCTGATCCTGACCTTCATCATTCAATTGTGACAGTACAGCCCCTACCCCCAATTCAGATGCATCTGTTTGGACAATGAACTTCTTGGAGTAATCAGGACTCTGTAGAATGGGAGCAGTGCACATGGCCTGCTTTAGGTCATCAAATGCCTTTTGACAGCTAACTGTCCACTGAACCTTTTTGGGCATTTTCTTGGAAGTTAAGTCATTCAGGGGTGTCACTATTGATCCATACCCCTTGACAAATCTCCTATAGTACCCAGTCAGGCCTAAAAAGGCTCTCACCTGAGTCTGGGTAGTTGGAGCAGTCCAGTCCATGATGGTCTGGATCTTGCTCTGCAGTGGTTGAACCTGGCCTCCACCCACAAGGTGGCCCAGGTACACAACCTGACTCTGCCCTATCTGGCACTTTGTGGCCTTGATAGTCAGGCCTGCTTTCTGCAGGGCCTGCAAAACATTTCTGAGGTGGACCAGGTGATCCTCCCAGGTGGAGCTAAAGACAGCAATATCATCTAGATATGCTGCACTATAGGCTTCCAGACCTGTAAGGACTGTATTCACCAACCTCTGAAAAGTGGCAGGTGCATTCTTCAGACCAAAGGGCATCACCACAAATTGATAATGCCCACTAGGGGTTGAGAATGCTGTCTTTGGCTTTGCATCATCAGCTAGTCTGATCTGCCAGTAGCCAGCTGTCAGGTCAAATGTGCTTAGATACTTGGCTGAGGCCAAAGTGTCTATTAGCTCATCTGCCCTAGGTATTGGATGGGCATCAGTCCTAGTGACTGCATTGAGACCCCTGTAGTCCACACAAAACCTCATCTCTCTTTTCCCACCATTGGTGTGAGGTTTTGGCACAAGGACCACTGGACTAGCCCAAGGGCTATCTGAGGGTTCAATAACTCCCAAATCCAACATCTTCTGGACTTCTGTCCTGATACAGTCCCTGACATGGTCAGGTTGCCTATAAATCTTATTTTTAATAGGCAGACTGTCCCCAGTGTCCACTTCATGAGTGCACCAGGTAGTCTGACTGGGTGTCAGTGAGAATATGTGCCTGAACTGATTGAGCACCTGTCTGCAATCAGTTTGCTGCTGGGCAGTGAGGCTGCCTGCCAAGGCTACACCATCCACTGACCCATCATCAGGGTTCTGTGAGAGCAGGTCAGGGAGTGGGTCACTCTCTTCCTCCTGTCCCTCATCAGTAGCCATGAGCAAGCCCATGTCTGCCCTGTCCACATATGGTTTTAACCTGTTGACATGGAGAACCCTGTGGGGACTCCTGGGTGTTCCTAGGTCTACTAAATAGGTAACCTCACCCTTCTGTTCAACAATGGTATGGGGTCCACTCCATTTGTCTTGGAGAGCTGCTGGGGCCACTGGCTCCAACACCCACACCTTCTGTCCTGGCTGGTAAACAGTCAGTACAGCCTTTTGGTCATGCCAGGCTTTTTGCAGTTCCTGGCTAGCCTCAAGGTTTTTAGTTGCCTTTTTCATGTACTCAGCCATCCGGGAGCGGAGACCAAGTACATAGTCCACTATGTCTTGCTTTGGGGGCTTGAGAGGTAACTCCCATCCTTCCTTCACCAAGCACAATGGACCCCTGACAGGGTGACCAAACAAAAGTTCAAAAGGGCTGTAGCCAACCCCCTTTTGAGGCACCTCCCTGTATGCAAATAAAAGGCAGGGCAAGAGTATGTCCCATCTTCGCCTAAGCTTTTCTGGGAGCCCTTTAATCATGCCCTTCAAGGTTTTGTTGAATCTCTCAACTAAACCATTGCATTGTGGGTGATAGGGTGTGGTGAACTTGTAAGTCACTCCACACTCCTTCCACATTGCTTTTAAGTATCCAGACATAAAGTTAGCACCCCTGTCTGATACAACCTCCTTAGGGAAGCCCACTCTTGAGAAAATTCCCAGGAGGGCTCTTGCCACCACAGGCGCTGTAGTGGTCCTAAGGGGAATAGCCTCTGGGTACCTGGTGGCATGATCCACTACCACCAGGATAAACCTGTGCCCAGATGCTGTTTGGGGATCCATGGGACCAACAATGTCAATCCCCACCCTTTCAAAGGGAACCCCCACCACAGGTAGTGGTATCAGGGGGCCTTTGTAGTGCCACCTGCCTTGCCACTGGCCTGGCAGGTTACACAGGAGCGACAAAACTCCTTGGTGTCTTCAGACATGTGGGGCCAGTGAAAGTGAGGGACAATTCTGTCCCAAGTCTTGTTCTGGCCCAGGTGACCTGCTAAGGGAATGTCATGGGCTAGGGTCAATAGGAAGCCCCTGAACTTCAGAGGTATAACCAACCTCCTGGTGGCACCAGGCTTGGGGTCTCTACACTCTGAGTACAAGAGTCCATCATCCCAATACACAGTATGGGGACCACTAGCTTTCCCAGCAGCCTCAGCAGCAGCTTGCTGTCTGAGGGGTTCAAGAGAGGGGCAGCTCTGCTGCTCCTGGCTCAGATCTGCCCTGGAAGGGCCCCCTGTCCCCAAGAACTCAACCTGGTCAGGTTCAAGCTCCTCTGGGACAGTTCCTTCCTCAGGACTGAGATCATCCCCCTCAAGAGACTGATCTTCCTTCTGAGCCAAGGGGAAGGCACTGCCTTTACCCTACTACTCCTCTTCTTGGAGGGCACTTGGTCCATTATTCCAGAATCCAAGGCCTGTTCAGTGTTAGACATTTTGGCTTGTGACCTGGTCACAGCAAACACATCTGCAGGGATGCCCAGCATTTCTGCATGGGTCCTGAGCTCCACTTCTGCCCAAGCTGAAGTTTCTAAGTCATTGCCAAGCAAGCATTCAACGGGTAGGTCTGCACTTACCACAACCTTCTTAAGGCCAGTTACCCCTCCCCAGGAGAAGTTAACAACTGCCAGAGTATGGTCTGTTCTGACGTTGCTAGCATTGGTCACTTGGTACATTTCACCAAGTATAATCTGCCCAGGATTCACAAGGTCTTGTGTCACCATGGTGACACTTGCCCCTGTGTCCCTAAATGCCAAAGCCTCTTTTCCATTGATTAAGGGCTGTTGCCTGTACTTGCCCAGATTACTGGGACTCACAGAGGAGGTCACATCCATGCCTCCATCACAGACTAGGACAGCCTGAGTGAGTTCTCTGACTAGGTCAGAGCTCATCTCCTTACCCAGGGTCAACCCTACTAAACCCTTGGCTTGTGTAGTCCCACCACCAATTGTAACTGCACTAGGGGGAGCAGGTGCCTTAGGGGCATTGGTGGGGGCTGGAGTAGAGTCTTTGGACTTGGTGCAATCACTGGTCCAGTGGGTCTTTTGCTTACAGACCTTGCACCATGGTTTCTTTTGGCCTCTTCCCTTGTTAGACTGTGAATCCCCACCTGAAGAAGATTTTTGGGGGCCTTGTGAAGACTTTTGGTCTTTACCCTTCTCCCCACCCTTATCAGAGTTTTTCGAATCTTGCTTCTTAGGGTCACCACCTTGGTTCTGTACCTTCTGCCTCACCCTGGTTCTGACCCATTTGTCTGCCTTCTTTCCCAATTCTTGGGGAGAGGTCAGATCAGAGTCCACCAGGTGCTGATGCAACAGCTGATTTTGACAATTGTTAAGGATCTGCTCCCTCATGATAAGATTGTACAATCCTGTGAAGTCACATACCTTACTGCCCAATAACCAACCTTCCAGAGCCTTGGCAGAACAATCAACAAAGTCCACCCAGTCTTGAGTCTGTGCCTTTTGGGTATCTCTGAACTTTAACCTGTATTGTTCAGTGGTTAGGCCAAACCCATCAATCAGAGCACTCTTCAAGACTTTGTAATTATCAGCATCCTCCTCTCTAACAGTGAGGAGCTTATCTCTACCTTTGTCTGCAAAGGAGAGCCACAAGATTGCTGCCCACTGCTCCTGAGGGACCCTCTGTACTTTACAGGCCCTCTCTAGAGCAGTTATCCATTTGTGGATGTCATCCCCACTCTGGTAGGGAGGGACAATCTTGCTCAGGTTTCTATGGTCATAAGACCTTTCCCTATCTCTGGGGAAATTGCTGCCACCATGGGACTCTAGTCCCATCTTTTTCTCTCTTTGTAGAGATCTAGGGACTCCCTGTCTATAGCCAACTGCTGTTTTCTGAGTTCAAGCTGGGCTTGCTCATACTCAATCAGTCTCTTTCTCCTGTCATGAGAGGATTCTCTCTTATGAGAGGAGACAGAGGTCCCTATTGAGGTGTCAGAGTGGTTAGACTCCTGAGAAGGAGATCTAGACCTTCTGGGCACACTCACTATTCTTCCTGGGGGGACAAAGGGGAGGTCATTCTGATCCTCCTCCTCCTCCACAGGAGGAATTGGGTTTTCCAGGTCAAGGTCATTTTCACCTTCCTGGCCAGTTTCAGAGGGGGGGGCCTGGGTTTCTTCACCCCTGACCCCTTCCTCATCTTCTGCCCCACCCTCTCTGCCTACCCCTTCAGACCCTAGGGGCCTGCTGAGATCATCAGCCAGTAACACCTCCCTGAGGTGTTGGGTGCTGGCACTTTTGCCTGCCTTCAGCTTCCTAGTATTGCATAATGCTCTCAATTCCAAGAATGGGAGTTTATCATACTTGGAGGGAAGAAGCCCACTGGCTTCTGGCAAGGACTCACTGGGTCCTGGCTTTGAAGACATTACTAGTGAGGTGTGGTGTATGCACTACCTACTCTAGTGTGGCCTACTAAACTCTCTTGAGTTGTAGAAAGGGTGTGCTATCCCTTAACACACAACTCTAAGTTCAGTAGAACTTACTGTATACTAAGCTTGATTTATATGTACCTTAGGTACCCTTAGTGGTTTTCAGTTGATCAATTCAATTGAGATTATCTGGTAAAACAATAGCAAGCTGGAATCCCACACGCTGCACACCAATGTGAGAAGTTGGCCTGGCATATGCTGTCCACTAATTATAGTGGGCACCTTGCACCAGTCCAAACAACCCCTTATTGGAGATAGGTTAAAGACAACCTTTATTGAAAGCTATCCTAGTGGTAGCTATGGAGAGCAGCCTTCAGGCTAAGTCTTGAAGGAATGTAAAGCAGCTTGTTTTACCAGTCTATAATCTCTTGAGTGACCAAATGAAAGAGGACCACACCAGGTATATATTCAAAATATATGTATTTATTGCTAAACACACCCCTCTAGTCTCTTTATGAGGCTAGAGTTCGAAGTACATAAGTTATAAGTTAGTTATCTACAGTAATAGCACAAATACACGGTTGAGCCCTAGGGACGTACCAAACCATATACCAATAAAGTGGTATAAGAACCACGACTGAGCTAGACACAGGGCCTAGAGCCTGTAGAAGTGCTTGGACCACAAGGAACCACCCAAGGTAGTGACACAGGGGACCCACGGGGGACGCGTGCAGTGTATGAACACAGCCGCGAATCGCCGTTGACTTCTATGGGGAAAGTCGCGGTTGGAATTTAAAAGAAAAGGGACACTTAGAGGAGGACTTGGAGCAAACCCTTTGAGAACTAGGCTGTTCTAGTGTCAATACCCACGGGAGCACTGGAGTACTCGAGTTACCTCACCCAGGGGAGCCGGGTGCATAGGTGTCTTTCGGGGTCGGGTTTCGTCGTCGCTTTCAATGGCGATCTGCTGCAAAGTGCTGCTGGCGGCCAAGTCGAAAGTGTTCGGGTGGATCCAAAGGTGGATCGAAGATTTGAAGAACCTGAAAGCAGAGAGGACAGAGTCTGGGTCACTAGCCAGTGACCAGGAAGGCGATGAGCAGATGCCCACCGATGTCGAGTGCTTCAGGTAGGTTGACGGTTGTCTTGACTCTTCAGCCACGAGGTCCAGGAGGCGTCGACGATGACCAGGAGCTGGATTCGAGCTGTCCCACAACGTCTGTCGATTGCAGGGGTGTCGGCGACCGGATTGGACCCAACAAGCCTTGGCAACGGCAAGTCTTGTGGAAATGGAAGAAGGACGATGTTGCAGACCAGCAAGGTCTGTGGGACTTACCCAGCAAGGGTAAGTCAGGGCACGCCTGAAGCAACCAGGGAGCCCAAGCAGAAGAAGATTGGCCTTCGGGTGGGCCTACTAGCCAATGGACTAGCGACCGCAAAGGAGCCTCGAGTCGACGCACGTGGAGCTGGCTCACAGGACACTCGTGGAGTGGAGGCCAGTGATCTTCGGTGCAGTCGGTGCTGGAGGCTGGGGCTACTCGGAGCCCAAAGCACGACTTCGTGGAAGACCCAGAAGAGGATGCACTTGCAAATGCGATTGGTGTCCAGGGGTCACAGTTCCATGTTACCCACAACAGCTACGGGCGTCAGCTTTGCTGGGGACTCAGGGCAGCCTCGGGGAAGTCTGGAAATCCACCTCTGGTGATGCAAAGACTTCGGCGTCCGGCGGGAGCTTCAGCAATGCAGACTGGACAATTGCTTCTTTGGTGCCTGCCAAGCAGGGGAGTCACTCCTTGACCCCAAGGGAGATTCTTGAGTCCTTTAATCTTGAAGTAGAGCGTCGAAGGTCCAGGATTCTGTGTCAGAGTTTCGTCCAGGTTAATCTAAAGTCCTAAGGACTGGGGTCCCATACTTATACTAAGGTAGGGGTTGGACATACTCTGTGGACCCACCTATGGGAGGGTCAGGGCAGAGGGGTGGTTTCACCCCTTTCCCTTTGTCCAGTTTCGCGCCAGAGCAGGGGCTGGAAGCCCCTGAGCCGGTTTGAACTGGGGTATGCACAGGGACACCAAATGTGCCCCCAGTGCAGGACTTCAAAGCACCAGAGAGTGCTCCCGCCCAGCCCCAATACACACTATCCTGTGTGGGGAGGTGGTTACACCTCCCTGGGACAGGAAACCTATTGTCCAGGCCTCCCCTGCCGGAGTTTCGGTCAGCAGCAGGAGGCCAGACTCGTGTCTGTGGCAGCGGCATCCATTTTGTGATGCCAGGGCTCTGGAAAGTCAGTACCGGGTATACCGGTGTGTACATGTCTCTCCCTCTAGACGGGTGGAATGCTACCCCCGCCGCCAGAACTGGCGGGGGGTAGTATTCCAAGATGTTTGGACACCAAACACGACATGTTTCCGTGCAGCCATCCCAAAGTTAGCATTTAACGCGAGGTTATAATGCGCTTAAGAGTATATGGTCGGGCTGCACTACAAACAGCATCAGAGAAGGGTCTCCGAACGCTGCAGAGGGGCCCAGCTCATGCAGGGGCACCCTCTCACATAGGAACCACGCACTCTGCCTTCAGGATTGATAAGGCCTGCCATAGGAGTGACTTATAGGTTTATATGTGTGTATGTATGTAGTGATATAGGTAGCCTATATCACAGTAAGGGGTGCATGCACCACCTTACCCAGGCTGCAGTAGCAGGCCTGTGGCGTCATTTTGGATGGCCTTCCAGGGGTGGCACAATACATGCTGCAGCCCCTGGTAGGCCTCTGAGGTACATATGCCCTGGGTACATAGTATACCATATACTAGGGACTTATAAGGGCACTCCAGATTCCAATCAGAGATGTGCCTAAGGCACATGGAAACCATTTTAGAGAGGAAGCAGCTAGGCTGGGGTTCTGATTAGCAGGGCCCCAGCCAGACTAAAGTCGAAAAACAGTGAAGCATCAGCAAAAAGTGGGGGTACCCATGTGAAGCAGATCCTACTCTCCTACACTGTTTGTAAAGTGTCTGGGGTAATTGAAGCATCCTGTTTACCTGGGGTCAAGTCTGCACAAGTAGCTGAATTGGTTGCCTTAACAATGCATGCAAAAAGGGGAAAGATTGGAGAGTAACCATATTTACGGACAGCCAATATGGTTTCGGGATTGTGCACGACTTTGGCCAGCTTTGGACGCAAAGGGGAATTCTGACTTCTTCAGGATCTCCTATCAGAAACAGCAAAAATGTAAAAGATTTGTTGGAAGCATTACAATTGCCAAAAGAGATAGCAGTTGTAAAATGCGCTGCACATCAGTCAGGAAATGACTATGTGACTGCTAGCAATAATTATGCTGACCAAGTGGCCAAGTACTGTGCTAAAAATGCAGTACCCATAAACAGAAAAATTGAAACGGGTGAAACCAGATGCCAACTTATGTACTTCTCAGTACCAGAAACATGGGATGAGATTAGGCAATTGCAGGAAGAAGTTGAGGAAAAGGAAAAAGAAATCTGGATAAAGGCAGCCTGTACAAAGAGACCACATGATGAGGTATGGGTGTATTTAGATGGAAGACCAGTCATGCCAGATTGTTTGCTTTCAAAAATGGCGAGAGTATATCATGGAGCAACACACATAGGGAGAGATTCAATGATCAGGCTATTCAGACAGAGTTGGTATAATCCGAAGTTCAGGGTAATCGCAGAGAGCCTTTGCCAGAGATGCTTAACCTGTCAACAGCAGAACCTAGGTAGAAAGACAGTGGTAAGCTGGGGAAAGATCGGAAAGGCAGAAGGACCCTTCACCAGATTACAGTTAGATTTTATTGAATTACCCCCATGCAATGGACTGAAATACGTACTTGTCATAGTGTGCCTTTTCTCAAGATGGGTGGAAGCCTATCCTACTAGAAGAAATGACAGTCTTACAGTTGCAAAATTGTTGTTGAGGGAGTTAGTGCCGCGATTTGGTTTTCCGGTCACTTTGCAATCAGATAGAGGCCCTCATTTTAATAATGAAATAATTTGATTAATCTGTGCTGCGTTTAACGTTGAACAAAAACTGCACTTTGCTTATCGTCCAGAGGCTTCTGGAGTCGTTGAGCAAATGAATGGCACAATCAAGTCAAGATTGGGAAAGGTGTGTGCATCCACAAAGCTGAAATGGCCAGATGCATTACCTCTTGTATTGATGGGTCTCAGAAGCATTCCAGACAGAAAAACAGGAATGAGCCCACATGAGGTTCTCATGGGAAGAGCCATGAGACAGGTATTTATTCCTGGAAATAAACTAATGAGTATAACTGATGATCTGGTATTGGACTATTGCAAAGGATTGGCTGAAATGATGCGTTCGATCTCTCACCAGGTTGGAGAAGACGCAGTTGAAAGACAGCCAGACCAAGCGCATGATTTGAATCCTGGAGATTGGGTGCTAGTGAAGAAACACGCAAGGAAATCGTGTCTAGCACCAAGGTGGGACGGGCCACGGCAAGTCATACTAGTCACTACCACCGCAGTGAAGTGTGCAGGTCTGCCCAATTGGATTCATGCCAGCCATACCAGAAGAGTTCCGAGCCCATCAGATCAACAAGAACCACCACTGAGCAGGCTGAAGCGTCAGGAGTTGTAAACTGTGAAATTGAAGAATCTAGAGTGATAGATTCTGAAAGACAACCATATGACGAACAGCCCGAGATAAGTCAGGAAGATTGGATACCAGTGATTGAAATAATTGATGATGCTATTGAAACCAGAAGAAGAACAGAACTGAAAAGACAGGAAAGTAGTCAGGAAAAGACAGGGGAAGAAGAACACACTCAGGTGAAAATAGAAAGAGACACAAACAAACCTGAGGAGGGAAAAATAGAAGAACACGTTCAGGCGGAAGAAGAAAGGTTTGAAGTAAGACCTGAACAGGGTCAGATAGAATTAGAAGAACAAGCTCAGGAAGAAGTAGAACAAAATACGGTGGAACCTGAGCAGGAGGAAGCAAAAGAAGGTACAAGCACAGAAAACAGAGAAACAGAAAAGATTGTGCCTAAAATAAATGAAATAAGAAGAATTTTACAAAGAGACAAGGAAGGTGAAAACGCAGTAAAAATCAAAAGAGTCAGGAGAGGAGACAATTGGCCAACTGGAGTAAAGAAACTGAAATATCATTTGAGAAAATCTGAAAAGAGACCAGAACAAGTGAACGAAGTCACTAGTCAAACAAGACCTAAACAAACCTTGGCAAAAATAACTCGAAGAAGTCCAAGACTGAGAAACTTAAATAGAAGATATAAGGCTCCTGAATGGACTTACTTCATACTCGAAGAGTTTGAATCATTAGATCTAACTGATGATACAGAAGAAATTAATATTGTCCAGATTGATGAAAGCAAATTGAGGCCTCCTTAAAACGAAAAGAAAATTCAAACTGTCAAAGAAAAGATAAGAGAAAAGAAATTTACTCAGAATTAAAATGACAGAAACCGAAGTTATCGGGAAACCAAAGTGTGGACTAAAAAGAAAGTGTTTTAGATTTTGTTTTTGTAGTATTTTATTAGCAACATTAGGATGGCTATTCTTAACAGTAGGAGTACCTTTAATAATGAAAACAAGTGACAAGAATAACACAGATACTAATGTTAAGGTGGATAGAATAAGAGAAACTGAAATAGAAATAGGGGTGGAAGATGAGGCAAACTATCATAATGAATCAGACTATAATACATCCTCTAATGTGTTTATTAAGTTATTTCAATATGTTAGTACTATGGAAATTAATAACTGCTACATGTGTATGAAGTTACCCTCATCAGTATCAGAAGGAATGACGTATCACCATATACCTTTAACTTATGGTGTGTCATGTAGTATTTTGTCAAGTTTATTTTATGCTACAGGGAAACTTCAATATTTTTATTCAGATATAGATGTAGTATTTTCTGAATTACCTATTAGAAAGAATATGAATCCAGTAGCTAGTAGTAAAAATGCACAGTTTATCGGTGAATTTTTCATAACGATGAGTTCAATAGATTTAGTTCAGGCACATAAAGATAATCTAACATGTACATTAAGAAAAGAAGAAAAAGATTTTTTGAATTTAGTAGAAGAAAGGAGACAGGATTTGATGAGGAAGGCAATTACACAGAAAACCCATGTACCTCCATGGGTCGGGAAGGAGGGAATCTATGCAAGTGGCAAGGCTCATGCTGCGATGTCCCTGGACTTTGTGAAAAGGGGAAAATTCTGCCTCCATAGATGAAAGACAGATTATAACAATAATTACATTGGTTCCAGTGAGTGTGAACATAACTTCCTAATTTTAGGAGGTTGGGGACTAAAAGGGGGAACTGATCCTGTGTTTCCAGGAGTTTATTATGTTTGTGGGAGCAATGCCTATTATAGGTTACCTGCAAGATGGTACGGGAGCTGCTACTTTGGAAAAGTGTTTCCAAAAATTTATCATGTAGATAAAATCAGTGGAACCAATGGAAATTCTAATGGACTAACACGTAGAAGAAGAGCTAGTTTTTCTGAAATTGTAGGAGACATCTTTAGTGCATTGATACCCTCAGTTGGAGTCATTCTGAATTCACAGAAAATTTGTAAGTTATCAACCATAGTTGATCGTCTTTCTACAGACACTGCAGGAGGATTTCTAATGATGAACACAGAGATGGTTGCAATTAGATCAATGGTTTTACAGAACCATCTTGCTCTTGATATATTGTTAGCGAAAGAAGGTGGAGTCTGTGGCACGTTGAAAATTCAACACTGCTGCACTTATATTGCGGACAAGAGCAGAGAAATTAAAGGATATATTGAAAACATTACAAGAATGCATAAAGACTTGACCCAACTGGAGGTTGACAGTGTATGGGGAAGACTAACTAAAAGTATAACATTAATAGGGAAATGGTTTACTAACTTTGGGAAAGGTTTCTTAGGCCAAATAATAATACCATTAGTCATGATAATAACGGTAGTAATGTTAATAATAATTACATACAGGTGTTGTAGAAAAGGTACGAAAGAAAAAGTACACTTGGAAAGAAAAGGAAAGGGACAGACACGAAAGAGAAAATATGATGAAATAGGTTTGGAAGAAATGAAAGGCAGGTTATATAAGAAGATGCAAGATTTAGAAGGAAACGAAATTATTGATGAAAATTTGAGAGGAGAAATAGAGATAACTGAGAAGTGTTAAAGTTGGTATCTGGGATGGATGGGTAATTTTGTGATGGCTTAATATGCCATCAGAGAGGGGATTGATGGAGCAAGGACTCGTAAATGAGACTTGCTCGGAAGCAATACTCTCGTTTAACTCACTAACGAATTATTAACAACGTGTTTTGTGATTAATAATACGCATTTCCTTTACACGCGGGAGAAAATGAAGCTTGCCTATGTGGTTACTAACTGCAAAAACATGAACGAAGGACTAAGATGCATTCTAACACGGGATCTTTACTGCGCATGCGTCTACTGCATCTACGTAGTATGACGTACTATCGCTTGGAGGGAAATTCTGGCGCCTGCGCAAAGAATCATAAAATGGCCGCTTGAAAAGCTCACATGCATGGCACCTGCTTAGCTGAAATAGAATATAAGTTTTATACTAACGCAAATGCAGAAAGGGAAATAACAAATGGAGCGGGTTAGAGTAGAGGTTGGTGGTATACAGTGAAATCATTTATTTTTGAGAATAACATTTTTCCTTTCCACTTTATTATTAGTGCGTATTTGGGCCTGTCAAACTTGTCTGAGTTGAGCAGACTGACGTTGCGCAACGCATGCGCCCTGGCGAGAAAGTACGAAAGATGACTAAGGATTTGTCACACGTCCAAGGCCAGCGAAGATGTGCCCTGGGAACATGAGGGTGAAGAGTTTATATGAAGGAACTTTATTCAAGAGATCGCAACATTTGTATTAATAAAGTTTGAAGATGTATGGGAAAGGAAGTCGGTAATAAAGTTTGAGGGGACGAGTTTTGAAACAATGGTTTAAAGAAATAAGTGAAATGTAAGCATGGTGTGATGATCATCCCCCCTGGCCTGTCCAATCAGAGTTAGTATTTTGTAAAATTGAAACATTAATGGGTGGTGCATGGATATGAAAAGGTATAATTGAGGTAGTTTCAGTTAGTTAGAGAGAACAGGTCGCGAAAGAAGTTTTTGGAGGAGCGCGATGCTGGGAGTGACTTTTTGGCGGAAGCATTTCAGAGCTTGGGATGCTGTCGGTGTTGGGGTGGTGCTGAGGCAGTGAGATGCTGATGAAGAAAATCGAATGCAGAACCATCTACTTAATTTAATTGGGTTAGAAAGAAGATCGCGGAAGAACCACGAGGAGGAAGAGAGTGTCAGAGAGGGGTGCGACGCAGTCGTTGGTATTTAGAGAGGTGAAGTATCCTGTCCTAATTCCTGTCCTGAAGTCTTTGTCTCCTGATCTATCCCGGGGGACCCTTACCAGCCCTTTGGCCAGAGGGTTTGGTCTTCACACCATTCTTGGTAAAAATAATTATATTGTATATGAATAGATGTTCTTTTCTCTCTGTCCTCTTCTTTCTGAGCATAGTTGTTGTGTGGATCTGAATTATTATATCTATTGAATGAATTGACACTCTTGCGAATGAGGGTGTTTGTACTGAAACGTTTGAGATGGTTCACAAACAACTAATTTAGATAAAGATTTTAAAACTTCCTGAGTCTGTGATTATTTCATTTTAATCGAGAAATGTTTGATAAAGTTATGTTAATTATCACCATAAACTAGTTCCACCTAATGGTCCATTGACCAGAGGAAAGAACTATTTGATCAGTGAAAGGTTTAGTTGGAGAAGAAATAACTAGATCTTAAGGTATGAGAATCATCATAAACTAAAAGTTCCGGCGGTCTACTTGGTGTTTAGTAGAAGCGAGTTGTATGGGCCCAGGTGAGTATATGGTAGTGGAGTATCTGCTGCTAGTACACCGCTGGATCACCATCAAACCTGCCCAGGGTTTATTTTTAATTGATACTTTTCTGTCTTTAATGGGCTTTTTGTAGAGAGCCCTACACTGCACGATTACCTCCCTGCTGTGCGTGTTTTTTACTGAAAGCAACATGCAACTGTCGATGTGAATAAGAGAACAAAGAATCAAACCAACTTGGGGTGCATTTAGAAGTGCTTTGCCTTGATTTGATAAGGGAGCTCCTAATCAAACAATTTAGCTCAGTAGAGCTTTGAACAACCTCCTCACAGCACACCTCAGGGGAGAGATGATTACGAAGAGTCAAGATGGTTACTCGCAGGGCTATTGAAAAAAGCATAGGGGTATGGAAGTTTCCACACTAAATGAAAGCCAATATCTTTGACTGCTAAGCGTATATTAGCATTGGGAATAAGGTGGCCAGTCTCAACTGGAAACACAAAGGCTACAGTGAGGGGGTTACGGTCCACATAAATTTTATCCAGAACCTTGAAATGAAAATAAAATTTGTAAAGAGTGACAATCACCCGGGGGTATCTAGGCGCTAACCTTCCCACTTGAAGAGTGACCATGCATACTCCCTGACATAAAAATGTATTCTATGGTCGAGTGGCAGCCAGACCCAAAGAAAGTTGTTATGGAATTGGCAACAAGCACCTCAATTTCAAGCACATTAATAGGGTCTTGCTCGATAGTAAAACTATAGAGCTGAGCTGCCCGGGCATCGGTTTCGGTAACTGCAATATCAAAGTCTGTCCACACATCCCTGTTAGTAAATGTAATAGTATTCCTAAGTAATTTAGCATTAAAAACACTGCAGACAATCAAAGTGTTATGTTATGTTATATGCTATGTTATGTTGATTTTTATCACACAATTTATCATCCATGAGGGTATCCAGGCACAGGAGCAGAAACGTAGGCCGGGCGGAGCTCCTAGTTGAACAGCCAGGTCTTCAGTTTCTTGCGGAAGTTGAGTAGCAAAGAAGGTGGCCTGATGTGTTGATGAAGTTCATTCCAGGTCTTGGCAGCAATGAAGTGGAAGAGACCCCACCTGATTCGCTTCCGCGGGTGCGGAGGACCTGTGCGAGGGTGAGAAAGGTTGATAGTAGCTGTCTGGATGGATGGTAGAGTTGAAGTTGGTCATTGAGGTATGCAGTTTGAATTGGCAATGTTTCTTAATGGGTAGCCTGTGTAGCTCAGAGAGGTAGGGAGTGATGTGAGTGCTACTGGGGACATCGAGAATGACTCTGGCTGCAGTATTTTGAAGGGTCTGGAGTCTTTGCCTAAGAGGTTGAAGATGCCAAGGTAGAGCGTGTTGCTGTAGTGAAGTCTGCTGGTTATGAGGGCCTGGGTGACCGTACGTCTCGTGTGCGGGGAGCCATTTGAAAATCTTATGAAGCATTCTGAGAATGAGGCAGCAGGATGCTGTCACAGCATTAACCTGTTTATTCATCATGAGTTTATTGTCTAGGATGATGCTGAATTTTCTGGCATGGTCTGTGGGGGTGGGCATGAGTCTTAGTTCGGATGGCCAACAGGAGGAGTCCCATGGGGAGCTCTTGTTTCAGAAGATCAGGATCTCTATTTTGTCCGTATTGAGTTTTAGGCAATTCTCCCTCATCCAGTTGGCCACGTTGGCCAAGAAGGAGGAGAAATTAGTTTGTGGTGGTGTTCTAGCCTGTGAGGGAGAGGATGAGCTGTGTGTTGTCAGCATAGGAGACTTTGTTGATGCAGTGGGTTCTTATGATGCGGGTTAGGGGTGCCATATCAACGTTGAAAAGGGTTGGGCTGAGGGAAGATCCCTGGGGGATGCCACATATGAGTTTCATGGGTTTGAAGGTTTTATGGGAGTTGTCTGACTCATTGAGTTCTGTTGGAGATGAAGGATGCGTTCCACCTCCAGACGGGCCCTTGAAATCCTGAGTCCATGAGTCTAGCGATGATGGTGCCAAGTGATACGGTGTTGAAGGCTGGTGAGAGGTCGAGGGGGATGAGTGGTTTCACCTGTGTCCATGATGAACCAGATGTTGTCTGCTGCAGCCAGCAGGATAGTTTCCATGTTGTGGTTACTGCTGAACCCTGACTGGGTGAAATTCACAAAGTGGTGCTGTTCTAAATGGGAGAAGAGTTGCCTGTTGATTTATTTCTCCAAGACCTTGGACCTGAATGAAAGGAGCGAGATGGGTCTGTAGTTGCTGAGTTCTTTCAGGTTTGCTGAGGGTTTCTTCAGGAGAGCTGTGACTTCTGTGTGTTTCCAGCTGTCTGGGAACATCCCTCTAAGGATGGAGGAGCTGATGATGGTGGTGAGGTTGGTGCTGATCAGTGTTCTTTCCAGGTAAATGTGGCGAGGTCAGGAGTCTGTGGGGAACAATGAATGGATGTTTTTCATAATGACGGCGGTGTCTTCTGAGGTGCGGGGTCTCCAGTTGATTAGGTGATGGGTGTTCTTGGTGGTGGTGGGTGGTTATATGAGGAAGTCTTTTGCAGTAGTTTGGGGTGCAAAGTTGGTTTAGATCTTGAGTCTTTTGTGTTGGAAGAAGTCAGAGAGGTCATTGCAGAGGTATCTGAGGGGGTAATGGTGTTGGTGGCTGCTGCTGGACTGGTGAAATCTCTGAGGATGTTAAAAAGCTCTTTGCCGGAGTTGGAGCAGGATTCTTGAGTCGGTACGAGGGCTGATTTCCTGGCTTCTTTGATCCGTGAAGTATATCTTCTGAGTGCAGATTTGTAGACATGTCTAGAAGTGTTATCTCAGCTGGTTCTCCATCTTCTTACTAGTTGTTTGCAGTAGCGCTTGGAGTTTCTTAGATCTTCGGTGTACGAGCATGCGTGAGCATTAGTTCTTTGCCTAATTTTCTTCAGGGAGCCAATGTTTTGGTGCAGTGAGATCCAGTTGTTGACTGTGGTTAGATTGTTCTGTAGGTCACCGGTGAAGATAGGCTGATTGCATCTGAGGGTGTGGATCCGGTCCGCCTCTGCTATGTTGTTCCAGTTTCGTCTGATGTTGATGGCTGGCTTTGGTTTGCTGGAGTGGGATGCAATAATATGGACATGTACGATGGAGTGGTCTATCCACGTGAGCGTGGTGAGGTGGCTGAAGGTGATCTTGCTGGCTGTGAAGACAGGGTTGAGGGTGTACCTTCCATTGCGAGTCCGGGCTCGGATGAGCTGTGTGAGTCTGATGTTGTCGAAGCTCTCTAAAAGGGCGGTGGTATAGTGGTCTGTTAGGTTGTCGAGATGGGGTTGAGGACGCTGAGTAGTAAGAAATCATTGGATCTGATAGTGGTGGAAATGATGAAGTTAGGTAGGAGGTTATTGAAGGTGGTGCGTTGTCTTGAAGGTCTTTAAGCGAGGGTGCCTATGATGGTGGTGGTGTGGCTGATTTTTAGTCAGAAGTGCGTGTGTTCCATGAACACAGTGGGTTCATCTGTTGAAATATTGCAGGTGAT
Source organism: Calotriton arnoldi (assembly GCA_963921515.1). Lineage (NCBI taxonomy): Eukaryota > Metazoa > Chordata > Amphibia > Caudata > Salamandridae > Calotriton > Calotriton arnoldi. Next base: position 2,273,842 of record CAWUFW010002252.1, read on the forward strand.
GATGTCTTTGTGGATGATTGTGAGACTTACTTTGAGTTTGAGGTGCCTGTCTCGTTGGATGATCTTGTAGCCAGGAGGGATGGCCTCTGTGATGGCAGCAGTGGATGGTGGGATGTGCCAGGTTTTGGTGAGAAATAGGATGTCTAGGGAGTGTGTGTCAATGACGTCCCAGAACTTAGTGGCATGTTTGCAGAGAGATCTGTATTTTTTTTAAATACTTTGTGTGTTGCACTATTTCTGCAGTCCTCGCCTGTTAGAGTTAGACCACCATTTTTATTTCTGTCTTAGCCTTTGTGGGATGGTGGCTATAAAACTGAAAGGCTGGTGCAATCACGCTCAGTGGGCACGCCAAAGGCATGCCTAAGACAAACCCATCTGGCCCATCTGTGCACCGACTGTGCACATCGTCAGGCATGCTGCTGGTGTCACTTCTGAGGCACATGAGGCCACTAGGTGTTCAACAGATACCACAATAAGTTATGCAAGAGATCAACTTCTACTAATTGGTAAGCAGCCTCATATATTCCAACTCCCCATTACAGCAGAAATAGAGCCAAAGCCATGGTGTCACTGTGATTCAACTGTTGTTAGAACGCCCGCTATTTTGAATTGTGGGCTACTTAATGCTAGATCCCTAGTGAAGCACTCAGATGAAATTAACCTGATTTTAGAGTCTGGAACTTGGGACGCTCTTTTCATTACAGAATCCTGGACTAACACTGATTCAGCAGTATATCTAGATAAGGCATGGGCCGTGGGATTTAAGGCCCGCCACAAACCCCGGCTAAATAAGATATATATATATTATAATATACATATCGTCTAGAATATATAATGAAAAGTGGAAATTCTCCACTCTCTCAATTCATGATTCTGAAGGCATAAAAGTGTTGGAATTTTCTATGAATCTGGCAGGGCAATTTCTTTTCGGGGACTTTATGGTATAGGCCCCCAGGCTCCTCAAATTCACTTCTCCAGTGACTTATAGAAGCCTTATCTAATATGGCTTTTGCCCACTTTAACTTTTTCATCTTACAGGATTTTCATCTATGGGTAGAGGGGGATTCTCTCCCCCTTTCAAAGAACTGCTGAGCTCATGTGAAATTGTTGGTCTTCAACAATTGGTGCATGGTCCCACCCATCAAGGGGCCATACATTAGATCTTATTTTCGCCCCAGATGGTCTGATCTCTGTGAATGAGATCATTCTCCTTTGCTGCAGTGACCATGTCTTAATATCCTTTCACTTACATAGCCAGGAATTGCAACCCCTAAGATGGCTACAGTCTCTGGAAGGAAGGGCATGGCATAAACCTATTAGGCCTTTTTATGGGCCTGTTTTTGACCTCTCTAACTCTATTGATCCTAAGAACTCAGTAGAAACTAACTGTATAATCTTTGAGACACAAATTACAGCAACTTTAGATAAAGTGACCCCCTCACTAATTTAAAACTCCGCCACTGACCATCTGCCCCATGGTACAGCAAGTCACTAAAAGCAGCAAAATTAGTGTGTAGGCAACTGGAAAGGAAATGGTGTCAGCATTATACAGAAGAAGACAAGCAATACCTAAAGACTGCATTAAATGTTTATAAAAAGGAGGTTCGCAAGGCAAAGGCTGACTTTTACATGAACTCTATTTTAGCTGCTCTTAAGTAGTGCAAAAAAGGTCTTTGACATTTTTTGTGACTTATCTAACCCTCAATGTTTAAAACAAGAAATAATACTCTCACCGAATCTGCGCGATGATTTGGCGGTCTTTTTTGAAAATAAGATTAGCAATATTCTAGAGGATATTTGAGGCTCTACTGATGAGAAGCATTTATTTTCCACTGGAAGTACTGCTATGGTTGTTGGTTCCTTGCCCAACACAGATGCTTCTTAGATGTTCAGTTTTAAGAATTTTGATAGACAGGACCTCTCGGAAAACACTAATTGCAGGATTTAATTTTGTTAACCAATCTTTGCAGAAAGCTTTCACACTATTGCTATGTCCACTTTGTTGGGATCTCCTTTTGACCCTCTCCCCCTCAGACAGTGGAAACAATTGGCAGATGAGTTAATGCCACCAGTGCTGCAACATTGTAACCAATGCTTGAAATATGGCTTGGTACCTCAAAGTTGAAAGAAGGCTATAATTACACCTTTTTTGAAAAAGCCTTCAGCAGACCCAGTGGTTTTGGGTAACTATAGGCCTATTTCTCTCCTCCCCTTCCTGGTGAAAATACTGGAAAGCCATGTCAGTATGTTTTTGTATCAATATCTGGAGTCTCACTCCCTGTAAGAGGAGGAACAATCTGGCTTTAGACCTGGTCATAGCACAGGAACGGCTCTAGTGACTGCTATGGATGAAATTCGAATGAGGGTAGATAGTGGCTGTGCTGACCTTGCTTGATTTGTCGGCCACCTTCGATATGGTCAACCACCACATCCTGTTAGCAAGACTAGCGTCTTTGGGAGTTGGTGGTACCATTCTGAAGTGGATGGAATCTTATCCTCAAGATCACTGCCAGGCTGTGGCTTTATCCCCCTACTGCTCGGACTTTAGATGCATCCCAAATGGAGTGCCACAGGCTATGCACTTAGTCCGGTGCTGTTTAATGTCTATACAAAGCCATTAATCTCTCTAATAAAAGCACACAATATCACTTTAGTTAATTATATGGGTGTCACACAGCTGGTCCTGTCACATAACAGTAGTCAGCAGGATACTGTAGAAATTTTTCAGACCTGTTTAGTAGCTACGTAAAATGGATACATGTAAATTCCCTTAAACTAAAAACAGAATTCCTCTGCTGCTCGGTGAACAAAATTCCGATGTCACTACTCCCATATTTTAGGCCGTTACCTACAGAGACTGAGCTTCTCAGATACAGTACATATCTTGGAGTCCCTTTTGATGCACAACTTTCCTTAGAGAAGCATGTTAATAAAGTGGCTGGTGTTTGCTTTGCATTGCTTTATGCCCTTAGAAAGCTGTTTTCTGCACTACCTGCACATGTTAATCCCTTAATATGTAGTGTTATACTTAGAAGATTGATTATTGTAAGGTCCTCCTCCTTGGAGCCCCTGACTACCTGGTTAAGAGACTGCAAACAGTCCAGGTAGCTGTAGACAAATTGACACTTAATAGATCCCAAAGTTCTTTGCATCCAATGCCCTTAGGGAACTTCGTTGGCTTCCAGTGGAGGAGAGGATCCAACAAGTCTATGTGTATCGTGCTTAAGGGCCTCCAAAATAAGGGCCCGGCACTGCTGCAATTCAGACTGAAAAGATATGCTCCGAGGAGGTCTCTATGCTCAGCTACTGCTAATCTCATCCAGGAACATAGGTTCCGCAAGGTCCAACAAGGTGGATGAACCTTTTCAGTTAAGGCTGCTCAGTTATGGAACAGGTTGCCGCCTACTCTCAGATTGCTTGCGGACCTGTTGAAATTTAGAAAAGCCTTTAAGACCTGGTTATTCCCTTAGTAATGGATGCCTGCACTGGTGATCAATCTCTTCCATTATCTTTATTCTAGATAATTAAAGCTCTCAGTGCCAGGATGCCAGTCTGGTCACAGTGCGCTCTACAAATGCGATAACTAATAATTATAATGTGGTGTTGAGGAGCATGCATGCTACGAATGGTGAAGTGTGTGTATTGGGTGGTATTAGAGTGATGCTGCAAGAGAAGCAGCAGTCAGCAGATGAGATAGTTCCTACCCTGGAGTAAGGTGTGGAGGAGGGGCAGCAGTAATGTCAGTGCCCGATGTTGACTGCTTGTAAGTCAGAGGAAGTGTAGCAGTGGCAGACAGATGGACCAGTGTCTGTTGTGCAGGGCGCAGTCCAGGCGCAGATGGGCTTGCCTTTTGTGCACCTTCAGCATGCCAGTGGTATGCCCGCTGCCCGGCGCCATTATGGTGGGGGCAGGGCCAGAGAGGAGAAGAAATCTGAAGGTGGGAGAAGGCACGAGGAAGATGCTAAAGAAACAGGTAAGGAGAGGGGGGAGGAGGGAGGCAGGAAAGCATGGGAGAGGCAGGTGGGGAAAGTCCCTGGAGTGAGGGGAGAAGCAGGGGAGAATGGAAGAGAAAAGCAGTCAAAGAAATTAGTCAAGGCAACAAAATTGGTACACAAATGAGGCAGAGCAGAAAAACGGGCACAAAGAGACAAGATGGGCACAAATGATGACAAAAAGCAGAAAAACGGGCACAAAAGACTGGGCAGAGCAACGACATGGGAACAAAAGGCAAAGCACAGAACAGGCACAATAACGGGGAGAACAAGCAAGAGCAGAAGAAGTGTGAGCAAGAGTGTGAAAAGAGTGAGTTAGAGCAAGAGGATAGCAGATGGAGAAGGAGAGAGGAGGTGTGCAGCCAGGCAGGGCCTCGAGGCAGACAGCCAGGTCTGAAAGGGCCTTAAACTGGTCGAGGACTAGTCCAAGGTAATTGGGAGCTGGGGCCTAGACATAGCGCTTACTTTTAGAACCCAAACTGAAAACAAAATTAAACAGATTAATATAATTGTGATTAACAGACTAACTGTTTCCAATTAACAGAGAACGTTTGAATCCCCATATGGCTTTCATTAATTTCACTGGTTTGGGCACCTAGAGATAACTTGAACCATGTGTAAAACACCCTTCCTTTGCTCTACCTGCCCTAGAGGGTACTGCCAGTTTGGAATAACACAGATACTCATCAAAGAACAACTCAGTGGAGGCCCATGTCTCTTAAAACAAAAAAAGTCAAAACATTTAAAAAATGAAGATTTATCTGCTAAATTAATCTTAGAGTTAATTTCTGATATGTTTCCAGCTGGCTAGTTTCAGTGTTTCATTAGCAGCAATGAGGTCATGGTACCGTGTGGCACAGGTTGGCAAAGGGGTTGAATGATATGTCAATCCAATTGCTCAAGGCCCTCTATTGTGAAGTACATATGGCATCTAATGTGAAGCGGAAACCCACCACAAAGTATAAGGGACTTGCGAAACAGCAGGCAGTACTGTAGGTTATGGCAAGGGCTTTGGTGGCTGATAAAGGTATCACGAAGGTAGGCCCTTGATTGGGCTGGTCGCCAGATGTGAATTGTGAGCCAGCAACAGCAGATTCCTAACAAATAACGGGGTCTTGAAATTCACAATTATACAATCGCCCTCATAACATTTTCTGTAGTGGCCGATCACTATTATATAATTGCCCCAAAACATTTTTTGGAGTGGCAGATCCAGGTCACCCTTCTAACCATTAAATTCTGATCACAGCTAGCAACATTAAAATGCAGATGCTTAGAAAGCCAATATACCACTTTGTTTTTCAACTAAAAAGTTGTCTCACTAGTAGTTACATCAGGTACATTTCCAAGTATGAGGACATAATGACATGCGGCTGGCAGTCGGCTCAATGTCGGTGGTTTGTTACGGACCCTAGAGGTCAAATTCCAGGATCTGAGAGATAATTCAAAGGGTTGAATGACGGAAAGCCCTCAAACAAATACAACACATGCCTTTACAGCGCGGTCTTTACCATGACCACGTCTTTACCACGCATACCTTTACAATGCATGCCTTTACCATGCAAATGCCCTTAAAACGCATGACTCTACAACAAACATGTAAGTATTTAAGAGATCAGTATTATGCCTTTATATGTATGTGTGAGTGTATATATATATATATATATATATATATATTCACTGAAAAAACCATAGGTTTCAGGGACGTTATAGTTAGAAATTAGCATTTAAAAAACCTTAGAAATTGACTGAAAAAACCACAGGTTTCAGGGACGTTATAGTTAGTTGGACATTTCACTCGTACAAAACCAGAGAAATTCGGCCGTTATAGTTAGTTCAGCTAACTATAACTCGCGCCCCGCAATGCACTGCTGATGACGTCACATATTACATCATTCATGGCATGGTCAGTGACATCACTGATGACATCACTGATGACATCTCAAATAACATCACTGATGACATCACTGATGACATCATCCAGTGACTGTGTTTCTGTAAAGTTTAAATATGTTATATATATATATATATATATATATATATATATATATATAGGCCAAGGTGTATTGAAGAATGAGTGGGTGTATAAGTGTCTGAATGGATGATTTAGTAGGTGCATGACTGACTGTATAAGTGAGTGATTAAATGTGTCTTACTGAATGCATGGGTTAGTGATTGATACAGACATTCACATAGTTTAGTTTGTCAGTTGGTGTCTAAGTGGTTGCATGGGTTGGTGAGTAGCTAAATGAGGGTCTATATGGGTTATTGATTGGTTGTCTGAGTATCTGTAAGGGTGCCTGACTGTGTGGGTGGGTGGGGGGTGTGACTTTGTGCATAGATGTGTGAGTGATTCACTGGGTGAGTGGGTTCAAGAGTGCATCTGTGAAGGGCTGTATGGGTAGGTGAGTGTGTGTATGGGTGTGTTGGTGAGTGAATGGATGCCTCCATGGTACATATGTGAGTAACTGCATATGTGAAAGGCAGTATATGTGAGTGTTGGAGTATATAAATGACTATATGTGAGAGTGAGTGATTGTGAGAGTGGCTGTATGGATGAGTGTGTGCTTGTATTAGTTATTGTATAAGAGTGTAAGTATGTGTTAGTATATGTTTGAATAAGCGAGGTGTTGTGTGTATAACTGTATAGGTGAGTAAATGGGACTGTGATTGATTCTTTGCATGACTGACTAGGTGTGTGAGTAACTCTATGGATGAGTGGCGGTGTGTGAGTGTCTCTATAGATATGTGAGTGCATATGATAGTGCCGTATTGACGGTTGACTGCATGTATGAGTGACTGTATGGGTGAATGAGTGGATGTGTGTTTAAACCTAGGAATTAGTGAGTGGGTATGTACTAACTGGTATTGGTGTGTCTATGGTTTCGAAAATGGTAGTCTGTATTTTAGAGTGGGTGTATCAAAGGTTATATTAGAGTATGAGGAGGTGCATTAGATCATCACATGGATGATGTCATCAGTGATGTTATTTGAGATGTCATCAGTGATGTCATCAGTGATGTCACTGACCATGCCATGAATGATGTAATATGTGACGTCATCAGCAGTGCATTGCGGGGGCGCGAGTTATAGTTAGCTGAACTAACTATAGCGGCCGAATTTCTCTGGTTTTGTACGAGTGAAATGTCCAACTAACTATAATGTCCCTGAAAAGTGTGGTTTTTTCAGTGAATTTCTAAGGTTTTTTAAATGCTAATTTCTAACTATAACGTCCCTGAAACCTATGGTTTTTTCAGTGAATTTCAAAGGTTTTTTAAATGCTAATTTCTAACTATGCCTACAAAGGTAGGACATGTGCAGAAAGAGGAAGAAAGGCGCAGAAAGAAGCAAGAGAAGTGCAGAAAGAGGCAACAGAAGTCCAGAAAGACGAAGGAAGGTGCAGAAAGAAGCAAGAGATGTGCAGAAAGAACCAACAGAGGAGCAGAAAGAGTCTGTTGCAAAGTCATCCTGTGCCCCCAACTTTTTGCTGACGGCTACTGGTGGTAACTGACTTTGACTAACCAGGCCCGGAGCTAGTGCTATGGTGAAAGACACTTAAAATACAGTGAAAACACCTACATACACTAGGGTACACTATGGGTTGGGGTACCCCTGTGATTGGCATGACCTCCCCTGTATGGCCCTAGTACATAATAGGGCATGGGGATTAAAACTACCTCTAACTAAGAGGTGCAGAAGGAGGCAAGAGAAGTACAGAAAGAAGCAACACAGGTGCCGAAAGAGGCAAGAGAGGTGCAGAAAAAAGCAAGTGAAGTAAAGAAAGAGGCAAGTGAGGTGCAGAAAGAAGCAAGAGCAGTAAGAACCAACAGAGGTGTAAAAAGAGGCAAAAGGGGTGCAGAAAGGGGTAGGAGAGGTGCACAAAGAGGCAAGAGAGGTACAGAAAGAGGCAGGAGGGGTGCAGAAAGAAGGAAGAGAAGTGCAGAAAGAGGCAAGAGAATTGCTGAAAGAAGCAACAGAGGTGTAGAAAGAAGCAAGAGAAGTACAGAAAGAGGCAGGTAAGGTGCAGATAGAAGCAAGAGCAGTGCAGAAAGAACCAACAGAGGTGCAGAAAGAGGGAAGAGGGGTGGAGAGAGAGGCAAGAGGGGTGCAGAAAAAGGTAGGATGGGTGCACAAAGAGGCAAGAGAGGTACAGAAAAAGGCAAGAGGGGTGCAGAAAGAAGGAAGAGAAGTGCAGAAAAAGCCAAGAAAAGTGCAGAAAGAGGCAAAAGAGGTACATAAAGAGACAACAGGGGTGCAGAAAGAAGCAAGACAGGTGCAGAAAGGAGCAAGTGAGGTGCAGAAAGAGCCAACAGAGGTGCAAAAAGAGGCAAGAGAGGTGCAGAAACAGGCAAGAGAAGTGCACAAAGAGGCAAGAGAATTGCTGAAAGAAGCAACAGAGGTGTAGAAAGAAGCAAGAAAAGTACAGAAAGAGGCAAGTGAGATGCAAAAACAGGCAGGAAAGGTACAGAAAGAGGGAAGACGAGTGCAGAAAGAGACAACAGGGGTGCAGAAAGAAGCAAATGAGGTGCAGACAGAGGCAACAGACATGCAGAAAGAGGGAAGAGAGGTGCAGAAAAAGCCAAGAAAAGTGCAGAAAGAGGCACAAGAGGTACATAAAGAGACAACAGGGGTGCAGAAAGAAGCAAGACAGGTGCAGAATGAAGCATGGAAAGTGCAGAATGAAGCAACAGGGGTGCACAAAGAGGCAAGAGAAGTGCAGAAACAGGCAAGAGAAGTGCACAAAGGGGCAAGATAATTGCTGAAAGAAGCAACAGTGGTGTAGAAAGAAGCAAGAAAAGTACAGAAAGAGGCAAGTGAGATGCAAAAACACACCTGACTTCGCTATCGCGACATACACCTGACTTGAACGACTCTCTGATCAGTCAACAGTTTGTTTTTCTGAGTGCCAGTCACCATTAATGAAAGCAGAAGATACTGTGTGAACCAATCACGCAGCAGCAACTCTACCTGCCAATCTTCCATGCTCTTCTTGTGTGTTATATACTACAATTTTACATTAATGGTGAAAATCTATTCATCACCTCATGCAGAACTTTTTGTTGGAAGCCCGAGTGTTACATACTGATGGTTAGAGATCTCAGTGGGTTGAGCACCTGCTGTAGAAATCTGTAAGCAAAGCTGCGGGTCACAGGATCCTGGCAGCTCCCCCACTCCTGCTATTATTTCCCCCTTTGCATTTTGGTACTTGTAGTCATGCCTTTATACTGGGTGAATTGAAGCCGCATGCTATAGAGAGAACTCAGGGGTGATTACATTCTCAGTCTGGAGACCTGTGAGCTCTGTCTCCTCACCCTATGAAGGAACCACCGAAGACGAATACTGTTCAGTCGGGTGAGCTACCAAGTTTCCCACGTCCAAGCATGACTAGTTAGACCACGTCTGATTTTTTTCTCACAGAATTCTGGGACTTGTAGTCTTGGTTTTATGCTGAGATAACCACGACTGCGAGTCCCAGATTCTAAGACAAAAGCCCGGACGGGCGTAAATAGACCTGGGAAACTTGGCAGCTATGACTTAAGATTGGTACCTTCAGAGCAGGTTAGTCTGTAGTCTGCAGAACAGTTAATCCTGTTAATTTAAAGTTTTATGGTGTAATCCTACTGTCCCCTCCCCTCCCCCCAGTGGACATGTTCACCGTCGAGGCACAGAAACAAACAGAGAGAATAAATCCGAAACTGACTTCAGAGAATGAGAAAGAATAACAAACTGAGGCTACAGAGAGGGGGCTCTGAAAGAGCAGGTACTCGACACCAGCAACGAGCTGGAAGAACAAGGAACCCGCCTGAAAGAAAACCCAGTGTAAACACCACAGAAACGGGAAGCAGCAGCGCGGCTGGGAAATGACATTTAAACACAAATGGAACTCATACATTGAATGATATCACTTTCAGGGACGATGACGCGTTATGTTTGTGGTGCATACCTCAAAGAGTCTGGGTCGTGCTAGGGAGGTGACGGCATGGTCTGCACCAACTTCAAAATATTTAAAGGGTGCCTTTAAGCGAGGCGATGCAGTCTTCGATTAAATGCATAGCAGCCCGCTTTAAAGACCCCCATGGGAACCACCCAGCATGACATATGCATATTGTACTGATGGCTTTGTCAGAAACGTTATCATCTTCTGTCAAAAGCAACGCGCTCTGGCACCGAGGATCTACAACTTTAAATAAATAAATAAGGAAGTGCCCCACAGTGACCTCTCCGCAGGTCGGCGTCACTGGACGAGTGCAAAGATCCCCAGCTCGTCCGCCGCGCTCAACTTTAAATACTTCCTACCCCGGACATCGCGCTGCCGTGTTTACTGCTGTTTCCCATCTCTGGCTTGCAGTCCAACTCAACACCCACCCTGGCCCGCTGAATCTGTCACAGGCTCACCCACACCCTCTCTCTGGGTCCATTCTTTACTACTGTCCAAGCAATTCCTTCTGCACCCTACATCCCCCCAACCCACACATGCATGTTTAGATCGCCTGATGCCCCCTGCTGCCCTCCTAAACCAGACCTTACTTTAGCATCTATCTGTGGACACCTACTGCCCACTTCATCACCCCGCCCTCCCCGCGGACAGTCTCCGCTCTCACCGCTTCTCCTGCGTGAACCATTCATGCATCTATGCATGTCACTGAAGTTGCAGCCGTCCCCTGGGCGCACCCCTCTCTCACTGCTTACACCGCCCGAACCTCATATCCCTGCACCTCTTCCCTGTGGAGTGCGTCTTCCATCAGCATCCCTCCCCTTCGGATGTTATCCTATTCACCCTCTCTCCTGCACCCCTGCCCCCGGGACTCCGTCCTGCCTCTTCTCTGGGTTCTCTCCCACTGCACCCTTCCTCCAGCGCACTTCTCGTTCCCCTCTCCTTCCTCGGCTCCCCTCTCTTCCTCATCCCCAGCTGCAAGCTCTCTCTTTCTTCTATCTCCTTCCAGTTCCCCGTTTCCGTGCCCTCTCCGGAGCAGCCGACGACCCCCTCCCCAGCCCCAGGGTCGCGCACTCCTGCACAGGGCTGCATTCATCCTCTGGTCCCTCCCCGGCCAGTCACGTCCCCCGCATGCACTCCGGCGGCTCCACCAGCATCAAGCAGTTTACGGAGCAGCGGGTCCCTCTGACCGCGGCGCACAGAATGCAGCATCCGAGCCCCAGACTCAGTCACTTACATGGCCGGTTCCGAGTCCTTGCACCACCGGACCTGTCCGGAGGGTCCCGGCAGGAAACTTGAGCCTCTGCCTCCCGGGATACACAGTGTCGCTCCGGCGGAGAGCGGTGCGTGCCGCGCTCTGGGGCGGGGTCAGGTCCGACAGCCTCTCCCGAAGACCTCGAGTGACACAACGCGCGATCCGGGTGAGAGAGCTGCCTGCGATGTGCTGTCTCTTCTTCAGGCAGCCAGCCGGGCTCCCGCCCCCTCCCCAGCCACGACCCCGCAGAGGAAACAGAATTATTATTAGTAATATCCAGCCCAAAATAGGCTCCCAGAGAGCTGCTTCTTGCACTGCACATACCAATTTTCACTCGATGCGAGGCACAAGATGGCTGCCAACACTTCCTGGTTTGAAGTGTTGGCAGCCAATTAGAGCCAAGCTCGTGCTCGGGGGGTTAGGCTCCGCCCAGATATCAAAACTTTTTATTTATTTAATTTCTCAGGAAATACTGAACGGATTTACACCATTTAACAAAAAGGGCTCTTTCTGAACCAAGGGCTACCTTTTTGCCAAATTTGGTGTAATTCCGTTCAGCAGTTCGGGCTGTAGCTTTGTCTAAAGTTTCCTATGGAAAATTACATGGGGAAAACGTGTTTTGGGACCCGCCTTTTATCTCGGCCCCCGCTTGGCGAATCACCCCAAAACTTTCAAGACAGGAGCTGACCGGAGCGGGCCACTAGTTTTGAAAATTTCACAAAGATTCGTCAACCGGCGCCAAAGTTATTGGGAAAACAAAAAACGCTTTTCCTATGGAAACTAGGTCCTAACTATAACTATCTACTGGCGACCGCCAGTAGATAATATATATATATAATATTATATATATAACTACAAACGCCCTTCCACTTTCCAAAGCGAACAAACACACGGGCATGAACTCCTCTTAATTTGCAGTGCAAAGATTTATTGAGCCTCACTCCTCCATGTCATTACGCGTTTCAGTCAACACATGACCTTGATCACATAAGGAAACGCCTTGCGGTAAACTTGGTTTAAAAACACCCCCATTATGTCACATGACATCATTTACAAAGGACATGGTAAACAGACTTAGTTACATTTACCTTATTATACATCATTATACTTTCGAACAGTTGTTAATAGACTATTTTTCATATATATTTCTTTAAATAAGCAACATGTCAAGTTGATATGTATAAATAAATAAATGAATAAATAAGAACACAGTTAAATCATAGTGCAATACGGAGGGAATTGGTATACTGCAATTCTTGCTGCATAAATGCATATAGCAATACTACCCCATGTATATATTGCATTTTGGCCATGATGACATCCATGTTGTTAAATATCATAAAAACTCTGAAATATTTACATTTTTGTCATTTGATGTACAATGTAAACCTGAATGTATATTCACTGAAAAAAACAAAGGTTACTGGGACGTTATAGTTAAGCCGATATTTTACTCATATAAAACCAGAGAAATTCAGCAGTTATAGTTAGCTGAGGTAACTATAACTCGCGCCCCGCAATGTACTGCTTATGGCCTCACATATTACATCACTCATGACATGGTCAGTGACATCAGTGATGACATCACTGATGACATCTCAAATGACATCACTGATGACATCATCCACAGTACCTCCGACACAGCCACTCACACCCCCATGTAACCATTCATACACTCATTCCAACTTTCACACTACCATTCTCGAAATCATTGACACACCCATACAAGTACTTACATACCCACTCACTCATTCATAGGTCTACACACACATCCACTCACTCATCCATACAGCCACTCATACACCCACTCACTCACTAATACAGCCACTGACATATCCACTCATACATCCATACAGTCACTCATACACTGTCAGACACTCATAGAGCTACTCACACACCTACTCACTCACCCATAGAGTCAATCACACTGCCACTTACTCACCTATACAGTTATACACACACCAACTCACTTATTCATACAGATACTAACACATACTTACTCACCTATACAGTCACTAACACAAGCACAGACTCACCCAGCCACTCTCACAATCACTCACTTAAACATACAGTCACTTATATACTCCAACACTCACATATACTGCCTTTCACATATGCAGTTACTCACCCATATACCACTGAGATATCCATCCAATGCACTGCTTATGACTTCACATATTACATCACTCATGACAAGGTCAGTGGCATCACTGATGACATCACTGATGACATCTCAAATGATATCACTGATGACATCATCCACAATATCTCAGATGTAGCCACTCACACCCCCATGTAACCATTCATACACTCACTCTAACTTTCACACTAACATTCTCGAAACCATTTACATACCCATACCAGTACTTACATACCCACTTACTCATTCATAGGTTTACACACACATCCACTCACTCACCCATACAGCCACTCATACACTGTCAGACACTCTTAGAGCTACTCACACACCTACTCACTCACCCATAGAGTCAACCACACTGCCACTTACTCACCTATACAGTTATACACACACCAACTCACTTATTCATACAGATACTGTAGGAAGGTAGGATCTGACTGCATGGTTACCCCCACTTTTTCCTGGTGTTTTGCTGGTTTTTGACTAGTCTGGCTGGGATCCTGCTATTCAGGACCCCAGCCTATCTGCTATCTCCCTTAAATTGCAACATATGTATTTTGGTACAACTCCAGATTGGATACTGGGGTACCCTTATAAGTCCCTAGTATATGGTACCCTTGTACCAAGGGCATAAGTACCCCAGAGGCCTCCCATGGGCTGAAGCATGTATTATGCCACCCCTGAGAGGCCATGCAAAATGGAACCTCAGGTCTGCTACTGCAGCCTGTGTAAGCTGGTGATTGCACCACTTACTTTAGATATAGGTTCACTATATCTATATATATATCACTACACTTAAAACCTTGTAAGTCACCCCTATAGCAGGCCTTAACAATTCTGAAGGCAGGGTGCTGGGTTTTGCGTGAGAGGGTGCTCCTGCATGAGCAGGGCTCCTCTGCAGTCTTCAGAGACCATTTTCTCGGGCTGTACGTGATACTACCAGACATATAGGTAAAGGTGCATTATAACCTCGCGGTAAATGCTATCTCGAAAATGACTGCAACCAAGTATGTCGTGTTTGGTGTCAAACACCTTGGAATCATACGTATGATTCCTCCCCTCAAAACCGAGGTTCTGGGGGTACCTAAGTCTACCGGTACCAACTTTCTCGAGCCTTACAGCACAAAATGGATGCTGCCAGCCACAGACACGAGTCTGCCCTCCTGCTGCTGAGCCAAGCTCGAGCAGGGGAAGGCAGCACAATAGGCATACTGTCACAGGGAGGTGTTACCACCTTCCAGACAAGATTTAGTGTATTGGGGCTGGGTGGGGGCACTGTCCCAGTGCCAGAAAGTCTGCACGAGGGGCACACTTGGTGTCCCTGTGCATAGTCCAGTTCAAACCAGTTCTAGGAGCCATTTGCTCCTGCTCTGGCGCGAAACTGGACAAAGGACATGGGTGTAGCCACCCCTCTGTCCTGCCCCTCCCCTAGGAGGGTCCCTAGAATCTGTCCAACCCTTTCCCGTGGATATAAAATAGGTTACCTGGCCACAGGACATTAGATTTTATGTGGACAAGATTCTGCAAGAAGATACCACTACACTTCGACCGTCTGGACACGCTGGACTTCGCTTGACCTCCCTTGGGCACGACTTTGTCTTCCCTTGCCATCCCCAGTCTCGCCACTGTCCGTGATCCATACAGGTTCTGTGCAGGACCCTGTGGACCTCCAAGACAACAGAAGAATCTCCCTTGGAGTGAAGGAGTCACTCCCCTGCAAACGCAGGCACCATAATGCATCTGACCAGTTTGCTGATCCTGAGCTCCTGCAGACTCCGAAGGCTCCACCAACACAGGAGGTGGGTTTCTGAAGGTCTCCAAGGTTGAGCTGCCCTCTCACTGAGATTGAGGCGGATATCCCTCGTGGGGACCGTATACCCGTACTCCTGTGCACCGCATGTATGTGCAGCTGCACATGCTTGTTGTCGTGCAACAATTCCGTGCATTGGGCCATTTGTATCCCTGACCCCAGCGCATCTTTTCTGAAAAGGACTCTGGCATCTTCACACTCTGTGCCCTGCTAGCTGGTATCCTGTGAAACCGCCTGAGGTCCCCTTGCGACTCCTGTGCCTTCGGCCTGTGGGTCCTCTTGAGGGTCAACTTTGCTTTATTTGGGCTCCCCTGGTTGCTCCATGCCTGCCCTGACTCCCCTTGCTGTGGTGAGTCTTCTGGTCCTTGCTGGGCCAGATCGACACCGAATTTGACCATTTTCGTTGGTTGCCGCTACCAAGGCTTGATTGGTGCTCCCGCCAGACACCGACCCCTCAGCACTCGACATCCTTTGTGGGACAGCTCGCCTCTGGCTCCTGGTCATCCTAGACATCTCTGGGTCCTCGCAGCTGAAGAGTCAAGATCACCATCAACACACCTGAAGCACCCAACATCGGTGGGCATTCACCTACTGAGCCCCTGGTCACTCCAAAGTGACCCAGACTCTGTCCCCTCTACTTTCAGGTTCTTCTCATCTAGAATCCACATTTGGATTCCACCGGACACTTTGCTTTCTTCCAGCAGCAGCATTTCTTTGTCGACATCCATAGAGAACGACAAGGGTTTCCGAAGCCACTTCGCACCTATGCACCTGGCTCCTCTGGGATAGGTAACTCTGGTACAAAGGTATCCATGGGTGGGGTGGCCCTCCAAACCCTTAAGTTCCAAGGGTTGTCTTCGTAATATGCTGGGATGGGTCCTTAATCTCTGATTTTCCAACCGCGACTTTCCCATTGAATCGTACGGAGCACGCGGTCGTGTTCCCACACTGCACCCGTTCTCCGTGGGGTCCCTACTCACTCACCTTGGGTGGTTCCTTGGGGTCCCAGCGATTCTACACCTTCTAGACTAGGTCTAGTCCCGAGTTGTGGTTCTTATACCACTTATTTAGTATATGGTTTGGTCTCCCCCGGGAGCCCACTGTGTATTGTGCTACTTACATTTGATTCTTTGCAACTGTATTATTTGATTTGTGTTCTATTCTCGTGTGGAGGATACTAGAGAGTATTATATATAATAAATACATTTTTTTATAACTACTGTGTGGTTTCCCTTTCATTTAACCAATACTATAAGGTTACATTCTGGTAAAACAAGGTGCTTAACATTCCTTCAAGACTTAGCCTGAAGGCTGCTCAACATAGCTACCACTAGGATAGCTTTCAAAAGGTTATCTTTGACCTAATCACCATAAGGGTTGTTTGGACTGGTACATGGTGCCCACTTTAACTAGTGGACAGCATATACCAGGCCAACTTCTCACAGATACTAACACATATTTACTCACCTATACAGTCACTGACACAAGCACGCACTCACCCATACAGCCACTCTCACAATCACTCACTCACACAAACAGTCACTTATGTACTCCAACACTCACATATACTGCCTTTCACATATGAAGTTACTCACCCATATACCAATGAGACATCCATTAATTCACCGACACAGCAATACGCACACTCACTCATCCAGGCAGCCCCTCTCAGGTGCACTCATGAACCCATACAGCCAGTGATTCACCCACTCACTCATCTATGCAGGGAGTCACACACCCCTCACAGACCCACACAGACACTCAGGCACCCATACAGGTACTCAGACAACCAATCAATAACATATATGGCCACTCATTTAGCTACTCACCAACCCATGCAACCACTTAGACACCAACTGACAAACTAAACTGTGTGAATGTCTGTATCAATCACTAACCCATGCATTCAGTAAGACACATTTAATCACTCACTTATACAGTCAGTCATGCACCTACTCTCCAACCCATGCAGCCACTTACACATCAACTGACAGACTGATACAGACATTCACACAGATTAGTCACTCACCCATACATTCACTGAGACATGTATAATCAATCACTTATATAGTCATGCATCCACTAAATCATCCATACAGGCACTCATACACCCTCTCATTCATCAATACACCTTGGCATATATATATTTAACACTCATAAACTTTTTAGAAACACTCACAGTCACTGGATGACCCCATCAGTGATGTCATCAGTGATGCCACTGACCATGCCAAGAGTGATGTAATATGTGATGTCCTAAGCAGTGTATTGCGGGGGTGCAAGCTAATGTTAGCTCAGCTAACTATAACTGCTGAATTTCTCTGGTTTTGTACGAATTAAATATCAGCCTAACTATGACATCCCTGTAACCTTTGTTTTTTTCAGTGAATATCTAAGTTTTTTTTTATCCTATTTCCTAACTATAACAGCCCTGAAACCTTTGGTTTTTTCAGTGAGTTTCTAAGATTTTTTAAATGCTAATTCCTAACTATAACTTACCTGTAACCTTTCATTTTTTCAGCGAATTCCCATGGTTTTTTAAATATCAATGGTCTTTGCAGAATGGTGTGGAAAGGGGGCAGGGCCTCTGACCAGCTGTCAGGAATCCCACTGAGTAGGACTTATAGAAAGTACCAGGTGGGCTTCTTGGTCCCCAAGGTCCTTTAGCATCCAAGACAACTTTATTCCCCAACCAGTAGTATGCCAGGAGACGTGTTTGCAGAGTGGTGCAGAGAGGGTTTGTGGCCCCCAAGGACCTCTTAGCAAACTGACTTTGTGGAATTTGTTGAAGGTTACAAGTGGGATACTTGGCCCCCAAATACCCTCAATAGCCAAGGAGACTTCATCCCCCAACTGGTACTATGCCAGGAGGCGTGTTTACATAGTGATGGAGAAAGGATGTCCTTGATGATTGCACAGGTAGTGCCTGTATGATTCAATGACTGTCATTGCCAAGGACAGACTGCAAATACCTAGTGTTTTTAACAAAGTGTAAAAAAAAATATATAGACATATTTTACATAAGGTTTCAGTGTAGCTATGTAGTACGATACTAATTTAGCTTTCCCCTTTGTATTCATTTGTCAAAATAACTACATCACAAAATGCATTTTCCTTTTTCACTGCAACACCAGAGGTCGCAATGGCATCAGTAGTCATGAATACAAATGAAAAAGTGTAAAACAGATGAATAGACGTAGTTTACACAAAGTTTCAGTCTAGCTGTTTAGTAACATATTGGTTTAACTTAATTTTAACAACATATTTGTGAAAAAACAACAGTTTCAAAAAATAACTTTCAACATCTGAACTCATGAACAAAACATAACTTTCAAACAAACATCAAACTATCCATTGTTACCCAAACTCATGGGGAATAAAAAACTGCTGCAAAACTAGTGTAATCCACAATGTGTGTCAGGACCCTCTGTAGCGGGATGAACAAAAAATATTCATGTGGGACAACGTCCATCTCATATTATCTTAAAACCTATCATAGAAAATGTCTCCAACTGGCGATCTACAAGAGGGAAGCTGGAGGACCATCTACATCAGCGGCAGCAGCAACAATACACGGCGAGAAAGTCCCTTTAGAGGTACAGACTAGTACAACAGATAAGGCTCCACAGTTTTCAAGAATGATCACGTATTGCATGGACTGTAGTGTTGTTATAACAGCTGGTGAGCAGTGTGTTACAACTCTTCACAATGCTGCCAAAAATCGTACATGGTATTTTTTCCCCCTTTTATATTTTTTGCACATTTCATAAGAGGAGTTCATTGTGAGCAGCAAGAAGGCAATGCAAAGCTGAAGGACCCTCAAATTCAATAGCAGCACAACAACACCAAAGCAGAGAGTCCATTCAAAAGTCCAATCTCAACTTCAGGATTTGGCTCCACAGTTTTCCCCAATGGCATCATACTGAATGGATTGTGGAGTTGTAGTTAGTGCTGGAGAGGAGTCCATAACGGCCCTTCACAATGCTGGAAAGAATAATAAATGTTAATTTTTTTTTATTTTTGCCCTTCATAGGTTTTCTACATTAGCAGGCATTTTATTATCTTACAAAATGGGTATCTAATATCTATGTGTAGTTCATTTGACTATCTTCCAATTTTTTGTAACACTACTTACATATAACTTGCCGTATAGACAAGTCAAACCATCCCTCTACAAATAAATACACAGTTACCTTTTGCCAGTTATCATGGTTTGCTTTTTCACTTTTTAAATATAAGTCAACAGTCTGTGTTAAATCTTCTAGTAAGTGCATCAACAACATGTACAAACATACTCTGTTTTTTTATAGAACACAGTGTTAAATTATGTAATCTCTTTTTTAAAACTATCAACTCTAATATATGTGTCTGGTTCTGCAACTCATCCTCTAGTCTTACCAACTCTTTATTTTCCCTAGAATCCTGATCAGGACCAAATATACGAAAATGCACATCACCACAAAACATTTCTACGTGTGCCACATTAGTATGCAAAAGTGCTCTACTTATTTCTCCTAAACATAAAGCAGGAGTTTTCATATAATACAGCCTCCTACCTAAAGTTCGCATTGTTGAGTGGTATAACTTTCTTTGTGTTTTAAACTTCACCTTGGAAAGATACACAGGAATTTTCCTAATATATCAATGGATTGCTGTCTAATACTAGAAACACCTCAACAATTCCATTTGTATACAGTACCCTGATTACGCCTTCCTTGTACCTCTTCTGCAATAACTTCTACATTTCTAGGTACCATCACCTCTTTTGCTATAGGACTACCATTCTTCATTTCATAACATTGTCTTCTTTAATTAAAAGCAAGAACTAATTTGTTATCATGGAGATAGCTTTCTTCATTAAAGAAAGCCTTTGTACAAGAAGTATGTATCCATTGTCCACTAAAAACTGTACAACAGTTACTTCTATTCACTAATCTTTTCTTCTGGTTTTGTTGCCTCATGCAAAACAATATTTTGTCAAGAGTCTTCATTCAATTTAGAATCAAAATGAAAAGCTTCCTCTTCAAAGCAAAGGCCTTATCAACTACACTCTCAACTCATTCTTTCTGTTTCACTGCATCTCTCCTTCTTCTACACTTTTTAAAATTTAACACTAAATTTACAAGTCTGTAACTATGCAATCATTATAACATTTGTGCAGAACCTATGCAACCATCTAAACACCCACTTACAACCCATGCAGCCATTGAAATACTGAGGCACACGTGTGCACTAATGAACAGTCTAGTCTACAGGAAGTGGTGTTGAAAAGATATGCATTAATTTTGTGGCAGTGAACATTCTCTGCTTACGACTTTGATAAGGCTTGTTAGAAAAATGCTCTAACATTTAGCTGAACAATTTATACCATGCATAATGTGTGCAGAGATAACAATGGGTTTGCTGGCGAGCAACCAATAATGCACATATCAGGTATAGGTTCATTCTAACCAGGTGTCAATGAATCAACTAATTGACCCAATCTGCTCTGTACAAATGTGCCTAGGGCAAACTTCCACATGCTTTGGCAAATATGTCCCATATGTCGTTGGAGCTTCAGCGGAGACTTACGTGACAAAATCCCTGTTTTGGAATATTTTCAGTGCAGAAACTAAAACAATTACAGGAATCTCTATTGCCATCAATATGAGTTTCTGATTTCCTTAAAGCAGCTCCTGCAGGAACAGGAAATGTATGCTGATATTTGTGCCTGAAAAAAAGTCTACAACTTCACCTTCACTCTAAGTATACTGAATTTCTTTAGGTGGAAATAGCATTGGAAACGGTCTTCAATAAAAAGTAGTGGTCCACCACGGAGAATATGGTACTTTATAAAACACCGGATCAGTAACAAACTTTCAATAGAAAATGCAGTTATCAAAGTGTTATCTAATCACAACCTGCATGATTTTTTCTTTTTTTCTTTTGTTCTATTTGGCAAAAATATATATAAATATATAATTTTGGAGTGAAATTGTTCCAAAATAGGCACTGTGTCACATAAGTCTCCGCTGAAGCAGGGTGATATCTCCGAGGACACCTTCCCGGCAGCTTTATCTAATAACATCTCCACTGATCTTATCATGACCTTGTCTGCTAAACTTGGCTGAATTCTTAAGGATCTGAATTATCCACTCCTAGAACGTATTTAGTGCCTCAAAAGCAAAGATTGAAGAAGGACTGTGTAGCAGATATACCCTTTCACCCCCTTATCTACCCCATCAGCTTCTTTCTCTGCTAATTCACTGCAGGCTGTAACCTCACAGGTCACAGTCGACCTCATTCTGGGCCCACTCATTGCGTTTTCTAGGTCTGGAGAGGAGGAAGGTGGTTCAGGTGCTGATTGTAGAAGCAACAATATGTGTGTGGTACCCCATTATGTGCCTTGTTTCACTGGCACTGAAAGCTGCCCAAACACCACTTTGTAATGGGAAACAGCAGTTACAACGTGGTTTGAACCACATACGTCTTTACCATGCATATGCCTTTACCACGCATGCTTTCACCCTAAAAAGTAAGTATTTCACAGGGAAGTACAAAGCCGTTATATATAATAACATATATATGTGTATATAAATATATATGTGTGTATATATATATATATATGTGTGTGTGTATATATATTATCTACTGGCGGTCGCCAGTAGATAGTTATAGTTAGGACCTATTATCCATAGGAAATCCGCGACATTCTATTTGCAATAACGTTGGCACCGGTTGACGAATCTTCGCGAAAGCTTCCAACTTGTTGGGGCGCTCCGGTCCGCTCCTACCCTGAAAGTCTCGGGGTGATACATCAAGCGGGGGCCGAGAAAAAAGGGGGGTCCCAAAACGCGTTTTCCCCATTCATTTTTCCATAGGAACCTTTAGTCGCAGCTACAGCCCGAACTGCTGAACGGAATTACCCCAAATTTGGCAAAGAGGTAGCCCTTGGTTCAGACTGGTGCCTTTTGCTAAAATGGTGTAAATCCGTTCAGTAGTTCCTGAGAAATTCACAATTAAAATCACATATATATCTATGGGCGCGTCGGATCCGCGTACCCTCCCGATCACGAGCTGCATGCTAATTGGCTGTCAACACTCCAAATCAAGAAGTGTTGGCAGCCATTTTATCCCTCGGTAGAACCGAGGGACAGAAACAAGTGCGCAAAGCGCAAAAGGGAGCAGGGTAGAAACACCCTGACCCCCTAGGTCTGCTCAGGGGTCCCACAAGGACCCCTGGGCAAAAAGCATTTTTTTTTTTTAAATCGGCGGGATGCGCTTAGGGTGCGCGGATCCCGCCGAGAAAAAAAAGAAACAAGTGCGCAAAACGCACAAAGGGGGCAGGGTAGAAACACCCTAACCCCTAGGCCTGCTCAGGGGTCCCACAAGGACCCCCGGGCAAAAAGCATTTTTTTTTTTTTTTAAATCGGCAGGATGCGCTCAGGGTGCACGGATCCTGCAAAAAAAAAAAATCGAGCGCGGTCTCCCGCGCTTCGATGTAAATTTGCCCCGGGTGGGCCAAGTCCCGGGGCATGCTGGGGGGGTTTATTTTATGTATGGGGGCCTCTAAGGGCCCCCCAAGCCCGGGGACCACCACCCCCGGGGCTTTATTTGAAAAGTAGCGGGAGGGCTCTGAGCCCTCCCGCAGCCCCGGGACCACCTCCTCCCCGGGGCTTCTTTATTAAATTAACATGTGTGGGGGGCTCCAGCCCCCACATGCCCCGGGACCACCACCTCCCGGGGCACTAACAAAATTGAAAATGGGGGTCCGTTAAGGACCCCGAGCCCCGAGGACCACCAGCTCCCCGGGGCTGTGCATTTGGATGGGAGGGGGCCGCGCGGCCCCCTCCTGGAGCCTGTGGTGGCCCTGGGGACCGCCACCCCCAGGGCCGGCTCCTGCAGTGTCCCGGGTGCCTACCCCCGGGACACTGCTGTTTGCAATGACAGGACGGAGCCTCGCGGCTCCCGTCCTGTCATTGCAAACTGCTTTGGATATTGGAAGAGAGAGCAGGAAACCTGCTCTCGCTCCAATATCCAAAGACAATTGCTTTTCCACATGGGGAGCAGCATGTTAGCTGCTCCCCATGTGGAAAAGCAATGCCGGCTCGCGCAGGAGGCCAGGCCCCGGGGGATGGGGTCCCCGGGGCAAGTAGTGGCCCGGGAGGGGGGCCACGCAGCCCCCCTCCCCAGAAATAATTTTTTTAAAAATAAAAAGGCCTGCCCGGGGGATGGGGTCCCGGGGCAAAAGGAGGCCTGAGGAGGGGGCCACGCAGCCCCCTCCCTAAAAATTAATGAAAAAGTGTGGCCATGCCCCGGGGATGGGGTCCCGGGGTAGGATTCGGCCAGGGGAGGGGGCCACGCGGCCCACTTCCCGTATAATTTAAAAAAAAAAAAAAAGGGGATAAGGCCCTGGGGGATGGGGTCCCCAGGGCCCAAAAATAGGAAAAAGGAAGGGGGCCACACAGCCCCCTTCAGGGGAAAAAAAAATCAATCGGGCCGCAGGCCCCGCCCCTTCCTTCACCACTCTGCAAACGCGCCCCCTGGCGCGTTTGCAGATGGGGAAGTAATTCCCCTTCAATACTGGGGTCCCTGGGGCCAACTAGCCCACCAGGAACCTCCAGTATGCGCCAGGGGCTGCGTTGCAGAGAGGTGTAAATAGGCCACGCCCCATTTTACACCTCTCTGCAACGCAGCTCTGTGGCGCTTTTTGGATATACCTGTTGGGCTAGTTGGCCCCCAGGGACCCTCAGGATTCAAGGGGAGTTAATCCCCCGACTTAAAACGCGCCACGGGGCGCGTTTGCACAGTGGTGAAGGGAGGGGGCGGGGCTTCAGGTGACATGTGTGCAAACAGGCCCCGTGGCGTGTTTTAAGATGGGGGATTAAGTCCCCTTGAATCCTGAGGGTCCCTGGAGTCCAACTAGCCCACCATGTACTTCCAAAAGCGCCACAGAGCTGCCTTGCAGAGAGGTGTAAAAAGGGGTGTGGCCTCTGTACACGTCTCTGCAACGCAGCCCCTGGCGCATACTGGAGGTTCCTGGTGGGCTAGTTGGCCCCAGGGACCCTCATGATTAAAGGGGACTTAATCCCCCAACTTAAAACGCGCCACGGGGTGCGTTTGCACAGATGTCACCTCAGGCCCCGCCCCTCCCTTCACCATTGTGCAAATATTCCGCTAAAATCAGCCGAAATACGAATTCCGATTTACTCACCTGTTATCAGGAGAGACCTCAGTGCTGCATCTTTCAGCCCAGTACTGATCCTGAAAAGTAATTTTAACCGTACTTACCAGTAACTTGAATTTCCTTCCATAGGATATCATTGCCTGCTTTTTGCTGAAAAAGTTTCTAAGTGTCGATTTTTGAAACATACAAATATTCCTCTAAAATCAGCCAAAATACGAATTCCGATTTACTCACCTGTTATCAGGAGAGACCTCAGTGCTGCATCTTTCAGTCCAGTACTGATCCTGAAAAGTAATTTTAACCGTACTTACCAGTAACTTGAATTTCCTTCCATAGGATATCATTGCCTGCTTTTTGCTGAAAAAGTTTCTAAGTGTCAATTTTTGAAACATACAAATATTCCTCTAAAATCAGCCGAAATCCGAATTCCGATTTACTCACCTGTTATCAGGAGAGACCTCAGTGCTGCATCTTTTAGCCCAGTACTGATCCTGAAAAGTAATTTTAACCGTACTTACCAGTAACTTGAATTTCCTTCCATAGGATATCATTGCCTGCTTTTTGCTGAAAAAGTTTCTAAGTGTCGATTTTTGAAACATACAAATATTCCTCTAAAATCAGCCAAAATACGAATTCCGATTTACTCACCTGTTATCAGGAGAGAACCCAGTGCTGCATCTTTTAGCCCAGCACTGACCCTGAAAAGTAATTTTAACCGTACTTACCAGTAACTTGTATTTCCTTCCATAGGAATCCATTGTCTGGTTTTCAGCAGAAAAGTTTCAGTGTCGATTTTCACAAACTACAAATATTCCTTAAAAATCGCCTGTATGACTTAAACGCATTCTTTCAACTGTTTACAGGAGATGCACCAGTGCTGGATCCAGGATCCACCACTGAGTGAGAAAAAGTCACGATAACACTACTTACCTGCTAAGTGAATTTCCTCCCATAGGATAACATTGGTGATTCTATGTGAAAAAGTTTCTAAGTGTCAACTTTTAAAATACAATAATATTCCTTAAAAATCACTACTGTAACCAAAACGCTTTTACTCAACTGTTTACAGGAGATGTCCCAGGACTGAATCTAGGATCCAGTCCTGTGGTTAGAAAAGTAATCCATAAAGTAACTAATTGCATTTAGATAGAAATTCACATTGAGCTCAATGTTGCATTGTGTTTGAAATTGTGTTGCCCATTGCAACAACTGTAACTACTGTACTTAAAAGTCTATTGCCTATTTGCAAAGTATTTAAAGTAAATTAATTCATTCTGAGAAAGTATATTTTGTAATGTAATGTATAATGTAATTACAATGTAATTTAAAAAATAAAATATCTAAAAATAAATAGTTTAAAAAAATGTAGTATATCAGTATGAAAAAAATAAAAATAACAATTAATACATTTAAAAATTGGCATTTACAAAACCTTTGAAATTCACTGAAATAAACCATAGGTTTCAGACATGTTATAGTTAGGAATTAGCATTTAAAAAACCTTTGAAATTCACTGAAAAAACCATAGGTTTCAGACATGTTATAGTTAGAAATTAGCATTTAAAAACCTTTGAAATTCACTGAAAAAACCATAGGTTTCAGGCACGTTATAGTTAGAAATTAGCATTTAAAAAACCTTTGAAATTCACTGAAAAAACCATAGGTTTTAGGGACAGTTATAGTTACTTGGACATTGCACTCGTACAAAACCCGTGAAATTCCCCCGTTATAGTTAGTTCAGCTAACTATAACTCGCGCCCCGCAATGCACTGCTGATGACGTCACATATTACATCACTCATGACATGGTCAGTGACATCACTGATGACATCTCAAATGACATCACTGATGACATCAACCATGTGATAATTTCATGCATCTTCTCACACCCTAATATAACTTTTGATACACCCACTCTAAATTACAGACTGCCATTCTCAAAAACAAAGACACTCCAACACCAATAACTACATACCCACTCACTGATACTTAGGTCTACACACACATCCACTCACTCACCCGTACAGTCACTCATACTTGCGGTCACTCAGTACAGGACTATCATATGCACTCATACACCTATATAAACACTGCCACACCGCCACTCATCCATAGAGGTACTCACACACCTAGTCAGTCATGCAAAAATTTAATCACACACCCATTTACTCACCTATACAGTTATACACACACCAGCTCACTTACTCATACAAATACTAGCACATTCTTACGCTCTTATACAATAACTGATACAAGCACACACGCATCCATACAGCCACTCTCACAATCACACACTCTCACGTATAGCCTTTTAAATACTCTAACACATATATATACTTCCTTTTACATATGTAGTTACTCGCACATGTACCACTGAGATATACATTCACTCACTAACACACCCATACACACACTCACCCACCCAAGCAGTCCATCACAGACGCACTCTTCAAATCATGCACCCAGTGAATCACCCACTCACACATCTATGTACAGAGTCGCACACACCCCACCCACACAAACACTCAGGCACCCATACAGATACTCAGACAACCAATCAATAACTCATATAGACACTCATGTAGCTATTCACAAACCCATGCAGCCACTTACACAGCAACAGACAGACGGATACAGACATTCACCCAGTTTAGTCACTAACCCATGCATTGAGTAAGATAAGTTTAATCACTCACTTATACAGTTAGTCACGCACCTACTAAATCATCCATTCAGACACTTATACACCCACTCACTCTTCAATACGCCTTTCCCTATATATATTAAACATATTTAAACTTTACAGAAACACACAGTCACTGGATGATGTCATCAGTGATGTCATCAGTGATGTCATTTGAGATGTCATCAGTGATGTCACTGACCATGTCATGAGTGATGTAATATGTGACGTCATCAGCAGTGCATTGCGGGGGCGCGAGTTATAGTTAGCTGAACTAACTATAACGGGGGAATTTCACGGGTTTTGTACGAGTGCAATGTCCAACTAACTATAACTGTCCCTAAAACCTATGGTTTTTTCAGTGAATTTCAAAGGTTTTTTAAATGCTAATTTCTAACTATAACGTGCCTGAAACCTATGGTTTTTTCAGTGAATTTCAAAGGTTTTTTAAATGCTAATTTCTAACTATAACATGTCTGAAACCTATGGTTTTTTCAGTGAATATATATATATATATATATATACACATATATGTGTATATACGTGTGTGTGTATATATATATATATATACGGCTGTAGAATACTATTTAGGAAAAAGAACTATAGAAATGTACTGCCACAGTCCAATGCTTTTGAAAATTATACACTGGTGTCTTTTCAATAATTTGTTTATGTTTGTCAGTACTGTATTCCAACAGCTGCGTGGAGTTGCGATGGGGGCATGCTTCTCCCCCAGCTACGCCTGCCTCCATGTGGGCTGGTGGGAGGAGCATGTCCTCAGGACGCAATATTCCCATGAATGGTCATCACATATAATCAAATGGTGGCGCTATATTGACAATATTTTTGTCATATGGAAGGGGACCAAAGAACAAGCAGAAAAGTTTGTCAATATGATTAATGTCAACAATCTTAATTTACAATTTACGGCCCACATTGATGCGACAACTGCCAATTTTCTGGATATTACTGTGTATGTGGAACAGGGTAAATTAGAGACATGCCTGTTTAGAAAACCTACGTCAGGGAACACAGTTTTGCATGCTGGTAGTTTCCATCCACAACACACAATCACCAGCATTCCATATGGTGAGTTTCTTCGGATCCATAGGGCATGCAGTACACCAGAGGCCCGTGAACATCACCAAGGTGAAGCAAAGAAGAGACTAACAGCTAGGGGGTACAATATCAGGAAACTTGACATAGCTATGAGAAAAGCTAATAAGAAAAATCGACTGGAATTGCTCAATACCAAACGGCATGAGACTAGGGAAGTTGTTGCCACAATCAGCAGTCCAGCAGTGGAAGGTACAGAAATTAGACTGATTACAACATTCAGTAAGCAGGCGAATGACATTAGAGCCATAGTGAATAAGCAGTGGCCCATTATCCTTACGGACGCCACGCTTAAAAATGTTCTGCCCAATAAGCCAATTATTACCTTCCGTAAAGCCCACGCTATGAAGAATGATTTGGTGAAAAATAGTCCAGAAACCACTAATAAAGGAAGTTGGCTTACTCCAAGAAAGGGCTTTTTCAAGTGTAGCTCATGTCGAGCTTGTAAATTCAGCATAAACACCACCAAATATAAGACTGCATTTTCTGAAAAACAGATTGACTTACGAGATCACTATACTTGCAGAACAGACCACGCAGTTTATGTTTTACGTTGCAGCTGTGGTCTGTCCTATATCGGGAGCACAAAATTGCAAGTGCACGTTCGCATTTTGCAACACTTACGTGCGATTGTCAATAATGATCCTGCCTAGCCTGTCGCCAGACATTTTAAAGCAATCCATGGTAATAATCTGGATTGTTTACAAAATTTTGTTATTGATGCAGTACAGCCAGACAAACGAGGTGGAAACCGTGAAAAGAGGTTACGCCAACTCAAAACTAGGTATATAATCGAGTTGAATACGAAGTCCCCGTCAGGCCTGAATATTGGGGACGATCTGCACAACTTTTTATAAACTAGGGGTCAGGATCACCGAACCCAGTACTGCTATCGATATAGTTCCTAGTCTCAGTATGGCAGTGTTTAGATGATCTCAATATAAACAATGGTCTGTCTGTTTTACCCTAACTGCTACCTAGATATTTTCGTAATTTCTGTGTTATTAATACCTTGTACAATGAAGACTTTAGCTGTGGTTAGCCTTGTGGGGCTCTTTGACATCAGGTATCGAATCAGGGGATGAGCATATATATACTAGTATTTGCACTTTCTAATATATGCATCCTATTCATATGAACCTAAGAGCTCATGGGTCCCACAAGTAGTGGCCGCTACCTCCCACATTTTTAAGGAATTTGGTTTTAATTATATCTTTGCACACTTGCACATTAGATTTCATCTTTGTACTTTATATGCTTCAGCACTTTATAGGCACTGACACTTTCACAGAGTACACATATTAGTACACAGGTAACAAAACTAGGTAGTACCTGCTACCATTTATATTGCACATTGTGCAATTTAGTACCATAGAAAAGGATTTGTTGTGGTTTTATGTATAAATTTATCAAATATATGGATATGTTGATATGGTTCTATATAAATGACGATATTTTAGCATGATTTTTTGCAATAATAGTAAGCATTGAGTTTTTTCTAATTTTTGATGTGATGTTGAACATCAAAATGCACTATGCACTTTATGTAGAAAAATTTAAACATCGGACGTTGATGATGCTTCTGAACGAAATTAGTTCACATCGCCCAGATGTTGGGATAGCGTAGTAACATTCTATACCGAATGGCATATTTTGGTCTGTTTTATATGTTTTTAATATTTGACAGTACTGTATGCACTATGCACTTTATATATGCACACTTGTGACATAATAATGGACATTACGGTGAATTACGCATGATACTTATCCCATGAGGGGTTGCTTCTTAAATCAAATATGCTTGCTATTATGACCATTTATAAATATGCCTTCAAGTTTTATAAATGATGGCTATATAGACCCCAATATATTCCTCACCACTAACGCTATTTGATCTTTGCTTAAACATCTAGAGTACAGCACCATGCACTTTAGAAATGATAAGATATATTATGTTTTTGCTTATAATGATGAGCATTAATTAAGCTATGCAGAAACATCAGACTGTATATATGTATAATATAGCAAACAAAATGCTATTAGTACATTTTGCGATAAAAAAATATTGTGTTTATATATATACGCTGAGAACAAAGTTCTTGTCACTGATGTATGGTAGTATTTTGTCCATGTTTGTCAATGCCAAATTACGTCACAGGAAGCTTCCTTTTTTCCTTTAAATCCCTGTTTCCGATCAGCGCAAGTCATGTGATCAATGCCACCGTCTGTGGCCGAAACGCGTCTGAGACAGCACTCGCAATGAAATAAATGGTTTATTTTTTGGCACCAGCGATATTTTGTTGTCCGTGTCCACATTTGTGCGTGACTGCACAGGGGACTGTTTTTGCTTTTATATATATATATATATATATATTTTTTTTTTTTTTCACCTATTGGCAGTCACCAGTAGGTAGTTATAGTTAGGACCGAGCTCCATAGGAAAATATTTTTTTTGACTTGGCTATAACTTTGGTGTCGTTTGACCAATCTGCATGAAATTTTGCCAACAAAGTGTCACGGTGGGTACTATTG
This sequence comes from Calotriton arnoldi, assembly GCA_963921515.1. Classification (NCBI taxonomy): domain Eukaryota; kingdom Metazoa; phylum Chordata; class Amphibia; order Caudata; family Salamandridae; genus Calotriton; species Calotriton arnoldi. The sequence continues at coordinate 2,304,470 of CAWUFW010002252.1, forward strand.
ACTGGGAAAGTTTGGGGATGATCTATGCAGTGGGAATCGAGAATTTGTAATGTTAATTCCCATAGTAACCTTTAACCACCTCTACAGCCCGAGCCGTTGAACGGACTTACACCAAATTTGGCAGGAAGGTAGATGTTGGTTCAAGGAAGTGGCTTTTGATTATTTGGTGTAAATCCGTTCAGTAGTCTTTGAGAAATTTAAGTTTAAAATTATGGTGATAACTCTGGCCACGGATATTTTGCAAAGGTTTCGCGATGAATCGTGAATGCACATGCCAACGGGAATGCTCTGATTGGCTGGACGCTACCTCAATAGAAAGTTGCGCCCGCCATTTTATCTATCAGGAACGGTTCCCGGGGCTGCAAATCTGTGTGAAAGACCACATAAGAGGTCAGGGTGGAGATACTCCAACCACATGGTTGAGAAATGGAGGTGTTAGTGACACAAGTTATGTGTCCAAAATTGATTTTTTTTTAATCGCGCGTGATATTCGCGACGACGAGGCGACCGTCAGAGCAGCCCCCGTGTACCGTCACAGGGGGACGTCGAGACTGTCAACGTCGTCGGGAATACTGGTAGAATTTTTTTTTTAAAATATCAGTGAATCATTAATACACATTGTTAGAGAGTTATTGAGATTCTGATAAATGTTTTTATAGAGTTATTTACATAGTGAGTTATCTACTGTGATGGTTAGAATTAATTATATCATTATAATTTTTTTATGTGGTGGTGGCTATTGAATTCCTGCTTTTGCTTTCCGCTTTTGGGAAGTACCCACGGGGATCGCGATGACATCGGTCATCGCGATCCCCGGTCTCACCGCGAATACGGAAAATAGGTTTTAGAGATGGTTGTTCTAGAAATATAGTAGAAAAATATGAGTTTGAAGTGGACAGTAATAAACCTCTAGTGTGTAAAATACTGTAATATGTGTGCATATATGTGTTTTCACTTTATGGAAAAGGCACGATCGTCGTGGTTAACGGCGACGCCGCAATGCCCCGAATAATCGTGAAAACTGAAAATTGGTCTGAAAGATGTTTTTTTAAAAGAAACTTTTACAAATAATGAGTTTAAACATGCTTTGAAAGAAGTATGTATATAGTAATGTGTGTAGGGCAATGTTCAGAATGGATTTTTTTACATATTATTTTTGGATGTGTTGGTGGCCATTGAATGTCTGCCTCTGTTTTCCATTTTCGTGACTTGTCCACGGGGATCGCAACATCGTCACGAAGATTGTCAAAAACTAAAGAAAAAAAAAACTATAGAAAAAAACTTCACAGTATTTATAGATACTAGGGTGGCTCTGACAGGAGCTGTTGCGTTGGTTCTGTGTATGTGGCTGCTAAACATAAGACTGGATGCAGAGTTTCAGGTTACTTAGAAACGCCCTGTTGCCTTCATCTGTAAAGTGCACTCCATCATTTCTATAAAATCTGTGCATGTCAAAACGCAGGTTGTTGTTATAGATACAGCCCTTGCGATGGTCTCTGAGGAATCCAGAAACAGTTTTATAAACATGTTTCCTGGCTTTGTCAATCTGTGGACAGAATTGATTTGACCACTTCCATTTCTGTCTTTGGTATATATTAGAGTACACCATGACAGTATGAGGGAAAAGTGACATCAGTTCGGCAAAGGTTTCTTTCATTAGGATTTCCAGCCCTACCCCAGTCAATGTGCGTAGGTCATTGCCACCACTGTGCACAATCATGAGGTGAGGAGCTTGGGAATCCACAAGGGATTTAACCAAAGCCAGCAACTGATGAAACTTTAACCCTCTCTGGCCAAACCAAATAATATGCACATTTGGCAAATCCAAGTCCTTGTCAATACCTCTCTTTTTTGCAGCCTCTTTAGCCCAAAAGATATACCTGTGGCCCACATTCCATACTCAAAGCATTTTGAAGTGAAGGAGCAATAGTAGTCAGAAGAAGGCTGGAGCTGAATTAGGTAGTTTTCCAAAGGAACAGCAGTTAAAATGGAGGTGTTTTTTTAAAAAGATATATTTTTATTGGATGCTGACAGCATGAAAGTGAACAAAATTAGTTCGAGTTTTGGATGCCTTACCAAGAAGGCTTATTATTGACTGTTGTTTAAAAAAAGAAAGTAACAGAGACATGGAAATGCTATTGAATCTGTGGAGTAAACCACATCTGCTGTATCTTATTTGGAAGCAGCATGTTCCTTCTAGAATGTGCTGTGAAATTTTGACCTACTGGTTCCACTGGGTTGCTAGCTACACTGAGCTAAGACTATATTGGGGGAAATGGTGTTTTGAAACGTTGAGGAGTGATGACACAATGTAAGTAATGGCAAGTTTTAATTTCCAAGTCAGGACTATGGGCCTCATTACAATGGCCGAAGAACCTTCTTTCGCACATCGTACCAGGGATTTCTGTACGCCATATAACAATGGCATTTTGACGGGTGGCGGTTGGACACATGACTGCCACGGTTCCGACAGGCGGTCTGTATCCGACTGCCTGTCGGACCTCCCTGGAATCCCAGAATTGCCAGTCGTCTGCAGAGGTCAACCCACAGCAAAATGGCAGGCGGAACCAGATTGGGGGGCCTGTAGCTGACCCCCCTAGCCCTCTGGGCCAGGGACATAGGCCCTGGGGGGCACCTATGGTGCCCCCTACATATCCCTACACCATGTGGTAGGCACCGCATGGTGCCTGCCACGTAGTGCAGGGATATGTGTGGGGTGTCTGTTTTGGCTTGTGGCGGGTGCTGCAGAGCGCAGCATCCGCCACAGTGCAAAGCATGGGCAATGCGACCGCCACTGTGGCGGTCGCATCCTAATTTGCCCTGTGGGACCGCCACCTTGTAGGCGGGCGGTCCCAAATACAATTGGATGGCGGACGGACGAAAGTCCGTCCACCATCCTAATGACCCCCTATGTAATAAACTTTTTGTGTAGTATTTACATTTCAGAAAAATGAAGCTAGATATCAGTTTGAACTCCTGTTTTTTTTGCCGATTTCTCCACAATGATCGCCAAACCATCACGAAAACGGGCCAACAGGAATCTCATTTTGAAAGAGAGGGAAAAGGTTAACAGATGCTAACCATTCACAAGTGGAGATGCAGTAGTCTAAAATAGAAGACATGATTTCATTTGCTGCCTTTTTCATGATGATAGAGTGGAAAGTTGAAGAGGTTGCCATTTTAGACTTGCTTTGTATGAGAGTGGTGTGCCATTCTTGTGCTTAGTTTTTACAAATCTTAACATTGTCAAAACAATGCAGAAAGCGCTAAAACAATATAATCTACAAACTGGATTCAGTGGTACGTATATAACTTTGTAATTATTTTAAAAATGACCATTAGAAATGAAGATGTATATGGGAGTTTGATTAAAAAGAGGATCACAGTGATGAGAAAAATATATGAGATGAACTGTATCTATTAGAGGATATGTTTTGAAAAGGTTAGTGGTGAATGTTTTGGGAAGTGCGAGAAAAATGAATTAGTGCCTGTTTATTACATTGTGTATTTTATTGAAAAATAACAGTATAGTTTTGTGGAAAGTTGGAGTGAGGAACCGAGAATGTTTTAAATGTCTAAACATCATGTGCAGAATAGATATATCTGTCATTTGCATTCTGGGAGTTGTAGTACTTTTAGTAACATTATTACACAGGAATAGTGTAGTGAGAAATAAAATATGCGAACATGTCCACCTGTATATGAATTAGAAAGAAGTAGCACTTGTAGGTATGCACTGGGAAGCGTTTGTCAATGTGGTTTTTAACTTATGTGATCACTTTACAAATGCTCCGATGGTGAGATATGTTTTTTTGCTTGCATATAGCTATATATACGGTGGGACTTTTGAGTTTGCTTAAAGGTGCAGAGAGGTATATATTTTGGGAAAGATGGCTTGAAAGTGTACATCTATTAAGAAATCACATATATGTTTACATGGTGATCTATGTTCGGTAAGGCTGATGAAAATTTGATGTATATGGTGAGGGTAGCGTTTTACTTTAAACATGGTTTGTTTAAAATTCAGAAGGTTCATTAGTGCAGAATGCCTGGAGAGTTCTTGTGCTAGCTGCATTTTGGGTGTAACTTTTGTTTGAGATATGCTGAATATATGTTTTAGAAGCAGAAGAAGTATTTAAGAAATGATATAGGTATGCCATTCACAAAAGGTTTTGTGCTTTGAAAATTTCAAAATGTTGTCTTCCATTTTGGAAACTTACTGATGCATGTGCACACTCAGTAGCAAAGCAATGTATGTTTCTAGAGGGCCATATGGGCAATTATACACCAAGTTTGATACCCAGATTTCACTTACACATAACTCCTGCTTTATGTTTAGGAGGAAGAAGTAGAGCACTTTTACATGGTAGTCTGGCAGATGTAGAAAAGGTTTGTGGTGATGTGCAGTTTCATTTCTTTGGTCCTGAGCAGGATTCTAGGGAAAACGAAGAGTTGTTAAGAGGAGGAGTTGCAGAACAAGACACATATATTACAGTTGATAGTTTTAAAAAAAGATTACAAAATTTAACACAGTGTTCTGTGAAAAAACAGAGGGGCATATTCTCAAGGAGCTATCACCGAGTTCTCGGCACTTTATCGCAGCCAAAGTCGCGATAATTTCATCGCCCCTTTCACAAGCTGGTGCTAACAGCCGATACCACCAGTTTACTTGCGAAAGCATCCGCAAAAAACATCGCCACAGATGACCCCGGCAACTATCGCTAATGAGATGCAGAGTAGGCATTCCCAAGCAAAAAGCCACGACAACACCATACCTCAACATTCTCAACGACCAGCCACATCGGCGATAAGACCACAAAACAGGCGATAAGGCGTGTTAGCAGCAGGAAATTAACACCTGCTCTGACCTGGTGCAAAGTCGGACGACAACCTGCACCATCAAAGGGAGCCCAGCCCAGAGCCACACATGAAGAACAACAGATGCCATGGAGCCACACACCATGCATCCCGGAGCCCCGAGAGGGCACCAACACCCACCGCCACCACCCCCAGGATCGCCACCCCCCGTGGACCACCCGCCCCCCGCGGACCACCACAGAGGTAGCGCAGACAAAGACAGCGGACCTTCAGGAAATGCACCAGCCTCACAGACCTAACACCAGACAATGTCAATGCCCACTACAGGCTCAAAAGGACAACCATCCTCTGCATCCTGAACATCATTGCCCACAGGCTGACGGTACCAACACAGTGGACAACCAACATCCCTCCGCAGACAAAGCTGCTGGCTGTGCTGCACCTGTTGGCCTCTGGTACCTCCCAACCAACAACCGCCAGAGTCGGAGGAGTCTCACAGCCAGCCCCATCCTAGTTCCTCACACCTGTCCTGGATGCCATCATCAGCCAGGTACCCCAATACCTATACGTCCCCCACAATGCGCAGGAACAGCTGGAGACCAAGCAAGGACTATACGCCATAGCTGGATTCCCGCACGTGTTGGGGGCAATCGACTGCACACATGTCCTACTTGTGCCCCCTGCCGACACTGCACACAATTACCGCAACAGAAAGCACACGCATTCCATCAACGTGCAGGCATTAGTGGACCACAGGGGACTCTTCACCAATGTCGTAGCCAACTACCCAGGCAGTGTGCATGATCCCCTCATCTTCCGACAGTCCAACATCAACCAGCGCTCCCAGGAATGCACCTATGGGAATGCACTGCTCGTTGGCAAGTACCAAATGAACACACCACACACCTCAACTCCACAATCATGCAACTCACAACTCTGGCACTGCACACGCCACAAAATTACATACAACATGCCAAACAACATGCCCACCCACCAGACATGACAGCACAACTTACTGTGGCAACCTTGGTTAGCCATGTACATGAGCCATCAACGGCATGGCACCTCAGCCACACAATAGCGGAATGTGGGGAGAGGTGGGAACCAGGCATGTGCGAAGGAGGCAAGTGACCCATGAATGAGAATGTGCACAATGCCAAGTGTGGCGGAGATGTGCTGGACAGACTGCAGTATGCAGACCACAGACATATCCATGTCTACATGCAATGCTGGTGTTTGGAGTGTAGTGGACAGTGGACGCAACCATGTCACCCCAGCCAGTGGGGAAGATCGCGGAAATGTAGCTTGTGACGTCCCCCCCTGTAAGCGTGTGCGGAGTGGGCTGGCCCGGAGGGCGCCAGGCCAGCATAGGAGTGTGAATAAAAAGCACGTAGCCCTGGGCGTGGTTCTCTTCCGGAATGCCCAGCGTGTCTGCCAGGGCGGCGCCTCCCACCCCGCCACGAGGCCGATGCCATCGCAGTGAGCGGTGTGGCCTGCGATCCTGTGCGCCTGCTGCACCCTGGGCCACTGGTCCCCGAACCCATCATGCCCGCCCCTGCGCAGCCAGGCCTCATTGCCCACCTGCCGACACCGGTGTGTGTCGAAGAGGGCCCACCACATGCCTGCGCAAGCTCCAAGCCCGAAGCCCGCGATCTTGGCAGCCTCCTCAGACCATCACGGCCTCCGCGACACAGGCCCGTTTTACTCCTTTTTCATTGACGTACTCCACCGCTGCCTCCGGCCTACACTACGGTCAAGTAGGTCACACATTTGGAACTGAGTCTTGATTATGAAATGGCAGAGTACACACCTTATGGCTGAGTTTATATCACTGTACTCCCTTCGATGTGGTGCCACCAACTCTGTGCATAGCATTCGAAATACACCTGTCTGTGGTCCCTTGCTGACTACTGCCTTCGGCCTACACTGCGGTTGAGTGGGTCACACATGTGGAACTGAGTCTTGATTTCTGCATGGCAGAGTTCATATCAATGTACGCAAGGAGACGAGTAAGAGGAAGACGCGGTTCAGTCCGGAGGAGAAAAGGATCATCGTTACGGAGGTGATCAAACACTGCCGACAACTGCTCTGGTGTCACTAACTCTGTGCTTCGCGGGCCAACGACACATGGCTGTGGGCCCCTGCTGACCGCTGCCTCCGGCCTACACTGCGGTCAAGTAGGTCACACATCTGGAACTGAGTCTTGATTACACAATGGCCGAGTACACATATCAATGTTGAGTTTAACTCACTATACTCCCTTCGATGTGGTGACACAAAGTATGTGCATGGCATCCCAACCACACGTGTCTGTGGGCCCTTGATGACTACGCCTTCAGCCTACACTGCGGTCGAGCAGGTCACACATTGGGAATTCAGTCATGATTCATTTATGGCAGACCTATTATCATTGTGCTGGCCTCATCGCAGACTGCATCCCCTTTCAGCTACGGTGCCACTAAGTCTGTTCCCCGACATCCATGGACACTTTCTGGTTGAACTTTGGTGGCGACTGAGTCTATGGACTGGGGTTTGTCTTCATCATCATGTCGGTGATACTGACTTTGTGGCAAAAACGAGGCTGTAGCATTCCACTCCTCCATTTGCCGCTTCTGGCCAGCTTCTGCCCTCTGCATCATGCCCTGGAGGACACCTTCCACTGCCCCCGCAAACCTCCGCTACATTCACCTTCGACATCGACGAGGACCCGCTCACCTCGCGTGGCCCTATCTCACTGCACCTCAAGTCACCGTCCCGTGGCAGTGTGCCTGTCCCGGCCGCAGTGCATCCGGGGCCACTAACTCTGTGCAGCTCAAGTCATGGCCCCTGTCTGATAGCATATTGGATGGCCTCTGGGTCGATGGACTGGGGGTCATCAAGGCCATGCGTCTGTGGCCCTGCGCTGTCCGCTGCCTCCGGCCTCAACTGCGGTCCACCTGGGCTCACACATCAAATCGAATCCTGACCAGCCCAGACGTCGCATCACCGCAGGATGCACACGCCACCACCGCCAGGACCAACTCCAAACAACAGGTGCCAGAGTCGGAAGTGTCTTACTGCCGGACTATCAGAGTTGCTCACACCTGTCGTGGGTGCCATCATCAGCTTGATACCCTGCTCAGCTCTTCAGGTGCCACTGACTCAATGCATCACAAATCATGGGCCATTCTGCTTGCATGTTGGGTGCACACTGTACTTTCTCCGGCTACCACCGTGATGCTTCACAGTTGTTTCTGTTATGCTGGTGTTTTCTGTTTCCGCTTTTATTGTGATCACTGTTCAAGTTGTTGCCAGCATCAACGACTCCATGAGGGCTGGCTTACACTCACCCCACACACATCCAGCACATGCGTCACTGTACATGTGACCATGCCAATAAAGGTGTCGAGCGCACGTGCCCGTAGCCATTTCAACGAACTATCTGAGTGTGTCCGTGTGCTCATGATGTATGCATTAGGGCCCCGGGCCCTACAACATTACATTGTGCCATGTACAGAGGACGCAGCCCTGTCACCGCAGGCAGTGGGTGAGACATTGCACATGTAGCTTTGTCGTCCCCCACTCAATACGTAAGAGGAGTGACCTGGGCCGGCGTACTCCAGTCCAGCGTGGGGGTGTGGATGATTATCCCGTGGCTCTGGGTGTGGTTCAGTACTGGAAATGTGCAAAGGCATGTGTCTCTCTCGCAGTGTGGGTCTCCGTTGGGGAGTGTAGGTGGTCCCTGATGGGACTTAGACACCCACGTATGTGATCTAGTTCGGCTTCCATGAGGTAGTACCCCACCCGCACATGTTTGGCCACCCCCTTCTGGCAGTCTGACACCTGGCCTTGGAATGCAATGTGTGCTTCGGTGGGCTGCTCGGAGCCAGCCGGGGTGGTGGGTGCGTCCAGCTGTGTCTGTGCAGGGGGTGGGGTATCCTCGATGCAGCGGTGCTGCCCTGCTCCTGGTGGTCGATTGCCTAAGATGTCCATGGACTGTTGTAGGGCGTCGGTTTCGGAAGTGTGGAGGTCCTCTTCAGCATCACTGTAAAGGTTGTCTGGTCTGCCCTGCTGGAGGTATTGTGTGTCCCTCTGCAATGTGAAGGGGTGATGCTTGTTGACATTGTGTTGGCATGTATGTTGCCGCATTGTTCAAGTTTAGTTACAGACTGCATGCCGATGTACATTGTGACTGTTTGGGAGGGGCGGACTATTTGATGCGGGACAGTGGACATTTGGACTACATGAGGTAGGTGAGGTTGTACACGTACATTTGCATCTCACAGTTTCCTGCTATGTCCGATGTGATTGGCCATTTTCTACGCACAGGCGGACCCAGTTGTGTCCTCTGTTCTGCAGTGTAAGTGTTGCACTGTGTACCACATTGTCGTCCATGTGGATGTGCTGTCATTGCTATGTGTGTGTGCTGCATTGTGTGAGTCGCACCTGCAGCTGTGATTTAGCTGCCCCTTATCCCTTGGAGGCGATGTGCCTTTGGCTTTTGTGCTTTTCAGGTGCTGTGATGTTGGCGACTTGGGTCATTTGTGCTCGTGGACGGTTTTTGTACTCTTGTGCATTGTTTGTCTGCAGATGTATTGTTGACGTCAGTGGTTGTTTGTGCACGTGGATGTGTCAGAGTGTGACCTGCTCCTTTCTGGATGTGGTCCACACTCAGCCACCTCAGTCCCGTGGCATGCACAATGTCATGGTGATTGTACTCCAGCCATGCTGCTCGTCATGTGGTGTCACTTGCATTGTCAGTGTGGCTCTCACATACACATCTTTGCTGTGTTTCGCACGGGTGCATGTGTGTGTTGTGGAATTGGTGATGTGTGGGGTGGGAGCCCTTTGGGCACATGGTGGACGGGGGCCTACTTGATGTTTGTATGTGTGCTGCAGTGTGCCACGGGGATCAGGGACATGACCCAGGGACATTGTGGGTGTGCGGTGTGCTACACATTGTTGTGCCTGTGTGCCATTGTGCCCGTCCCCCGTCTCCACAGTCCCTGTTCGTTACTCACCCTGTTGATATTGTGTCAGGTCATGTCGGGCAGTGTCCGGACTCCCGACTCCTTGCACCGTCTCCACACTGATGACTGTGGCCACCATTTGCTCCAGCTCCTCCTGTGGCGCAGGACTCCCACCTCCATTCGCCGTTGCTGCCTTCCTGTTGGCAGCGGGTTTCTGCTTGGTTTGGCTTTTCACATCGTGCCAGCGCATCTTGGCCTCCTCGACACTCCGGCTGCATTCACGATGGAATGCCATTTTTCCGTCTGTGTTGCCAATGACACGGTGGAGGTGACAGACAGTTGTTGTTAGTGCTCTGTCACCTCCGTGACGACGATCCGGTTGCCATGCGAACTGTACCCCGTCTTCCTCTTCCTCTACTCCTTGGCCTTCCCGGACCCCGAGGTTCCTTGCTGGTGGTCTGTGTGGCTTGTGGGGTTCGCGTTGACCTGGGCACTCGTTCCGGGTGCATCCATGTTGCTACGCAGTTTATTTTGTTTTTGGTGTGTTTTTCTTGTTCGGCTTTTATGGAGCATTTTCCCGCATGACGCGTGGGAATTGCAGGCCTGTCGCTGGTTATCGCTGATTTTTGTATCGCGGTTGGCATCATCGCAACTTTGTTCGCGTTTCGCATTTTTGTGGCGTCGCGTTGATTTTAACGCGGTCATTTGACGCGTTATCGTGGGACTATCGCATGGTGCCGCCAGGTTGGGAATACTACGTTAACACGCGTTGTTTTCCCGTGATCGACTGCGATATGCAAAGTTGCGTTAAGCTACTCTTGCGGTGGTTATCACACGTTCTTGAGAATATGCCCCAGAGTCTATTTGTATATGTTGATGATGCACTTACTAGAAGATTTAAATACTCTGTTGTCTTATATTTAAAAAGTGAAAAAGTAAATCATGATAACTGGCTAAAGTTACCTGTGTATTTATTTGTAGAGGGATGGTTTGACTTGTCTATACAGCAAGTTATATGCATGTAGTGTTACAATAAATGGGAAGATAATAAAAAGAACACTTAGATATTAGATACCCATTTTGTAAGATAATGAAATGCCTGCCAATGTAGAAAAACTATGAAGGTCAAAAATTAAAAAACATCAACATTTATTATTCTTTCCAGCATTGTGAAGGGACATTATGAACTGCTCTCCAGCATTAACTACAACACCACAATCTATGCAGTATGACTTCATCAGGGAAAACTGTGGAGACAAATCTTGAAGTTGAGATTGGACTTTTGAATGGACTCTCTGCTTCGGTGTTGTTGTTGTTGTGCTGCTATTGAAGTTGAGGGTCCTTCAGCTTTGCGTTGCCTTTTTGCTGCTCACTATGAACTCATCTTATGAAATGTGCAAAAAATGTAAAAGGGTGAAAAAATACCATGTATGATTTTTGGCAGCATTGTGAATAGCTATAACACACTGCTCACCAGCTGTTATAACTACACTACAGTCCATGCAATACATGGCCATTCTTGAAAACTGTGGAGCCATATCTGTTGTAGTAGTCTCTACCTCTAAAGCGACTTTCTGCCCGGGTATTGTTGATGCTGCCACTGATGTAGATGGTCCTCCAGCTTTCCTCTTGTAGATCGCCTATTGAAGACGTTTTCTATGATAGGTTGTAAGACAATATGAGATGGATGTCGTCCCACATGAATATTTTTTGTTTGTTCCTCTAGAGAGGGTCTTGTCACACATTGTGCATTGCACTAGTTTTGCAGCAGTTTTTGATTCCCCATACGTTTAGGTAATAATTGATAGTTTGATATTTGTTTGGAATTTATGTTGTGTTTGTGTTCAGATGTCGAAAGTTATTTTTTGAAACTTGTTTTTTTACCAATATGTTGGCAAAATAAAGTTAAACCAATATGTTACTAAACAGCTAGACTCAAAATTTGTGTACAATGTGTCTATATATCTGTTTTACGCTTTTTCATTCGTATTTGTGACTACTGATGTCATTGCGACCTCTGGTGTTGCTGTGAAACAGGAAAATGCATTGTTGATGTAGTAATTTCAACAAATGAATACAAGAGGGAAAGTTATATTAGTCTCTTACTAAATGGCAACACTGAAACTTTATGTTAAATATGTCTGTATATGTGTTTTACACTTTGTCAAAAACACCCGGCATTCAGTCTGTCCTTGGCAATGGTACTCATAGAATCATACAGGCACTACCTGTGCAATCATCAAGGACGACCTTTTTGCAAACGTGACTCCTGGCATAGTACTAATTGGGGGATGAAGTTCCCTTGGCTATTGAGGGTATTTGGGGGCCAGTATCCCTCTTGTTACCTCCAGCAAGTTCCAGACAGTCAGTTTGCTAAGAGGTGTTTTAAGGCCACACCCCCTTTCTGCACCACTCTGTAAACACATCTCCTGGCACACTACTGGTTGGGGAATAAAGTTGAAGTTGTCTTGGATGCTACAGGACCTTGGGGACCAAAAAACCCTCCTGGTACTTTCTATAAGTCCTACTCAGTGGGATTTCTGAGAGCTGGTCAAAGGCCCCGCCCCCTTTCAACACCATTGTGCAAACACCATTGCTACTTAAAATAAACATAGAAATTCACTGAAATAACTGAAGGTTACAGGGATGTTATAGTTAGGAATTAGCATTTAAAAAACCTTAGAAACTCACTAAAAAAAACAAAGGTTAGAGGGCTGTTATAGTTAGGAAATAGAATTTTTAAAAACCTTAGAAATTCACTGAAAAATCCAAAGGTTACAGGGATGTTATAGTTAGGGTCAGATTTTACTCATACAAAACCAGTGAAATTCAGCCGTTATAGTTAGCTGAGTTAACTATAACTTGTGCCCCCGCAATGCACTGCTTATGACCTCACATATTACATCACTCATGACATGGTCAATTACATCACTGATGACATCACTGATGACATCTCAAATGACGTCATTGATGATATCAGTGATGACATCATCCACAGCATCTCTGACGCAACCACTCACACTCCTATAGAATCTTTTATGCACCCACTGCCACTCCCACAAACCGATTCATATCCAAGTTCCTCGTGAGCTATATATCCCGAGGTACTCTGTGGTAGAGAAAGGAGACGCTGCAGAATGTGAGTGTCTACGTAGCCCTAGATGTCACTTCCATAAACAGAGGTTGAGATACACTTGACTTGATACATTTTAATTATAGTAGGAAGTGGTTTGATGCCCAGCCTAGATGCAAAATCAAGGGCTTTTTGATGGAGTTTTAGACCAAGATCCTTTCCAGTCAAACTGGACCCCCAAATAGGGGAACACAGACACCTTTGTGATTTTTCAACCTGAAATATAGTGCTGGCAAGATTTTGTGGATTTGGGGGCCTGCTATTATAACATGGGAATCATTAGAGTTTATAGATAAGTCCAGGGAGGTCATAGATTCTTCAAAGGATTGCAATAGACGCTTTAAGCCAAATGATGTCCAGGCTAGCATGACTGCTTTGTTGATGTTAAGCAATACTGAGATGAGCCAGGGGCGTAACAGAGGCCCCCACAGCCCCAGCATAGCGGGGGTCCCCACGGTTCCTTGTTTTGGAGGGAGCCCCATCACCTGCCAAAGCCATGCTATTTCATGCCTTGCAGAATGCGTACAATGGCAGGGACTAAGAAATAGGAAAATACTTGGGAAGTCACTCTGCTTTACCGAGCAGGCCACAATCATCATAGGGGGAGCCCTTCAGAGGGACCAGATTGACTCCAAGATCAATGAGTATCTGTGCAATCTGAGGGACTACTGGCCCCTCATTACATTTTGCAGGGGGGCCCCATCATTTTGTGTTACAGCACTCGGATGGGCCTACCACCCTCTATAGGCAGGTCCTTAGAGGCCTGGAGTAAGGCCTGTTCTAACCGGTTGAAATATACCGTGAGCAGAAAAGAAGCAAGAAAAAAAACACTGTCTAACACCTCTCTCAACCCCAAAACTCGCCAAGTATTGACCATTCTTACCATATCTTATGGTAGAAGAGATATCCTTATGCAAGTCTCATTGAAAATAAGGACGTCAACATCCACCCCGATTGGGTCTAATATTTGTCCATTTTTACTTGATCGAATGGATTCACTGACAAAAATTTGACCCTCAAAATATCCCCATACCAAAATATCGTGACCAAAATATCGATGTCAAACATATCGACATCCTATACTTATAATGCTAAGTAAAAAAATATATCAGAAAACAAATATCGATGTCATTAATATAGTTGTATTAAATATCAATTTTTAAATAGATATATAAAATAAAATAAACACCTCAAGGTGCCTGCCACCAGGTGCAGGGATCAGCAGGGGGCAGCATAGGTGCCCCTCGGCCTCCAACCATAGGCCGTGCACTAAAGGGGGCCCTATTGTGGGCACCATAACATGTTTTGCGACATGGTTTCCATGTCGGACTGACCGGCATGGAACCATTTCGGAAACAGTGCATTGTAATCTCAAGGGCGGAAAGGCCTGCCTTTGAGATTACTAGCCGGCTTCCGACTGGCGAACGGGCTCTCCGAGTCCGTCAGAAGCCAGCCGGAATGACCGGCCGGTTTCCTTTCCGACCAACTCCATGATAATAAGGTAGTCGGAAAGGAAATCGAGTGGCCCATTATGATGTGGCCCTGAAGACTCTGACCGCAGGTCGGAGCCTTTACGGGCCGCATGGTAATCAGCCCCTAAGTATACATCTTAACAAATATAACAAATAAACTTAATTTAAAAAAGTTAAACACACATATATGATAATTTATTATCTACTGGCGGTCGCCAGTAGATAGTTATAGTTAGAACCTATTTTCCATACGAAATCCGCGACATTCTATTTGAAATAACTCTCTTGCCGGTTGACGTATCTTCGCAAAATTTTCAAACTTTGTGGGGCGCTCCGGTCCGCTCCTACCCTGAAAGTCTCGGGGTGATTCGTCAAGCGGGGGCCGAGAAAAAGGGGGTCCCAAAACGCGTTTTCCCCATTCATTTTTCCATAGGAAACTTTAGACACGGCTACAGCTCGAACTGCTGAACGGAATTACACCAAATTTGGCAAAGAGGTAGTTCTTGGTTCAGAAAGAACCCTTTTGTTAAATGGTGTAAATCCGTTCAGTAGTTGCTGAGAAAATCAAAAGTAAAAGTACATATATATCTATGGCCGCGTCGGATTCGCGCACCCTCCCGATCACGAGCTGTCTGCTAATTGGCTGTCAACACTCCAAACCAGGAAGTGTTGGCAGCCATCTTGTTCCTCGGTAGAACCGAGGAACAAGAAAGCAGTAAAAAAGTGCGCAAAACGCACAAAGGGGGCAGGGTAGAAACACCCTGACCCCTAGGTCTGCTCAGGGGGTCCCACAAGGACCCCCTGGGCAAAAAAGTTTTTTTTTTTTTTAAATCGCCAGGATGCGCTCAGGGGGCGCGGATCCTGCCGATAAAAAAAAATGTTAATTTGCCCCCGGGTGGGCCAAGTCCCGGGGGCATGCTGGGGGTGTTTATTTTATGTATGGGGGCCTCTAAGGGCCCCCAAGCCCTGGGGACCGCCACCCCCGGGGCTTTCTTTTTTAAATGGTGTGGGAGGGCTCTGAGCCTCCCGCAGCCCCGGGGACCACCACCTCCCCGGGGCTTCTTTTTTTTTTTTTTCCTGTGTGGGTGGGCTCGAGCCCCCCACACGCCCGGGGACCGCCACCTCCCGGGGCACTAACAAATTAAAATGGGGGTCCGTTTTGGACCCCCGAAGCCCCGGGACCACCACCTCCCGGGGCTGTGCTGATGTGGGGAGGGTGGCCGCGCGGCCCCCCTCCTGGAGCCTGTGGTGGCCCTGGGGACCGCCACCCCCAGGGCCGGCTCCTGCAGTGTCCCGGGTGCCTACCCCCGGGACACTGCTGTTTGCAATGACAGGACGGGAGCCTCGCGGCTCCCGTCCTGTCATTGCAAACTGCTTTGGATATTGGAAGAGAGAGCAGGGAAACCTGCTCTCGCTTCCAATATCCAAAGACAATTGCTTTCCACACGGCGAGCAGCATGTTAGCTGCTCCCCATGTGTAAAGCACTGCCGGCTCCCGTAGGACACGGGGAGCCGGCGGGACTGTGGGGGTTTGGGGACCCCCCACAGTCCCCAACCAGAGGCCAGGCCCCGGGGGATGGGGTCCCGGGGCAAGTAGTGGCTCGGGAGTGGGGCCACGCGGCCCCCCTCCCCAGAAATATATATATTTTTTTAATTTAAAAAAAAAAAAAGGGGGTAAGGCCCTGGGGGATGGGGTCCCCAGGGCCCAAAAATAGAAAAAGGAAGGGGGCCACACAGCCCCCCTTCAGGGAAAAAAACAAAAAAACGATCGGCCCGCAGGCCCCGCCCCTTCCTTCACCACTCTGCAAACGCGCCCTGGCGCGTTTGCAGATGGGGAAGTAATCCCCTTGAATACTGGGGTCCCTGGGGCCAACTAGCCCACCAGGAACCTCCAGTATGCGCAGGGTTGCGTTGCAGAGAGGTGTACAGAGGCCACGCCCCTTTATACACCTCTCTGCAACGCAGCTCTGTGGCGCTTTTTGGAGGTACATGGTGGGCTAGTTGGCCCCAGGAACCCTCAGGATTCAAGGGGACTTAATCCCCCAACTTAAAACGCGCCACGGGGCGCGTTTGCACAGTGGTGAAGGGAGGGGGCGGGGCTTCAGGTGACATGTGTGCAAACAGGCCCCGTGGCGCGTTGTAAGATGGGGAATTAAATCCCCTTCAATCCTGAGGGTCTCTGGGGCCAACTAGCCCAACAGGTACATCCAGAAAGCGCCACAGAGCTGCGTTGCAGAGAGGTATAAAAGGGTGTGGCCTCTCTACACGTCTCTGCAACGCAGCCCCCTGGCGCATACTGGAGGTTCCTGGTGGGCTAGTTGGCCCCTAGGGACCCTCATGATTCAAGGGGACTTAATCCCCCAACTTAAAACGCGCCACGGGGCGCGTTTGCACAGATGTCACCTCAGGCCCCGCCCCTACCTTCACCATTGTGCAAATATTCCTCTAAAATCTGCCGAACTACGAATTCCGATTTACTCACCTGTTATCAGGAGAGACCTCAGTGCTGCATCTTTCAGCCCAGTACTGATCCTCAAAAGTAATTTTAACCGTACTTACCAGTAACTTGAATTTCCTTCCATAGGATATCATTGTCTGCTTTTTGCTGAAAAAGTTTCTAAGTGTTGATTTTTGAAACATACAAATATTCCTCTAAAATCAGCCGAAATACAAATTCCGATTTACTCACCTGTTATCAGGAGAGACCTCAGTGCTGTATCTTTCAGCCCAGTACTGGTCCTGAAAAGTAATTTTAACCGTACTTACCAGTAACTTGAATTTCCTTCCATAGGCTAACATTGACTGGTTTCACTTGGAAATTCTTCTAAGTGTGGAGTTTTGGAACTTTAAAATATTCCTCTAAAATCAGCCGAAATACGAATTAAGATTTACTCACCTGTTATCAGGAGAGACCTCAGTGCTGCATCTTTTAGCCCAGCACTGACCCTGAAAAGTAATTTTAACCGTACTTACCAGTAACTTATATTTTCTTCCATAGGAATCCATTGTCTGGTTTTCAGCAGAAAAGTTTCAAAGTGTCGATTTTCACAAACTACAAATATTCCTTAAAAATCGCCTGTATGACTTAAACGCATTCTTTCAACTGTTTACAGGAGATGCACCAGTGCTGGATCCAGGATCCAACACTGAGTAAGAAAAAGTAACGATAACAGTTTTTACCTGCTAAGTGAATTTCCTTCCATAGGATAACATTGGTGATTCTATGAGAAAAAGTTTGTGTCAACTTTTAAAATACAATAATATTCCTTAAAAATCACTAATGTAACCAAAACGCTTTTACTCAACTGTTTACAGGAGATGTCCCAGGACTGAATCTAGGATCCAGTCCTGTGGTTAGAAAAGTAATCCATAAAGTAACTAATTGCATTTAACTAGAAATTCACATTGAGCTGAATGTTGCATTGTGTTTGAAAATGTGTTGCCCAGTGCAACAACTGTAACTACTGTACAAAAGTCTATTGCCTATGTGCAAAGTATTTAAACTAAAGTAATTCATTCTGAGAAAGTATTTTTTGTAATGTATAATGTAATTACAATGTAATTTAAAAAATAAAATATGTAGAAAAAATTGTTTCTAAAAATGTAGTAAATCAGTATTAAAAAATAAATATAACAATTAATACATTTAAAAATTGTCATTTACAAAACCTTTGAAATTCACTGAAAAAACCGTAGGTTTCAGACATGTTATAGTTAGGAATTAGCATTTAAAAAACCTTTGAAATTCACTGAAAAACCATAGGTTTCAGACACGTTATAGTTAGAAATTAGCATTTAAAAAACCTTTGAAATTCACTGAAAAAACCATAGGTTTCAGGCACGTTATAGTTAGAAATTTGCATTTAAAAAACCTTAAAAAATCACTGAAAAAACCATAAGGTTTTAGGGACAGTTATAGTTAGTTGGACATTGCACTCGTACAAAACCCGTGAAATTCCCCCGTTATAGTTAGTTCAGGTAACTATAACTCGCGCCCCGCAATGCACTGCTGATGACGTCACATATTACATCACTCATGACATGGTCAGTGACATCACTGATGACATCACTGATGACATCTCAAATGACATCACTGATGACATCACTGATGTGAGAATTTAATGCATCTTCTCACACCCTAATATAAGTTTTGAAACACCCACTCTAAATTACAGACTGCCATTCTCAAAACCATACACACTCCAATACCAATAAGTACATACCCACTCACTGATTCTTAGGTCTACACACACACACATCTACTCACTCACCCGTACAGTCACTCATACTTACAGTCACTCAGTACAGGACTATCATATGCACTCATACACCTATATAAACACTCACACAACGCAACTCATCCATAGAGGTACTCACACACCTAGTCAGTCATGAAAATAATTAATCACACTCCAATTTACTCACCTATACAGTTATACACACCAGCTCACTTACTCATAAAAATACTAGCACATTCTTACGCTCCTATGCAATCACTGATGCAAGCACACACTCATCCATAAAGCCACTCTCACAATCATACACTCTCACTTATAGCCATTTATATACTCCAACACACATATATACTGCCTTTCACATATGTAGTTACTCACACATGTACCACTGAGATATACATTCAATCACTAACACACCCATACACACACTCACCCACCCATACAGTCCATCACAGACGCACTCTTGAAACCATGCATCCAGTGAATCACCCACTCACACATCTATGCACAGAGTCACACTCACCCCACCCACACAAACACTGAGGCACCCATACAGATACTCAGCGAACCAATCCATAACCCATATAGACACTCATTTAGCTAGTCAGAAACCCATGCAGCTGCTTACACAACAACAGACAGACGGATACAGACATTCACACAGTTTAGTCACTCACCCATGCATCCAGTAAGATACGTTTAATCACTCACTTATAGACTCAGTCATGCACCTACTAAATCATCCATTCAGGCACTTCTACACCCACTCGTTCTTCAATACGCCTTTCCCTATATATATTAAACATATTTAAACTTTACACAAACACACAGTCACTGGATGATGTCATCAGTGATGTCATCAGTGATGTCATTTGAGATGTCATCAGTGATGTCATCAGTGATGTCACTGACCATGTCATGAGTGATGTAATATGTGACGTCATCAGCAGTGCATTGCGGGGGCGCGAGTTATAGTTACCTGAACTAACTATAACGGGGGAATTTCACGGGTTTTGTACGAGTGCAATGTCCAACTAACTATAACTGTCCCTAAAACCTTATGGTTTTTTCAGTGATTTTTTAAGGTTTTTTAAATGCAAATTTCTAACTATAACGTGCCTGAAACCTATGGTTTTTTCAGTGAATATATATATATATACATATATCTATTTACAAAAAAGTTATTAAACTAATAATTTTAATTTATATTATAATTTAAAAATAATATAAAAACAAAAACAATATATATACATATACCATTAACATAAAATCTTTAAAAAACAAACTGACATAATTAAATAAAAAATCAAACAACCTAAAATTCTTTAAATTTAGTAAAAAGTATTTTACACATTAAAAATATAATTTTAACTAAACAAAAATCTAATAATAGAAATTATAACAGCATAAAATACATTATAAAATAGAAAATTTAATGCATATACTGTTCCCACTACAATTAATACCAAACTACGCAAACTAAAACTCCCACGTCACGCAACACAAAAATAATAAAACTGGTTAAAATTTACAAATCTCGCTCCAATAAATGCAACAGTAATAAAAACATTGGATTGTGGATACGTAATATTTACTGTACCCATTCCAGCAAGTACAACAGTAGGAAAAGTGTTGGATAGCAGAGGGATAAAATGTATCATTCCCACTCCAGTCAGTGCAACAGTAAGGAAATTGTTGGATTGCAGAGGGGTAAAATGTACATTAATGTATGTATATAAGTGCAACATTAGGGAAAGTGTTGGATAGTTGAGGGGTAAAATTTACTATTCCAACTCCAGTCAGTACAACAGTAGAGAAAGTGTTGGAATGCAGAGGGGTAAACCTTACTAATCCCACTCCAATAAATGCAACAGTAGGAAAAGTGTTGGATAGCGGAGGGGTTAAAATTTACTATTCCCACTCCAGTCAGTTCAACATTAAAAACAAACAAAATATCTTCAACAAAATAAAATTATTTTAAAAACAAAGTAAATAAAATATATATAAATATGTTGAAAAAAATTATAATATATTTAATATTAAAATCATTTAAAAAATAAAAACATATTACAATGTTAAATACATATCACAAATACCTACAAATATTATTATAAATAAAATACGTAAAGTAATTTTCATACAAATACATATTTTTATTCAGAAATTATTTATTAACAAAAACATCAATTATTACATACATTTAGTTTAGTTACTTCCCACCCTAAAACACCACAAAACTCACATCCTGCACCTAAAAATTATTTACACTATTAATCAAAATATTCAACAAACTAATTTTCATTAATTAAATATTAATTATTAATTAATTATAATTAATGTACTTCCCACAATATACCCCCATAAAACACACAACGCATTCATAACATTTAACAAAAAAATTCAACCAACATAATTAATTACTAAATAAATAATTAATATATTCATTAAAAAATAATTATTAATTGCTTAATATTAATTTACTCCCAACCCTATACCCCTACAAAACCCACAACGCACATCTAAAATGTAAAAAAGGAAACATTGCACAATTAACATAATTAATCAAATATTAATTAGAAACCAAATTATATTTCATTAAAATTAATTAATTTCCCACCCTTTGCCCCTATAATCCCACACAACCTACACCTAACATTGAACATAAAAAAATTCATTACACAATTAAAATTAATTTTCAATTAAATAACTAATAGTATTTAACTAATTATAAATCAATTAAAGTTAATTTACTGCCCACCCTTTACCCCATTAACCCAAAACCCCAACCTAAAAAAATGTAATTAAACAATTAACATAATAACATATTAATTAATTAATAATAATTACCAGCTTATTAATAATTAATTAACAATAAATTACTTACCACCCTTTACCCCTATAAACCCTACAACTGACACCGATTTTTTAATGACAAAATAAACACAATTAATTATCAATTAATTTATTAATATTTCTTGAAAACTAATTATTAATTAATTAAAAATTAATTACTTCCCACTCTTTACCCCTATAACCCCCCAACATGTACCTAAACAAAATACACAATTAACATAATTAATTAACAATTAATTAATTAATATTAATTAACAACTAATTATTAATTAATTACAAATAAATTACTTCCCACACATTACCCCTATAAACCCCACAACCCACACATAAAATTTAGCAAAAAAATTAAAAGCATAAATGACACAATTAAATAGCAATTAAATAATTGTTTTTAAATAAGAAATAATCAATAATTTATTATACATATATAACTTCCCGCCCTATTCCTCTATAAACACACAACCCACTACAGAACTAGAAAACACTAAATTTAATTTAATTTAATAGCTACTAGAAATTTAACACATATATTAAAAATCATAAACAATACTTATACAAAAAATTACATCACATGCATTTAAAATATATACTAAAATACATAACACTAATAAAAAAACGATATTTTAAACAACTTAAAGGCCCATTACGATACCGGGCGTAAAAAAATCTGCCACCCATGAAAGCGGCAAAAATCTGCCCGTACACACCGTCTGAACACCGACCACGCCATTACGATGACACAAACCGAAAACCGCCATCGGCGGAAAATCACACAAGATACCGCCCGCCCTCGTCCGGAGTCGGAGTCAAACCGCCCGCCACGGACGGAAACACGCACGACAACACAAAACCGCACGCCCTCACGGCCGACACACCGCTCGTGAAATTACGAT